>CM053560.1:133661669-133751299 GCA_028646485.1 Cryptoprocta ferox | reverse complement strand
GAGTCATCTCATTTAGCTTCATGCCCTCAAAGTCCATCCAGGTTGTTGGAAGTGGCAGGATTTCTTTCTTTTTATGGCTGAATAATATTCCATTGCGTATCTTCTTTATCCATTCATTTGCTGATGGACACTTTGGGTGTTTCTATGCCCTGCCTACTGTGAATAACACTGCAGTGAACATAAGAGTATAGATATCTCTTTGAGATCCTGATTTCATTTCCTCTGGGTGTATACTCAGAAGTGGGATTGCTAGAGCGTATGGTAGTTCTATTTTTAATTTTTTGAAGAGCTTCCGTACTAGTTTCCATAATGGCTGTGCCAGTTTATATCCCCACCAACAGTGAACAAGAGCTCCTTTTTGCCACATCCTCGCCCACACTTATTATCTCTTGTCTTTCTGATCCCGCCATTCTGACAGGCGTGAGGAGCCCTCTCATTGTGGTTCTGATTTGCATTTTCCTGATGGTAAGTGATGTTGCGTATCTTCATGCACCTTTTGGCCATCTGTACGTCTTCTTTAGAAAAACAGGGCACCTGGCTGGCTGTTAAGCATCCGACTTCGGCTCAGGTCATGGTCTCACGGTTCGTGAGTTCAACCCCAGCGTCGGGCTCTGTGCTGACAGCTCAGAGCCTGGAGCCTGCTTCGGATTCTGTGTCTCCCTCTCTCTCTGGCCCTCCCCTGCTCGTATTCTGTCTGTCTGTCTGTCTGTCTGTATCTCTCTCAAAAATAAACATTTTAAAAAAGGTTAAAAAATGTCTAGAAAAAGGTTTATTCCTGTCTTCTGTCCATTTTTAATCAGATTATTGTGGGGTTGCTATCGAGTTGTATGAGTTCCTTATATATTTTGGATACCAACTATCACGTAGATAGCTTGCACATATTTTCTCCTCTTCCATAGGTTGCCTTTTCATTTTGTTGATTGTTTCTTTTGCCATGTGGATGTTATTTTCAGTTTGATGTTGTCCCACTTGTTTATTTTTGCTCGTGTTGCTTGTGCTTTTGGTGTCCCATCCAAAAAATTGTTGCCAAGACCAGTATCGAGGATCTTTCTCCCTTCTTTTCTTTTTCTTATTTTTCTTATTTCTATTTTTTTTTTGTCCCTTATTTTCTTCTAGGGGTTTTGTGGTTTCATGTCTTACATGTAAGTCTTTAATCTATTTTGAGTTAATTTTGGTGGGTGGCATAAAGTAGGGGTCTGGTTTTATTTCTTTGCCTGTGATTATCAGTTTTCCCAGCACTATATACTGAAGAGATTGTCCTTCCCCACAAAGGGGTAGTGCGGATTCACCAAGCAGTCAGACGTGCAGGAGAGCGAAGGCAGTATTCAGAGCCCCTGAGGACACGAGGCTCCGACTGCTTTGTTGACCTGTAAAGGATGTGGGGTTATAGGAAGGATCAGGACCGGGAACAAGGTGAAGTGGTGCTTCCACAGCTGGACGGCCCCTTTGGCCTCGGGAACCATTCAGGGGAGACGTGAGCTAAAGGAGGGGCCACGCACATGCTACTCAGGAGTCTTGTACACGTGGGTGTGGGTGTGGGTCTGGCACGCACGTGTGTCAGTGTGGAGGGAAGGCTTCTTGGTCCACCTCAATGCTAGTTTTGCTGGGCTGCAGACCTATTGTAGGGAGATGTGTCCTACTTCACTCGAAGCCACACACTTCTCCATCCCTAAAACAAACCATGTTGTGAGGACATGCCAGGACTGGCCCAGCCAGAGTGATGGTGGGCAGGGTCCTTACGAGTAACCCAAAAGGACATCCAGGCTCGGGGGTCTTCATAAATCACAGATGCTAAGGTAACACCACACTGGCCCCAGAGCCTCTTGCTTTGTGATGCTGCCTCTGGGAGCAACCTTCATGCATCCCCTCCCCCAACCCAGGGGGTAGACCAGGTCCCCATGGACTTGTGGGTCGTCCAGGACATGGCGGCGCTAGTACCTTGTGCATCAGTGAGGCTCGCCATTGTCTTCCGCGTAGGAGTTTTGGAGCGTTAGAGAATGGGGCTGAAGCTTTTCGGAGCCCTCAGTGTGATGTGTCCAGTCTTAGAGTTTCCTTATGTGGATCCAAACCCTGCTTGTGTGTTATGAGGTTAGGATAGCAGTGTCTTTGGTCCCAATGGCTGCTGGAAGTCTGCCTCTCTGTGTGGTGCTGACAGAAGATGGGAAAACAGCATCCTGTGTGAACTTCAGAGGGAAAGAGGGAAGAGGCTGGATTCCCAGGGGCTCCCCAGGACCAAGCCTGTGTAGTTCACGCTCAGAGAAGGCCAGTTGGTTGTTGTGTTTAGCCTTGTCATCAGCAAGAGCTGAGATGAGCCCACTGGGGGATGGGTGAGGGACTTCCACGGAGGGTTTTCCTATGATGAAGTTGGAAGAGTGACATTTGTTACAGAGCCCAGATGAAGAGAGGTGGCTGGGGGCTTTCCCAGGTTAAAGGTAGAGCAGGTGTCTGTTACTGGGATCCAGAATATACTATTAGCTTTTTTTTTTTTATTATTATTTTACTTTAGAGAGAGAGAGAGGGGGAGAGAGGGAGGGGCAGAGGGAGAGAGAGAATCCCAAGCAGGCTCCATGCTCAGCATGGAGACCGATATGGGCCTCCATCCCACGACAGTGAGATCATGACCTGAGCCAAAATCAAGAATTGGACACTTGACTGGCTGGCCACCCAAGTGCCCCACCCCAAATTTTTTTTAAACTAATCTCCACGCACAACGTGGCTTGAACTCACAATCTTGAGATCAAGGGTCACATGCTCTACTGAGTGAGCCAGCCAGACACCCCTACTATTAGCCTTCCTGAAGTAAGGCCAGGAGTGGGATGGGGCCACAGATGGCCCAGTCCTCTGTGCTTGTCATCCCCACCCTTAGCCTTTCCCTGTGCTCACAGGACAAAGCTGAGAGGGTGTGCAGCACACAGCAGGAGGAGTCTAGTGGCCGTGTCCACGAGTGAGGAGGGAGGACTGGGCCATGAGGGGCAAAGTGTCCTCTCTGACCAGAACACGGGCCAAGTTCTCTTCCCTGAGGGGACAGGAGAAGAGCTGAGTGATCCTTGGTCTCTGCAGACAGAGGCTGAGGTACAGGGGTGAAACTGAAGGCCTACAGCAGGAGTGTACAGCAAGGGGACCAGGACCAGACAGTCGTCACAGGCGTTAAAGGCCGGAGCACGGAGGGGCACCTGGGTGACTCAGTCGGTTAAGCGTCCAGCTTCGACTCAGGTCATGATCTCAAGGCTCGTGAGTTCGAGCCCTGCATCAGGGTCTATGCTGTCAGTGCAGAGCCGACTTTGGATCCTCTATCCCCCTTTCTCTCTGGCTCTCTCTCTTTTTCTCTCAAAAATAAATTAAAATAAAAAACATTAGGGGCGCCTGGGTGGCTCAGTCAGTTGAGTGTCCGACTTCAGCTCAGGTCATGATCTCGCAGATCATGGTTTCAAGCCCCACACTTGCTCTCTCTCTCTCAAAAATAAATAAACATTAAAAAATTAAAAATAAAATAAAATAAATACATTAAAAAAAAATAAAGGCCAGAGCACGGAGAGGCTGAGGAAAGTGGGTTCCCCGGACGTGTGCCAGGCCACTGGGCCTTCTGGCATCTGCTGGCATGGCCTGTGCAGTGATGGCAGGCGGGTGGCTTGGGAGACAGGTTGCGTCCCCCACCACACATCCAAGTGGACAAAGTAAGAGGCACTGAGCTCCATTGGGTGGTGTCGAGTCTGGGGAGACTGGCAGTGCTCAGGAAGGCTGCGGCCCCCCCAAACCTCTGCCTCTGCCTGGAGC
Organism: Cryptoprocta ferox; assembly: GCA_028646485.1. Classification (NCBI taxonomy): domain Eukaryota; kingdom Metazoa; phylum Chordata; class Mammalia; order Carnivora; family Eupleridae; genus Cryptoprocta; species Cryptoprocta ferox. Next base: position 133,747,525 of record CM053560.1, on the reverse strand, counting down.
AGAGATTAGGGCCAGAGACGAGGATTTGGAGCCACTGGCAGAGAGGGGGCCATGGAGCCGTGACAGTGGACAAGGTCACCTGGAGCAGGTGGAAGGGGGAACAGGAGCTCAGATGGAAGTCTGGGGAACGCGGGCAAGAGGAGCGGCCAAGGGCGGGACTCAGAAAGAGGTCAGCCATCCCACAAGGAGGTGGCAGGCTGAGCTGGGTCAAAAGGATGGAATGTCACAGAACAGCCAAGAAAGCACGGGCCAGCGTCCATGGATTTCACAATTAGGCTATCAGAAAATTCTTTTTTAAAAGGCAATCAAAAACAGAGCAGAAGGAAAGAGAAATGAATGGCATTAAAAAATTTTTTATTTTATTTTGAGAGAGAGAGAACGTGCACGAGCACATGCGCAAGGGGGGCAGAGGTAGAGAGAGGATCTCAAGCAGGCTCCACGCTCAATGAGGAGCACAGCGAGGGGTTTGATCACACGACCTTGGGATCCTGATCTGAGCCTAAATCAAAATTTGGACACTTTTTTTTGCCGTTTTTAATTTATTTTTTTAAAATTTATACCCAAGTTAGTTAGCATATAGTGCAACAATGATTTCAGGAGTAGATACCTTAATGCCCCTCACCCATTTAGCCCATCCCCCTCCCACAGCCCCTCCAGCAACCCTCTGTTTGTTCTCCATATTTAAGAGTCTCTTGGGGCGCCTGGGTGGCTCAGTCAGTTAAGCATCCGACTTTGGCTCAGGTCATGATCTCATGGTTCGTGGGTTCGAGCCCCGCATCGGGTTCTGTGCTGACAGCTCAGAGCCTGGAGCCTGTTTCGGATTCTATGTCTCCCTCTCTCTCTGCCCCTCCCCCCCTCGTGCTCTGTCTCTGTCTCAAAAATAAACTATAAAATTTTTTTTAAAAAAAAGAGTCTCTTATATTTTGTCCCCCTCCCTGTTTTTACATAATTTTTGTTTCCCTTCCCTTATGTTTTGTACCTTAAAGTCCTCATATGAATGAAGTCATATATTTGTCTTTCTCTGACTGACTAATTTCACTTAGCATAATACTCTCTAGTTCCATCCATGTAGTTGCAAATGGCAAGATTTCATTCTTTTTGATTGCCGAGTAATCCTCCATTGTACATACACCACATCTTCTTTATCTGTTCATCCGTCGATGGACATTTGGGCTCTTTCCATACTTTGGCTGTTGTCGATAGCGGTGTTATAAACATCGGGGTGCATGTGCCCCTTTGAAACAGCACGCCTGTATCCCTTGGATAAATACCTGGTAGCACAATTGCTGGGTCGTAGGGTAGTTCTATTTTTAATTTTTGGAGGAACCTCCATACTGTTTTCCAGAGTGGCTGCACCAGTTTGCATTCCCACCAGCAGTGCAAAAAAATCCTCTGTCTCCGCATCCTCACCAACATGTTGCCTGACTTGTTAATGTTAGCTATTCTGACAGGTGTGAGGTGGTGTCTCATTGTGGTTTTGATTTGGATTTCCCTGATAATGAGTGATATTGAGCATTTTTTTCATGTGTCGGTTGGCCATCTGGATGTCCTCTTTGGAGAAGTGTCTCTTCATGTCTTCTGCCCATTTCTTCACTGGATTATTTGTTTTTTGGGTGTTGAATTTGACAAGTTCTTTATAGATTTTGGATACTAACCCTTTATCTGATACGTCGTTTGCAGATATCTTCTCCCATTCTGTTGGTTGCCTTTTAGTTTTGCTGATTGTTTCCTTCGCTGTGCAGAAGCTTTTTATCTTGATGAGGTCCCAATAGTTCATTTTTGCTTTGGTTTCCCTTGCCTCCAGAGACGTGTCGAGTAAGAAGTTGCTGCAGCCAAGGTCAAAGAGGTTCTTGCCTGCTTTCTCCTCTAGGACTTTGATGGCTTCCTGTCTTACGTTTAGGTCTCTCATCCATTTTGGGTTTCTTTTTGTGTAGGGTGTAAGAAAGTGGTCCAGGTTCATTCTTCTGCATGTCACTGTCCAGTTTTCCCAGCACCACTTGCTGAAGAGACTGTCTTTATTCCATCGGATATTCTTTCCTGCTTTGTCAAAGATGAGTTGGCCATATATTTGTGGGTCCATTTCTGGGTTCTCTATTCTATTTCATTGATCTGACTATCTGTTTTTGTGCCAAAGAGTTGGACACTTAACCAACTGAGCCACCCACGCGCCCCCAGCATTTTTTAATATTACTTTGGAATGGTTATGAAAAGGACAGTCTAGGGGCACCTGGATGGCTCAGTCAGTTGAGCGCCTAACTTTGGCTCAGGTCGTGATATCATGGGTGAGTTCGAGCCCCGTGTTGGACTTCTCACTGTCAGTGCAGAGCCCACTTCAGATCCTCTGTCCCCTTCTGTCTCTGCCCCTTCCCGCTCATGCTCTCTCACTCAAAAATAAATAAAACATTTCTTAAAAATAAAAAGGACAGTCTTTCAGCAAAGGTCATGAAGTCCCTCACCGCAGAAAGACAAGCACTGCTTATAGGGGAAGCCACTGAACCTGTCCTGGGCACAGCTGTGGGACAAGGACGTAGACAAGCAGCTGGCTGCTGGCTCTGTCCCCACAGGTAGAGATGACAGGGGGCTGTTTGGATCATAGTAAACATTACGACTTGGGGGAAGGGAAGTGTTAAACTGTATCTTTAAATGTGTGTTTGATTTTGTTATTTTCCTCAAAGATTGATTGCATATGTGCCATGTTGCAATGGTTTAGTAATAGTGGTTTGTTAAAAAGGCATTAGGTTTACCACAATCCTTTTTTTTTTTTCTTAAGAGAGAGAAAAAAAGGGGCACCAGGGTGGCTCAGTCAGTTGAGTGCCTGACTTTGGCTCAGGTCATGATCTCACAATTTGTGGGTTTGAGCCCCATGTCAGGCTCTGTGCTGACAGCTCAGAGCCTGGAGCCTGCTTCAGATTCTGTGTCTCCCTCTCTCTCTGCCCCTCCCCGGCTCGTGTTCTGTCTCTCTCTCAAAAATAAATAAACATTAAAAATTTTTAATTAAAAAAGAAAAAAAGAGGGCACAAGTGAGAGAGGGGCAGAGAGAAAGAGGGAGAGTGAGAGAGAGAATCCCATGAGGGGCAGAGAGAGAGAGAGAGGGAAAGAGAGAGAGAGTGAGAGAGAGTGAGAGAGAGAGAGAGAGAGAGAGAGAGAGAGAGAAGCAGGGCTTGTGCTCACCCAAGGTCAGGCTCAAACTCACTAACCGTGAGATCATGACCAGAGACAAAGTCAGATGCTTAACCGACTGAGCCACCCAGGGGCCCCACAATTAAAAAAAAATGTTTTTAAATAAATGCTTATTCATTTTTGAGGGAGGGAGGGGCAGAAAAAGAGGGGGCCAGAGGATCCTAAGCAGGCTATGCACGGACAGCAGTGATCCCAATATGGGGCTCGAACCCATGAACCGTGAGATCATGACCTAAGCTCAAGTCAGATACTCAGTTAACGAAGCCACTCCGGTGCCCCCCCCACAGCAATTTATTTTTAATTTTTTTTAACATTTATTCATTTTTGAGGGACAGAGAGAGATGACAAAGTGTTAGCGGGAGAGGGGCAGAGAGAGGGAGACACAGAATCTGAAGCAGGCTCCAGGCTCTGAACTGTCAGCACAGAGCCTGCTGCAGGGCTTGAACCCACGAACCATGAGATCATTGACCTAAGCTTAAGTCAGGCACCCGACTGACCGAGCCACCCAGGCAACCCCCTACAATTTATTTTTAAAGGAGGCGTTAGGAACTAGATTGTGGTGATAGTTACACAACTTGAGGAATTCACTAAAAATCATTGATTCGTGCACTTAAAACAGGTGAATTTTATGGTGTGTAAATTATATTTCAATCAAGTTATTTTAAAAATAGATTAGAGAGGTAAGCAGCTCACAGAATTCCTGGTTTTGTGTAGGACTATGTTGTTGATAAAGTGCGTGTGTGGGTTAATTCCAGTGGTAGGACAGTCTGGTGGGTAGAAATTTAGGCCGGTATTTGGACACCAACTGCACCTCTTGTGATCTGTGCCATTCAATGAAACAAACTGCTTCTCTAAACTAAAAACAGTATCCTTTTTTGTGTGTGAATTAGTGGTATTCAAACTTTTTTTGCTCGTGAACTCCCTTAAAACATTTGCATTATCTAAACATTGTCATCAAAAATGTAAATAACCTTGGATTAGGTAAGTTTCTCAGATACGATACACCAGAAATACAAGCTAAAAGGAAAAAAAAAGATACATGGGACTGCATCCAAATTAAAAACTCCTGTGCTTCAAAGGACACCTTTAAGAAAATAAAAAGATCATCTACAGAATGGGAGAAAATATTTGCAAATCATACATCTGGTACAGGACTTGTATCTAGAATGTGTAAAGAACTCTTACAATTCACAACTCAATTTAAAAATGGGCGTCTGAGGTTCTCCAGGGAAAGCAAATCCAGTAGGGAGGTGGGTGTACGTGTGTAAAGTATGTGAGAGAGACATTTATTTTAAGGAACTGGTTCATGCCATCATGGAGGCTGGCAGACGCAAAATGTGCAGGGAGGGCTGAGAGTCTGGAGACCCAGGGAGGAGCCAGTGCTGCAGTTCAAGTCTGAAGGCCATCTGCCGTCGGAAGTCCTTCTTCAGTGAGAAAGAGCCACCTTTGTTCTATTAAGCTCTACAGCTGACTGGATGCGGCCCACCCATAGTATGGAGGGCAATCTGACTGACTCAGTGTCCACCAACTTAAACGTCAATCTCATCCAAAAAACACTCTCACAGAAACTTTCAAAATACTATTTGGCTAAATATTTGGATGCTAGTTGACACATAAAATTAACTATCACAATGCACAAAGGACTCGAATAAACATCTCTTCAGAGATAATATAGAGACACCAACAGGCGCATGACAAGATGCTGTACATCATTTGCCTTATGGGAAACACACATCGAAACAACAATGGGATATCCCTTCACATCTGCTCGGATGGCTCCAATCAAAAAGATGGACAATAGCAATAGCGAGTGTTGACTAGGACGTGGAGAAATTGGAACCCTCCTACACAACTGGTGGGAATGCAAAATGGTGCAGCCACTTTGGGAAAGAATTCGGCAATTCCTCAAAAGTAAACATATTGGGGCTCCTGGGTGTCTCGGTCAGTTAAGTGTCTGACTCTGGCCCAGGTCATGAGCTCACAGTTCGTGAGTTCGAGCCCCGTGTCAGGCTCTGTGCTGATAGCTCAGAACCTGGAGCTTGCTTCAGATTCTGTATCTCCCTCTCGGCCCCTCCTCCACCTCAAAATAAATAAACATAAAAACATTTTTTTAAGGTTAAACATATTTACCCATGACCCAGCAATTCCACTCCTCAGGTATACCCAAGAGAAATGAAGACATATGTCCACACAGAAACTTGTACATGAATGTTGACAGCAGCATTATTCATAATAGTTAAAAAGTGGAAACAACTCAGGTATCCATCACCTGATGAGTAGATAAACAATATATATCATAGTCCTATAATGGAATATTATTCAGCTGTAAAAAGATACATGTACAACATGGCTGAAACATGAGAGTGTTATGTTCAGTGACAAAAAGCTAAACACCAAAGACCACATATTGTGTGATTCACTTTATACAAAATGTCCAGAATGGGCAAATAGAGACAAAGAAGATGGTAGTTTTCAGGGGCTGGGGGAGCGGGAAATGAGGAATGATTGCCAAGGAATATGTGGTTTTTGGGGAGGTGATGAATGTGTTCTGGAATTGCATAGCAGGGATGAACACATAACTCTAAGTTTACTGAAAATACTAAATTGGTAACTTTAAAAGCTGAACCTTATGGTGTGTAAATCTTAATAAAGCTGTTAATTGGGGTGCCTGGGTTGAGCATCCAACTCTTGATTTCGACTCAGGTCGTGATCTCAAGGTTATGAGATACAGCCCTGCCTTGGACTCTGCGCTGGGCATGGAGCCTCCTTAAGTTTCTCTCTCCCCCTTCCCTCTGCCCCTCCCCTGCGCTCACACATGCACTCTTCCAGTCTACGGCATCTGTATATAACGGCTTTCCGAGGGCTACATGGACAGCGATTGTTTTAAGAGTATTAAATAGATTCCAGATACTTAACATAATAATTTAATGTTTCCCAGAGCTGCCCTCCCTTGAAATGGGCCAGCAGTTGAGGCTTCATGCAGGTTCCATGTTCACAATATCCCTTCCTCTCTTTGTTACCAAAGTGAAACTGCACCTCTCACTTCTCCTGAATATGACATTGCCTATAAGATTTCATGGGCTTGGAATTTAAAAACCTCCAAGGGCCTAAATGGAAGGACAGTTTGAAGTATTGGTATCAGTGTTACTAGAGATAAAGAGAGGCATTTGATAATGATAAAAGGGGTCAATCCATCAAGAATATATGACAATTATATATGCACCTAACAACAGGGCACCAAAATATATGAAGCAGAAACTGACATAAATGGAAAAAGAGACAACTCAATCATATTAGTTGGAGACTCCAGTACTCTACTTCCAATAACGGATAGAACAGCTAAGAAGAAGACCAACAAAGAAATAGAGGACATGAATAATACTACAAACCAGCTGGACTTCACAGACATCTAGAGAATGCCTCACCCATGGACAGCAGAATGCACATTCTTCTCAAGGCAATGGAACATTCTCCAGAATAAATCAAATGCTAAAGTAAACTTCAATAAATTTAAAAGAATAGAAATAATACAAAAATATGCTCTCTGACCACAATGGGAGACTATCAGAAATTAGCATGTGGAAATTTAAAGTACGCTCCTAAACAACCAATATATCAAAGAAGAAAGCAAAAGGAAACTTGGAAAATAGTTCAAGATGAATAAAATCAAAGATAAAACACATGAAAAGTTTTGCCGTGTTATTGGGATACAGCAAAAGCAGTGGGTAGAGGGAAATTTATACATCTAAATGCCTGTATTTATAAAGAAGATCTTAAATCTGGGGGGCCTAGCTGGCTCAGTCAGTTGAGTGTCCAACTGTTGCCTCAGGTCATGATCTCATGGTTCGTGAGTTCGAGCCCTCACTGCTGTCAGTTCAGAGCTTGCTTTGGATTCTGTGCTCTTTTCCTCCCCACTCTCCCCCTTCCCTGCTCACACTCTCTCTCTCAAAAATAAATAAACTTAAATCGATAACGTAACCTGATACTTTAAAACACTGAAAGAAGAAGAGGAAACTAAACAAAGCAAACAGAAAGGAGGAGATAATAAAGATTACTGTGGAAATTAATGAAGAAGGGAATAGAAAAACAATAGAGAAAATCCAAAGAGATCAGCTGAAAATCCAAACTGACAAGCCTTGACTTAGCTTGACCAAGAGAAAAAGAGAAAATACTCACATCACTAGAATCAGAAATGAAAAAGGGGACATTATTACCAGCCTCACAGAAATAAAAAAGATTAAAAAGAATACTGTGAACAATAGCATTCCAATAAATCAGATCACTTAAGTGAAATGGACAAATTCTTGAAAGAATGCAAACTACCAAAACTGACTTAAGAAGAAATTGACGATCTGAATAGGCCTATAATAAATAAAGAGACTGAATTAATAATAAGGAAAAAAACCTCAGAAAGTGCAGATACCTTCACTGGTGACTATTACCAAACATTTAGAGAAGAAATAATACCCATCCTTCATAAGTTCTGCCAAAATGTAGAAGAGAAGGAACATTTCCCAAACTCTTGTATGAGATGAGTATCACCCTGATACCAAAACCAGACAAAGATATTATAGGAAAAGAAAATCGCAGGCTAATCTTTCTCAGGAATATAAATGCAGAATTCCTCAAAAAATACTAGCAAACTGAATCCAGTCACATATAATATATATATATATAAATAGATATGACCAAGTGATATTTATACCAGGAATGCAAGGTTGGCTTAACCTCAGAGTTGGCAGTGAGTTCTTAGATACAATACCAAAAGCACAAATAACAAAAGAAAAAATAAAGTAGACTTCATCAAAATTAAAAATTTTGTGCTTCAAAGGATACCATCAATAAAGTAAAAAGACAACCTACAAGATGGAAAAAAATATTTGCAAATCTTATATCTGTTAATGGACTAGTCTTTAGAGTATATAAAGAAATCTTACAAATAAACCAATGAAAAGTGGGCAGACTATTTGGATAGACATTTCTCCAAATAATATATACAAATGGCCACAAAAAAAATACCTGACATCATTATTCATCAGAGATCTGCAAATCAAAACCACAGTGAGATACTATTTCACACCTACTAGTATGGCTACAATCAAAAACTCAGAGGGGTGCCTGGATGGCTCAGTTGGTTAAGCATCTGACTTCAGCTCAGGTCATGATCTCATGTTTCGTGGGTTCAAGCACCGCATCGGGCTCTGTGCTGACAGCTCAGAGCCTGGAGCCTGCTTCTGATTCTGGGTCTCCCTCTTTCTCTGCCCTCCCCCATTCATGCTCTGTCTGTCCATCTCTCTCTCTCTCTCTCTCTCTCTCAAAAATAAACATTAAAAAAAATTTTTTTAATCAGATAATAACAAGTGTCGACCGGGATATGGTGACATCAGAGCCTTCATACACTGCTATAGGAATGAAAAATGGTGCAGCCACTTTGGAAAGCAGTCTGGCAGTTCCTCAGAAAGTTAAACGTAGAGTTACCATTTGACCTAGCAATCCCACTCCTAGGTATATACACAAGAGAGATGAAAACATACATCCACGCAAAAACTTGTACACAAGCATTTTAGCAGCATTACCTACAATAGTCAAAAGGTGAAAATGACCTAAATGAAAAGGGAAACATGCAAATAAACTGATGAACATATAAATAAAATACGACATACCCATATAATGGAATATTATCTAGGTCTAAAAAGGAATTAAGAGCACTTGATTCACATGCTGCAACATGGATGAACCTTGGAAACATGATGCTAGGAAAGAAGCCAGTTGCCAAAGACAGTATATGATTCCGTTTATGTGAAATGTCTCAACAGGAAAATCAATAGGGACAGAAAGTGGATTCGTGGTTGCTTAGGGCTGGGGGAAAATGCAGGAATGTGGTGGTAGCTGAAGGGTATAGAGATTCTTTTTGAGGTGATGACGATGGTCTAAAATTGACTATGGTAATTGAGGCTCATTTTTTGTGAATATACTAAAAACCATTTGAATTATACACTTCTGACAGGAGGCTTGTATGGTACGTGAATTCTGTTTCGGTAAAACTATGATAAAAAGTAATCTAACATAATGGCAGTTATGCACCAAGAAGAAAGCAGGGACTTTGGAGTCCACTAGACTGTGTAACCCAGTTCCTCCAAGAAGCAGGCACCAGATGGGACTGGATGGATTGTATGAAGGATTGTATGAAGGGAAGCCCTTGTGTGAGATAAAATGGGGAGGAAGACAGGAAAAGGCTGGGAGAGCTGTCAGACCATGATGCAAGTCTGACCCCAAGTGAAGGAGACAGGGAAGGATGGTTGGGGGAATCACCCTAGTCTGCCATGCACCCTAAGAAAGTTTTGACAAGACTGTCGAGGAGTCTTCCAGCCCAAATTTGCCATCAGAGGAGTTTTGTGTCACACAGAAATGGATTTGCCTTAGTGTCCCTGCTACACTTTGTCATTGGGTGGAGATGCCCATGGGAGATGTGTCCTCCATGCAATTGTGATGATGGATTTCAGAGTGCAGCTGAAACACCTGGTCCACTGAGTTCCCTAGAGTTGGACATCCGTCAGGCACTGTCTCATGGCCGTCACACAGACTAAGGTTCAAATCCCAGTTCAACAACTTACTAACCTGGCACAAGATACCCTCTCTGAGCGTTTCCTCATTGATAAAATGGGGATAATAGCAGTGTCTACCACATAGGGGTATGTCTATAAATTGCCAAGCACAGAAAAAGCACATAATATGTGCTCAGCAAGTCATAGCTGCGACTAATATTGTATTTACTACTTCTACCATTATCATTTCTTTCTAGATTTTATGTACCTCCACTCAACGGTAAATATAATCTGTATATAATGACTATTCTGTTTATTTTACTTGATATCATATTGTAAATCTTTTTCCAAGTTATCCTTTGCTCTCCCTAACATTTTAAAGTTTGCATTATATTCTAGGGAGTACGCATAACCTAGTTTACTTAACTGCTCTCCTAATCTTTAGGGCTTTACAGTTTTTTTTTTCTGCCATGAAATATATTGTGGGGCACGTGGGTGGCTCTGTCGGTTAAGCGTCAGACTTCCGCTCAGGTCATGATCTTCCGGTTCATGAGTTCGAACCCAGCGTTGGGCTCTCTGCTGACAGCTCAGAGCCTAGAGCCCACTTTGAGTTTGTGTCTCCCTCTCTCTGCCCCTTCCGTACTCAGGCGCTCACATTCTCTCTCTCTCCTAAAAATAAACATTAAAAAAATAAATAAATAAAAGAATATTTTGTGATGGATATTTTTATATAGAAATATTTTCCCACCTGTATTTGATACTTTCCTTCAGGGTCGTGATAAGGATTATTAGCATAAAGAGTGTGAAGATGTTTAAGGCTCCTGATCCACATCGTGCAGTTCACTCTGCAGAAAGGGGGGGCTTGTGTACATTCAAACCCACAGCATGTGAGAGTACTCACTCCCCTGTACCCCTAACCTTAGGGGTCGTTCTTATATTTCTAAATATTTGCCTACTGGAAAGGCAAAATGGCATCTTATTTGTTCCCTGTGACTTATAAGGATGGACCATTTTCTAAATGTTTTTGCACAAGTGATTATTTTGTGAATTGTCCTTGCACACTAATTTATTGAGATCTTAATTTTTTTCAATCCATATTGAAAATGGATTGTCTAATAATAAAATCACTGTCTAATAATAATTGCCTGAGACGCTTCCCATTATTTTGCCTCTGTTTTGACCGCTGAGGAATCATCTGTCAGTCAAATCTATTGGCATTTCTTTATTTCTGGACCCCTTAAAGCTTAGAGAGCCTCTCCTTCCTGGAGAAAGCAAACCTCCCTTTGCAGATGGTTCCAGGTAAAACCAGGGCTGAGCTGCTCAGATGATTTTTTTCCTAATTGTGAATGAGTCGAGCCCAATCTAATGACCATTTACTGGGATGGCCTTCTCAGAAACGGGGTCCCCCCCCCCTGCCCCGCAACTCTTTCTGTGTTCTAGGACCCAGGACACCCACTAGGAGGCGCGCGCGGGAGGAACCCTGCAGGTGCAGAGGCGCAATGGACGGGGAGGCTGGGGGGGCGCCCGAGCTGCGCAGGTCCCCGGCCCCCCGGGACTTCCACTTCTATCCCATGGATCTGTATGACCCCGAAGACAGGCTGCAGCTCTTCCCAGAAGAACACGCGCGGACGGGAAGACACGTCCACGCCGAAATGACCAGCGAGCCCGGGGGGGCGGCCCCAGGTAAGGCGCAGAGCGACCTGGAGGAGGAGGCGGAGGAGCTCGTGGATTTGTACGCGCTTGGCGGTGGTGGCGAGTGGGGCGCGGAGCTCGTGGATGGAGGCGCGCCGCGCGTGGAGGTCTCGGAACCCCGGCTGCACCTGCCGGCGGCCGGGGCGCAGAGGGACTGGCGCCTGGGCGCCGAGGCCGAGGACCCGGGCTGCGCGGGCTGGGGCGCGGCGAGCCGGGACCTGCGGGAAGCCTACAGGTACGCGCACGGCCGGGCCAGCGAGGAGTACGGGTGCTACGTGATCCCCGAGGAGGAGGACGAGGACGAGGCGGCCCCGGCCTTCTGTGTCACTTGCAAAGCCCCAGTACGGGCGTCGGAGGTTTCTGATGCGCACGGAGAGCACGAGGTGACCCCACTCAGCAAGGCCCTGGAGAGCGCCAAGGTAAACAGGTCTCCCTAGTTGCCCTGACAGTGTGCGTTTGTAGCTCCAGGACGCAGCAGGGCATGGATTTAAAACGCCTCCTACAGAAGAGAGAAAAGGGCATTGATGTCTTCCTGGGGTCCTCTGTTTACCAGGACGAAATTCACAAAAACATGTTCAAACTGGAGAAGCAGATTATCGAGATGGAGAATTTTGCAAATCACTTGGAGGAGGTTTTCATCACAGTGGAGGTAAGAGCAGGCGCGGTGACGCGGGTCGCCTCCACCACGGCTGGGTCAGCAGCTGTGACTGGCATGAGTCAGAGAGTCGCTCCGGCTTCTCGCCCTTTCCCCTGCCCTCCCAGGAACTGGTTACCTGTCACATTCCCTACTGAACCAGAAGCTGTCCTGGGGAGGCAGGGTCTCCTCTGTCTCTATCCTCAGCCCCGCTCTGGGGGTGGGGTCTTGCATGGTCCAGCCTTGAGGAGGCACCTGCCCTTCCTTACTATGTCCCCAGCTGTTACTTGTTTCTCATAAGACTGATACGCTTCCGTGACTGCCACCAAACACGGCACCGTCCCTGGGTGTGCCGAGTAGGTATGTGGTACACTGCTGTGATGCCGGCACTGAGCCTCCCCATCCAGATGAGGATGAGGACCAGGACTTTCCATCTTCCTTCTCTGCCTGGGGGTGCTCTACCTCTGTTCATAGAGCCTCAGACTGTATCCACAGGAACACCTCGTGTGAATTAGCTAAGCCCCAGGCCCCTTTCCCGGGATGCTGGACCTTCTTCACCCCCAGTCTTAAGAGGGAGGAGGACCTTGCACTAATCCCCCCTGCGGGGTGCAGAGAAGGAAGGAGCATAACGTACTTGTAGGAGGGACAGAGGTACAGCCACCTGGACAAAACTTCCTACACTCGCTCCGCCAGCTCACTCTCAGGTCAACGTGCCCTCACCCTTGGCGAGGACTCCGAGTTTCCCCTTTTACACCAGCACTGGGGAGTTCCCCCACTGCTTTTCCTTCTCTGCTGCCATTCTGAGCAAGTCTTAGGCATCCGGTAGATGTTCAGTAAATATTCCCTGGGTCATCAATAAGAGCCTCTGCTTTGGAAATGTCTCTGTTAACCTGCTGAGGGTGGCATCAGTCACAACCCACTAAGCTCTCCTGGGCTTCGAACCTAAGAGGACCAGTAATGGACAGGATTTAATTAATATGACTCATGCGCTGTGCTTCAGGATTAAGTACGGTCTCATGGCTCCCTCTGCCTTCCTACGTTTTCTCATCTATGAGGCAGGTCCATCTGGCCACCGTCCCTACTCCCCTTCCTCCTGCATCTTTCTCTTAGTTGATGCGAGGATCTGCGTGATCCTGGCGTTTGTAGGATGCAGGCATCAGGAAGTGGAGGTGAGTGTCACAAGATGCTGGGGGCTCATTTCCCAGGGCAGACATCTCTGTGAATGTTCACGGTCCAGGGATATAGTGGCAGGTTGACTCATCACTGACCGTGTCCCTGGGAGGTGGCCACACGGAGGTGGGGTGGCGTGGGGCTGGGGATGGTGGGGGGCAGGGAGGAATGCAAAATGCTTCCAGGAGAGAAGGCAGTGCTTCTCATTAAGGTTATCCCAGGGGCTTGGGAGCATGGGTGGTTCAGTTGGTTAAGTGTCTGACTCTTGATCTCAGCTCAGGTCTTGATCTCAGGAACATGAGTTCTAAGCCCCATGCTGGGCTCCACATTGGGCTCCATGCTGGGCTTGAAGCCTACTTAAAAAAAAAAAAAGATTATCCCAGGGGCTCTATCCATAGACTCCTGGTCCCAGCTCCTTCTGTGCCCACCCCAGCATCCTGGCCAGAGATGATAAGGAAAGGGTGGAGATGACTAAAACATCTCTGGGTGGATATATTTTCATGCCCCAAATGACTCTGTGGTCAACACACCACGTTCACTGACACAATAATTGCTGAGGTCAACCGTCTTGCAGGAGAACTTTGGAAGACAGGAACAAAACTTTGAGTCACATTACAACGAGATTTTAGAAACACTTGCTCAAAAATACGAAGAAAAAATACACGCTCTAGGGGAGAAAAAGAAAGCGAAGCTGGAAGCCTTGTATGGACAACTGGTCAGCTGTGGGGAAAACCTGGATACCTGTAAGGAACTCATGGAAACCATAGAGGAGATGTGTCATGAAGAGAAGGTCGACTTCATAAAGGTCAGTCATGAGGTGAACTGAGATCGTGAACCGAGGGACAGTATGGCCGGGGTAGGTTAGATGGTCCCCTCTCTGCCTGGAGGGGTTGCAGTTGACTTCTGTAGTCAGCATCCATTTGATTCCTGGATGTTCACGATGGTGAGGCGGTCACCCATGTCTCTGGGCGCCCCGCCATGAGTGTCTGAGCAGACTCACACACGGCTGACCCCTTCCCTCCCCCATTCCTCAGGCAACACCAGCCTTCGTTCCTCTGTCCCAGAGACCTGCCCCCTCACCGGGGAGCTGAGCAACATCAGCACTCCGAGAGTTTTCTGGTCAACTCAGATGGCCTCTTAGAGCTCTGAGCAGGAGGTAATCCAGGCCAAAAAGGCACCCTCCAACTCTCCAGTTACAAGGGCACCAATTTTAAATCTTTGTAAACTCAGATGTGCAAGAAAAAAAAATCCATTTCTTAATTTTCTTGAAATCCAATTAAATCTGACCCCAAGGCCCCATGCTCCTGGGCTGTGGGAATTTCAATCTCAGTCAGAGCTGAGGTCCCCTTTCTTCACGAAGTCCCGCAGGAATTGGCGTCCAGGATTGTGATGTCCAGGTTGGGAGGGTGGGGCCTTCAGCCTCTGGAGCTTCCCCATTGCCAAATATGGCCTCCACACTGACCCCGCCCATAAGGGGGTTCCCTCAAAGCCCAACAGCACTTCCTTCCTGCACCGCTTGGGGCGAGGGACTTGTGACAAACTGGAAAGCAAGTCTGCAGGCACCACTAGAGCCTTCAACACCCAGACCTTTTGAACCCCTGGTCCCACAACATCGCTGTATCTCAGAGACATAATCCCGGATGTGCAGAAAGTGGTATGTGTGAGAATGTTCTTTTCGCTGTTATTTGTGATGATGAAAAATTAGAAACAACCAAAACGTCCATCATCAGAGGAATGGCTAAGTAAATGATGGAATTCCCATTCCGTGAGCTGTTCTGCAGTCTTTCCAACGGGTGGGCCAAAAGACCATCTGTGACATGGGGACACTTCCATAATGTCCCTGGGGAAATGCAGTTGTCCGGAAGAGATGCACAGGTGGCCTGAGAGTGGTTTTGTTAGTGGGGGGTAAGGCTGTTATTTTTCTTTTCCCTAATTTCCAAGTTTTAAAATGTGCTTATATCATGATATAGTTTGAAAAAGAAATTTATTTTCAAAATCAAATTTAGTATTTTCTCCTTTTCCTCCTCCTGTTTAGGATGCAGTGGCTATGGCTGAAAGGTAATACTCTTATTCTGACACATATTTTCTTTTCCCATCTCTTGCTCCTCTAGATGTCACTAAAGTCAACTCCACTTGGGTAGATGCTCCCAGTTACAGTGTTCGTGTCTGCCCCTGAGCTCCAACAGCCCTGGCTTCAGGGGGATGATGGGGGTCACTGGGACCCGCTAGTACCGAATCTCATACACCCTACCCAGCAAGCCCGTGATCAGGTCACCCCCATGAGCCCCTCCTTTCACCAGGAGGAGCCAGGGTCCAGTGCCTCCCACACCCCCGAGCCTTGCCAGGACCCAGCCTGTGTACTGCCGAAAGCACACACGCTGTAGAGTCAGACAGGAGTTCAAATCCCGTTACGCCCATGACCCTGGGTGAGTCCAACCAGTCTAGGACTCACCTTTCTTGTCTAGAGACAGGGAGAGTTTTATAGGAATTAAGTGAAACAATGTCTGTAAAGCCACATGCACACTGAAGCTTGAAAACATAGGGTTAAGAAGCAAAAGACAGAGCTGATTTCAGAGTCCGCCTCTGCCACTTACAAACCCTCTGACTGCCAGGAAGCAAGGTGCAAGAGAGCTCGCAGCCCCAGTCCACCGTCAGCCAGTTGAGTATGCCCAGCCCCATGGAGAAGAAACCCCAGAGTCTGTACATGGTGGGGCTGGGGTGGTGTGGGGATGGAAGCTTCCGGGTCAGCACCTGAGAGGTCTTCTAGAGGGTGTAGATCTGGAGCTCTTAGGCACGTGTCCCCCAAATGACCCTCCCCTTAAATGCACAAACCAATCCCCACATCCCCATTGGGGACCCTCCTGGGTCAGTCACCAAAGCAGCCAGCAGCCAGCAGCATGTTAAGGAAATAAAAATTCAGAAAAGCGGCCCTTGGCATTTATTAGCGGTGACCCAGGATTGTCGACACAGCCCGGAAGGAGTGTGTCCCCTCGTTCTTGTTAGCATGTCTTTTTACACCAACAGGCTCGGGAAGTTCTTGAACACAGAAACAGACGTGGAAATCTCTACGCAGCCTGACTTCGAAGACCAGAACTTGGACTTCTCTGATGTGGAGCAGCTCATGGGCTCCATTAACACCATCCCAGGTGCAAATTTTGCCTGTGTGTACAATTCACAGGAAGTTCCAGGTCCCTGAGCTTTGAGTTAGAAATTTTGATGGCTAAAAAAACCCATGAAGATTTAGAAACAGGTGTTTTGTTTTGGTTTTTCCTCTAATTTCATGTCTTCACAGCTCGTATGTAAGGCGAGAACAGAGCTGACCCTGACCTTCCCTGGGGGGAGTGCCCACCCTTACTTTCCAGGGAGCCAACATCCGGCCCTGGGAAGCCTTGAAATATTTTGTTCATAGCCTGCCCAGATTCATAAACCCCCGTTCTCCTGCCTGAGTTACTCCAGGCGAGTAGCCCGAATTTTATTTACTTAGCTAGCACGGTGGCTAAGAGGTGAGCTTTGGGACCCTGTGGAGCTGGTAAGAATCCCAGCCCCTCCACTTCCTAGCTGTGTGACTCTAGACAACTTACCTAACTTCTCTGAGTCTTGGTTTCCTTGTCCACAAAATGGACATAATAAAGCCTCGTGGGGATATGGTGGGACTTGCATGAGGCAATGTATATACAGCACATCATATGATACCGGGTAGCTCTTAAAAACATTATTGTGGGGCGCCCCGGGGGCTCAGTCGGTTAAGCATCCGACACTTGGTTTCACATCATGATCTTGTGGTCATGAGTTCAAGGCCCGTGTTGGGCTGTGCTGACAGTGCAGAGCCTGCTTGGGATTCTCTCTCTCCCCCTCTCTCTCTGCCCCTCCCCTGTTCATGCTCTCTCTTGCTCTCTCTCAAAATAAATAAATAAACTTAAAAAATATTATTGTGATCACTTATTTTTAAAAAAAAAGGTATTAATTTTTTAAGTTTATTTATTTTGAGAGAGAGAGCACGTGCAAGAGAGAGCAAGCAGGGGAGGGGCAGAGAGAGACAGGGAATCCCAAGCAGGCCCCGCACTATCAGCGCAGAGCCCAGTGCTGGATGGGCTCAAACTCACAGATTGCGAGTTCATGATCTGAGCTGAAATCAAGAGCCCAATGTTCAGCTGACTGAGCCACCTATTGTGATTACTTATTTCCAAGAATAATACTGTAAGTTAGCCCTTTTTTTTTCGACTGCTCACTTTTTCCTCACCAACATCCAACTACATTGTAAAAATGTTGTACATGTCATTTCAGGTTTTCCCTTTACACAGACTTTTTTGAAATAGAAAGGGAATTTATTCTCTTTTGTAACCTGCTTTTTAAAAAAATTTTTTTAACATTTATTCATTTTTGAGAGTGAGAGAGACAGAGCGTGAGTGGGGGAGGGGCAGAGAGAGAGGGAGACACAGAATCAGAAGCAGCTCCAGGCTCCACGCTGTCAGCACAGAGCCCAACGCGGGGCTCGAACTCACAGACTACGAGATCATGACCTGAGCTGAAGTCAGACGCTTAACCGAGGCACCCTGTAACCTGCTTTTTAATAAAAATTTTGATTAATATTTCTCGTATTGTAAATCCTTCTATAACATCATTTTAATGGGTATATACCTTAATTTGTTTACTTGATTCTCAACTGGACTGGATGCTGGGATGTTTCTAGGTTTTTCACCATTAGAAACCACACTGTAACGGACGTCCTCAACTGTAAATCTTGGAGGCCATTCTTAGACTCATGGTTCACGGGGTGACCTCACTGAGCTTCGATGTCCATTGGATAGTCCCTCCCCTTCCAAGAGGTGGTGCTGCCCAGATAATCAGGCCCAGGTATTTGGAAGGAAAGGCATGATCACCCAAGTCAGTGCTTGAGAGATGCCAATACTACTCCCCCGCCTCGTCCAGGTCTTGTACAGACCGTCACCTGGTGCCTCCTGGCAGACTGCCAACCCCAGGGCCCCCCTCTTCTCTCTGCACCTCCTGCCCTTCCTGCTACGGGGCTGTCCCTTGAGGGTATAGACGGGGACCCTCTGTACGTCCTGGACTTTGTCATTAGGTTCTTTCTCTTCCTCCTCTCCTTTGTCCCGTTAGGACCTCCCAGGCCCTGGCCGGAGAGGAAAGGCTGAGCTGCGGCTAGGAAACAACTTCAGGTTTAGTTGTGCTCTTACCTGGATGGAGCATGTCCAAATCGGAAGCCAAGGGTCTTCCGCAAAGCCTGGGCTGCGGGCAGGTGCTGCCAAGCGAGAACAGTCTGCAGAGGAGAGACAAGGAGGGTGTCTCGGTTGTGTGTGAGTCTGGGGAGGCAGAGTATTAACCTACAGAGAATAAAAGAATTAACTCAGGGTGCCTGGGTGACTCCGTCGGTTGAACGTCCGACTTCGGCTCAGGTCATGATCTCACGGTTCGTGAGTTCAAGCCCCGCGTCGGGCTCTGTGCTGACAGCTCAGAGCCTGGAGCCTGCTTCGGATTCTGTGTCTCCCTCTCTCTCTCCCTCTCTCTCTCTGCCCCTCCCCCACTCACACTCTGTCTAGTGCGCTCTCTCTCTCAAAAATAAATAAACATTAAAAATTAAAAAAAGAATTAACTCAGTAGGTGAATTCTCAAGATGGTTCTGAAAAGCACATTTGGTCCAACCCAGTCTTCCCCCATCATAAAAAAGACATGCTTTCCTGGTGAAGCTGCTTCTCTCCTTTATCCGCACCGGGGCTGCGGGCAGCACTGCTGTGGTCCTGGCCGCCTCGCCTCTCCGGATGGTGTGGAAGGGTCAGAGGACCCATGCCTGTAGCAGGTCTTGCACCCCACCCCCAACTCAAGTCCCTGTCACCGACCCCTCCTCCCCAAGCTTGCGTGGGTTTGTCAAAGCAGGAATGGACGTCCTGGGGTGTCGCCTGCAGGCTCGCGATTAGGAGCTGTCAGCTTCCTGACTTTGTCCAGTCTGGGCAAAGTCCACGGATGCCTCGGGATCAGGAGTCCCGCCACAGGGGCCGCTCCATCCCACGCCTCCCCTAGATGCTCCTCACTTGTTTTTGCTTTTCTCCCTTCGCCTCGTCCAGCTCCTTCCGCTCCGGTGATAAACCCGCAGGCCCCCAACTCGGCCACAGGCTCCTCGGTCCGCGTGTGCTGGAGCCTGTACTCTGACGACACTGTGGAGAGCTATGTGCTGTCCTACCGGCCGGTGCAGGACAGCTCGCCTGGGAAGGACCAAGCAGGTGAGGCTCCGCCAAGATCAAATGCTCTGAAGCGGCCAAGGGCCCTCAGAGGCCGCGGAGCAGTTTTCCCAGAAATTGGAAGGGCGGAGGTGGGATGAACCTGCACATTCAGCTCCTTGGAGCAGTCGTGATCCAGGAACTACCTGGCATATGGGACACAGGCAGGGGGCGTAGCAGAAAGGCAAGTTGGGGCCTGCCTGGGGAGGGCACAAGGCCAGACTAAGGTGTCTGGAGCGTAGGTATAGCCGTCAGGCCAGAGTTGTCCTTGGGATGAGCCCCTGGCAGCCGCTGTGCGCCAGAAGGGTGGGGATGTCCCTCCGGGAGGAGGCCTGGCCGGGCTGTCTGGATACTCGCAGACTGGGCCTGTGAGGCTGGGCTGGCCCTTCTCAGAGCAACCTCGTGCCAGGAGAAATTGGAGGGTTAACCTGCAGACCCCCATGAGGGGTGAGGGGGCCTCTGCAGCCTGAAAGGGCTACCGATGATCAGACCCACATTCGCGGGTTGAGTGTGCTCCTGGGAATGTCCCCGAGCCTCCAGGGTGGACAGCTGTGGGCCCATCCCCTCCCCAGGGACATGGAGCTGGCCGGTGTGGGGCTAGGGCTGGGCGTAGTTGCCTCCCCCCTCCCCACATGACAGATAAGCCATTCACCTGTTGGGAAGAGAGGGCCTTGGGGATTTCCACTTCATGGACAAGGAGACTGAGACCCAGAGAGAAATGAGCTGTCCGTGGGGACACAGTGGGTGATGGATGGCAGAGCAGGGCAAGAGTGACGAGTGCAGGCTCCCCATACAGAGCTCACTGCTGCACCAGCCCAGGCAGGGAGAGGGTCTGAGTGCCGAAGGTGAGGGTAGATTTTCTGTGCAGGGACCAGGAAGGAAGGGGAATGCTTAAGAAAAGTAAGAGTAAGTTTAAGTGATGCTGAGGGAGGTCAGGATAAGGTGAGCAGAAGATGAGGGTGATCTGAACAAAGACTAAAGAGGCCACAGTGGGGAAAGAGGAAGATTTAAAAAGGGAGGTCAAGGGGGGGCCTGGGTGGTTCAGTCGTTTGAATGTCTGACTCTTGATTTTGGCTCAGGTCATGATCCCAGGGTCGTGGGATCAAGCCCCTCATCAGGCTCTGAGCTGAGTGGAGAGCCTACTTGAGATTCTCTCTCTCCCTCTACCTATCTTCCCTGCTTCCCTGCACTCTCTAAAAATTAAAAAAAAAATTATGAAAATAAATAAATAAAACAGAGGTCAGGGACCAAGAAGCCAGGTCTGATTAACCACAGTCCGTGTCATGAATCATCCCTGTTGGCACTCTCTGCAGGCACACAGAAGAAGCCATTGTGTTTGGATTGTGTCATGGCAATCTATGAAAATCTTTTCTTTTTTAATGTTTATTTATTTTGAGAGAGAGAGAGAGAGAGAGAGAGAGGCAGAGAGGGGAGGGGCAGAGATAGAGGAAGAGAGAGAGAATTCCAAGCAGGCTCCACACTATCAGCACAGAACCCAACACAGGGCTTGATCCTACAAACTGTGAGATCATGACCTGAGCTGAAATCAAGAGTCAGACGTTTAACCAACTGAGCCCCCCAGGGGCCCCTCTAGAAGATCTTTTAAACGGACCACTTTGTAATAAAGGAACTAATATCAGAGGCTGGGCTAATGAGTTATCACTGCCTGTCAAAAGTCTGGGGAGGTTTGGAGGTGTTTCAGTCAGCTGTTGCTGTGTAACAACACCTTACCCTGCCCTACACCACACACATATACATGACTTATTGGCTTAAAATGACAAACATTTGTTATTTCTTATAATTCTGTGAGTTGGCTGGACGTTCTTCTGGTCTGGGCTAGCTTGGCTACGTAGAGCTGGATGGTGTGGGATGGCCTCGTTTACAGTTCTGGGGATTCGGCAGGGATCGCTGGGGCCTCCGTCCGCCGGTCTCATTGTCCAGGAGCCTGGCTCGGTCTTGTTCACATGGAAATGGAAGGTGTTCCCAGCAGCAAGAAGACAAGCCCCCGTGCACTAGCGTTTCCCAGGCCTCTGCCGGCATCATGTGTGGTGCCGTCTCATTGGCCAGAGCAAGTCACGTGGCTCAGCTCATCAAGGGATGACAGGAAAAAATGAACCTCTTGAAGGAGTAGCAAGTCACACCGCAGAGGATGCATCCAGGGATGGAAGGAATTTATGGCCCGTTCTGTGGTCTGCTACAGGGAGATTCAGCACAACTGATTTGGAGCCACTTGGCCTATTTTTAGGGTTGAATTCTTGTCTTTTGTTTTGTTTCCCAGAGTTTACAATGACTGTCAAAGAAACATATTGCTCAGTGAGAAATCTTGTGCCAAATACCCAGTATGAATTTTGGGTCACGGCTCAGAACAGGGCTGGCCACAGCCCCGCCAGTGAGCGTGCAGTGTACATGACAGGTAAGGGGGGCCACGGGAGCCACGGCTTTCAAGGTGTGGCAGGACACTTGATTTCATTTGGAAGGGCAGGAATAGCTGTCCATTTGTCTTTCATCTAATACACCAAACCTGTGTTCCCAGGATGGAAGGGACGCTTGCTCAGAGTTGGTCTCAAAACATCAGAAAGTACTGCTCACGATAGCAGCACCATTTAACCTTTCAGCCGCCTTCTGCTCCAGGAACCATCTGAAAGGGCTTCCCAGCGTCTTAGGCCATGTGGGCAGCCATGACAGAACACCATAGACTGAGTGGCTCATAAATGACAGAAATTTAATCCTCATAGTTCTGGAAGCTGAAAGGGGCCTGCTTTTAAACCACCAGCATATTCGGTGCCTGATGGGAAGCCTTCTGGGTCCGCAGATGGCTGATTTTGTTTCGGCTGTGTCCACACACAACAGAAAGGGGCCCAGAGCTCCCTGGGTTCCCTTTGATGAGAGACGCCCTCCCCATCATGTCCCAAAGACCCCACCTACCGCCACACTGGGGAACAGGCTTCAACACATGAATTCTGGGGCGGGGGGCGGGGATGCAAATACTAATTCTCTTGCACCTGCTTTCCTTTTAATTGCACTGAATGTCTTTTGTGGGCAGACAGTGGTTGTGCTTGTTGGTCAGGCTCTGGACAAACTGTCCGGATAGGAGCAGAACGGTCATTCCTCCCCCGCTTTGTCCCGCACTAGCACCTTCTCCTCCTGTCATAAAAAGCAAAGAGATACGGAGCTGCGAAGAGGCGGCACTGATTTGCTGGGAGTCTGGGAACCTGAATCCCGTGGACTCGTACACAGTGGAGCTAACCCAGGCGGAGACGCCTGAAGCCTCAGGAGTGACTGAGTGAGTCATTGTCATGGCTGGGGTGGGGGAAGTGGGCAATGACACCTGATGCGGTGACACAGCTCAGGAAATGCACGATTTCTGCAGAGAAGGTCAGAGCTGGGAACCTTAATTTTGGGCTGCTTTGTTTTCATGAGAAGTTTCTCGAACACTATTACTGAAGGTGCGTGATGCTCGAGTAAATGGTTTAAATCTCGGGTTTGCTTTTCCAGTCCAGCAAAGGTTTACCACTCACTCATTCAACAGTGTTGTGGGCCTGGGGCCTGGGCCTGGGCTCCAGGAGACTAGACAGACAAATTCCCTTCCCTACGGAGCTGACTGTCGAGTGGGGGCAAATAGACAGAAAACAAGAAAACAAATACATAAAATACAAGGTGCTCTGAAGGAGAAAGAAATGTAAGAAGGAGGATGGGGCGGAAGTGGAGACCTGTGTGGATGGAGCGAACATTTAAACTGAGACCTGAATGGATGGGAAGGACCGAGCTCTGAGGATAGCAGGTCAGCAGCGTGGCCCCAGGGCAGGAGCGAGCCAAGACCCCGGCAGTCCGGGAGCAGCCCCCACACCCAGCGGTGGAGCACACAGTGCGCCCACCTGGTTCTGGAGAAATGGAGGAGGCGGACTTGGTGTCAACTGTCAGGGAAGACAGATTCTTCTGTGCTCAGTGCTGGGCTTGGAGCCTGGCTGTCTATCCCACGCACCCTCTGTTCCAGGTAGAATCCACGTGTCCACGGCCACATCAGGGCTGACCTTGGTGATTTACCTCTCGAGATACTCAGGAGTGGGGCAGGGGCGTGCAGTGGTTCTGGCCACCTGAATGATCCTGACTTTCTTGGCACTTTGTGCTGATACTGCCGGAACACCCAACACCTGGGACCGTAATGATGGGAGTCACCGGAGGCTGGTCGGTGACCTGGGTGACGTGGGGTAGTGCCTGCTCTCCCAGCGCAGATCGAATCATCTTGAAGAAGAGACAAAACTCCTTCCCAGACTGTACCCCTCTCCTGCTTCTCTAGCTCATGCCTCACCAGCTTCCCCTCCGTGTCTGGCTGCAGCCGCCCTGGTCACATTTTAGTTCCTCCTACTTCCCGTGTTCCTTCCTGCCACGGGCTGCTTCTATGTAGGGGACTCCTGTCCCTGTTTCACCCAGTTACGTGCAAGTCATTCTTGAGAGCTCAGCTCCAGATTCACCTCTGCGGCATCATCCGCTCGGCAGCGGGCCGCCGCCACGTCCCGGTTACCGGCTTACATTTCCTCCCTTGCTGGCTTGCGGAGCGCCTCGCTACCCACCTGGACCGTGAGCTCTGAAGGCAGGGACTACATTCAGCTTTCCCCAGAGCCTTCCTCTCCAGTGTCTGCACCCCAAGGGGCTTGGTTAGTATTTATTGGACGAATGTGTGAAAGCGCCCCACCAGCCTGAAGCCGCAGCCTTCAGGACGACCAGACGCCCAGGCCTCGTCTGATGAGGGTGTTGTGTCTGTAACCGGGCTTCTCTTTTCCCCTGGACTGAAAGGGGCTTAGCAAATTGCAGGACAAGGCAGACAGTGGCGATTACAGGCTTGTATTGGTGTGCGGTGGAATTGCAGTAAGTTGGGTTCCCAGGGGGCGCTGTTCTGTGCTGCCCTTCCGGCTCTCGCCAGAGATGCCTGTTCCTAAACACAGCCCGAGGTACCTGCTACAGGCCCAGCGCTGGGCTGAGGCGGGTGGCACTCAGCCCCTGTCCTCAGAGAGCTTCTGACCTGTCAGACAGCTTGGGGGCACAGCGGGAGACAGATGCCAAGCATGGTGCCCGGTATTCGGGACACGGGGTGGGAAGCCCCGAGGGCAGAGGGCCACAGACACAAGGAGTAACAACGGAACGAGGAGAGTGGGCCTGCAGGAGGACGCCCACCGGCTGTGTAGGTGGGAGGCTGGGGATGCGAGGGCGAGTTTAAAATCCCAGCTTTGAAAGGGAGGCCCGGTGCTGGGGCCCAGCTGCCCGGCCCCCCACGCCTCGTGACTGAGGCTCCCCTTCTTTGCCCAGGTCGGTTGTGGGCATCCCAACGTGCGAGGCCCTGGTGCAGCTGCAGCCCAGGCAGCGCTACACCATCTACGTGCGAGCCCTCAACGTGGGGGGCCCCAGTGCAAGGAGCGACCCCGTGACGGTCTACACCACAGGTATGTGCCTGGGCCTCATGCTCTCCGGGACCTCAGGGAGCCGCTTTGCGGCGGACCAGCGCTGCATGACTTTTCTCAAAAATAGGCCAAGTCACGCTTTGCCACTCTCCCCCCTTGCGTGCTCGTTCTCTCTCCCTCTAAAACACATAAAATGGAAGAAAAGAGTGTATTTATGAAAACCTTAAATGAACACAAATCAGCAAAAATCATTAGAGATTCAGAAATGACCCTCGTTTGGAACCGGCGAGCTGGCAGCGAGGGCCCATGGGTTGCATCGGTTCCGAGGCGGGAACCTGCCTGCCCCTTGCCAGTCAGCGCAGACAGCGAATGAAATTTCCAGCAGTGTCAAACTGTGAAAATAATTGTGAACAGCTTGATGGCGATGCTTGCACCCAGGTGTGAGACGAGAGAAGTGACAGAATAGGAACCCGAGAAAAAAGAACTTAGCTAAGTCACCGTAATGGAGAATGAGTTACTATGTTCCTGAATAATGGATGTTTTTTTTACTCAATAAATTTTTTTTATTAAATAATTTTTTATTCAATCTATTCTGTACCACCTTTTGATGAGCTTTGTTTTAACCACGATTTGGGGATGGCTGTAATCTCCTTGCCTCTCCGCCACTGCCCTCACTGAAATGTTGAATTCCACTTCCCTTTGTCAGACAGGTCGTTCATCTCAATTTCTATTTCCCTTGGCAGGTAGGTTAGAAATTCTTGTCCGTGTGCAGGCACTTACAGCCTCCCAGCTAAGAGCAAGGCAGGCCTGTGGAGTCAGAGGGATTTGGGGGTTCAAATTTGAGTTCCGTCATTGCCAGTTGATTTTTAAGTTCATTTATTTATTTTGAGAGAGAGAGAGTGGGAGGGGCAGAGTGAGGGAGACACAGAATCCCAAGCAGGCCCTTCGCCATCAACGCGGAGCGTGTCACGGGGCTCGAACTCACGAACCATGAGATCATGCCCTGAGCCGAGATCAGGAGTCCAACACTTACCGACTGGCGCTGTCACCTACCAGGTGATTATTTTTAAACCACCTGGTGTATCAGTTTTCTCCTCCCCAGGTGGAAATAGTAACACGGTTCCCAGGGAAATTGTGAGGCGTGAACGAGGGGAGACTTGCAAACTGCTGGCTGGGGGCGAGGCACAGTGGCTCCCAGAGCAGGCTCACTGCCACCATCGCTGGTGGCGGGAGGGAGAGGACTTGGCGAGGCCCGGGTGGAGACGGCAGCGGGGACTGGCTGGGGCTCCCGGTGTGTTTCGCCCGCACAGGCAGCTACTTTCACCTGAACCAGCACACGTGCCACCCCGGGCTGACCATTTCTGAGGACGGGTTCACGGTCGTGCGGAGCGAAAGGAAAACCCCAGCAAAGGAGCTGCTCCCTGGCAACACCCGGTTCACCAGGTACTTCGCCGGCCGCTCTCTAGAACCTTCCGTGAACATCCTTAATAACATGTTGTTGTTTAGATAAAAAGTGGGTTACGACAGACCTTGAAGAGGTCCCAGAAATGGCTAGGGGTCTGGGGCGGGGGAGGGGAGGCTGGTGTGGGCTGAAGACACCTGTTGTGGCTTCCGGGATGGGGTCCCGGCCGCCAGGCTGGGGGAGTCAGACCCTGAAGCCACGATGAAGGGCACTGACGGGGAACAGAAACAAGGAGTAGGGCTCTCGGTGCTGGGCTCCCTCTCCTACCCCGGGAAGCCTTACTTAAAAACCCCTGATGAAACCGGCGGGGGAGTTAGCCTGTGCGGAGTCGGTGAGGGGTTGCGCTGAGGAAGGGGCGGCCCCCCGAAAGATGTGCGCCGTCTGTCTAGAAATGTAGCTCTTTCCAGACCTTGGTGCTCAGTTCACATTGAAACGATTTATTTATGCCTCACCTCTTTCCAAATACTTAAAGAAGACTTAACACGAGGGGCAGATATATGCCCCTGAAATAGAAGTCAAAGCAATGGGAGAACAAGAACACAGATAGGTTAACGCCAAGGGCTCATTCCATTTCCGTGGTTACACATTAGAGGCGACTCTCAGCTTCTTGGTCCGGTCCGGACAAGAAGAGTTCTCGGCGGGTTGGTTTTAGAGTCAGGAGGATCTTCTAAGGCCGCAAAGGGGCTCTCGGGGGGGGGGGGGGGGGCTGCGAGGGCTAGGGATGGAAACTTCATCCAGGGGCGCCTGGGGTCTCAGTCGGTTGAGCGTCCAACTTCGGCTCAGGTCATGATCTCATGGTCCGTGAGTTCCAGCCCCATATTGGGCTCTGTGCTGACAGCTCAGAGCTTCGGATTCTGTGTCTCCCTCTCTCTCTACCCCTCCCCTGCTCTCCCTCTGTCTCTCTCTCTCTCAAAAATAAACATTAGAAAAAAAAGAAGAAAGAAACTGCATCCAGCCTCCCTCCCCGGGTCCTAGAGTATCCCGGAGCTGCCTCTTCCTCTGACGTTGGCTCCCTGCTGGTCTTTTTACTGTGGGTGTGTGCGTGTGTGTGTGTGTGTGTGTGTGTGTGGCACCTACTATACGTAAGCGTTAGCATGCAGTAGCCCAAGGGTGCAGGGTACAGTGGAAAGCAACTTGATCCTTTCCCGCCTCTGCCCATTCACCCAGCGTTGCAGGGCATGGAGAGGGATATGAAGCGATAAAGCCCTTACCTGTGTTAAAAAAAAAAATCAACTGAGGAAATTTTTAATTGATCTTATTGGCTTTATCCCACGAGTCATGAACTGGGCACCCCCCAGTCAGCAGGCAGGCAGGCGCTCTCAGGAGCTGTACAAGACGAAAGACTTTTATGGGCCAAGTTACCGTAGGCAAAGAAGCGCGTGGCTGTGGCGAGGTTACTTCCTGCAGGGGACAGCAGGGTCTGTGAGGCACGTCACCTCTAGTGCTCATCAGGTGATTCCTGACTGCTTTAAGATTCCATTTCTGGGAGAGTCGAACTGAACCGGATGTGTCTTGGTTTGGTGACGTGCTTAGCATAACGGGCTCCATTTTGGGCCTGTTGTCCTGTCTTTGGCCTGTCGGTACCTGACTGGCACCAGTGCGATGTGGGAAGCTGACTCTCTCTCACGGGCAGCAACTAGGTAGGCCCCTCACACCCCGTCAACCTCCGCACCCAGTGATTCTCATTCTTTCTGCGGAGGCCTCCTGGGCCCTCACAGGCAGCTTGGACGGGATCATCCCACAAACAGTCCGGAGGCAACTTTCCCGCAGAGGGTCCCATCCACACACGGCCCTCTGAAGGCACACACCCTTCTGACCAGGCCCCTGCTACTCACTGTGCATATGGAAGCTCTCTGGGCACACACAGCCTCGAGCAGCTTCGCTTCAGCCGTTTGGTGTTGCGCTAAATGTTACAAACAAGTTTTTGGTCACCGAGTCCTGCATAGGTGGTCCAGCGCCTCACCCTGAACTATGGGAGAACTCACCACCTATTGTTCTTCTCTTGGCTTTTTGGGGTCCAGCCAAGTTAGACAGTCCCATTTCAATATCCTGTCACCAGTATATCCATTGTCCTATGAAACACCATGCTGTGCACTGGGGGTAAAGAGACAGAGGTACTGTCCTTGCCCGTCTGACTCAGACTGGCAAATGGGGGAGACGCCTGTGTCAGACACCCCTGTAAAAGATACGGATACAAGCGACGGAAGCCAGGGAGCCCATTCGTTTGGAGAACTACCAGCTTAGCATGTCTGTGGTGTAGGGTCCATAATGGGAAGAAGTGGAAGACGAGGCAGGAAAGATGGAAAAGTTCTAGTGTGAAACAAGTTTGGATCTTATCCTTTGAGGGGTGGGAATTATCGGAGCATTCAAGTAGGGAAAGTGACCCGATCAGATTTACATTTCAGAAGGATCACACTGTGTGGGGTGAAGTGTGAGCTGGGGAGGAGGGGGAGAGGCAGCTGGGGAAGCAGGAGACCGGAGAGAGGGGTGTAGAGGCCTTGAGCAAAGCGGCAATTGGGTGGATGAGAGGAGCCAATGGACTCAACAGATACTTTGCACATAAAACCAACAAGGAGAGAGACCAACTGGTTAAGGGGCAAGCAGGGGAGGAATGGGATGGGTCAGGGACTGTAATGCATGGAGTGTTTATCAAGAGCTAGACACGTTCCAAGTGCTTTACATGGATTAGCTCATTGAATCATCTCGAAAGCCTGTGAGGTCCATACCATTATCAGTCCAATTTGACAGATGAGATCATTGATGCACAGAGAAGTAATTTGCCCAAAGGCACACCGCCATTAAGGGTTGGAGTCAGAATTAAACTAGAAGCTGAGCGTGTAACCACTACATTATTCCTGTCTTGGGTTACTGTTTTCTGCCTTCGGTTACTGGGTAGATAATGAAATCTATTAACCAAAACGGAGAAAACACGAGGTGTAAGTACTCCTTCCCACCACAAGCAAAACACAAAGTCTTGTGGGCGGTGGGAGGGGTAGGAATGTGAAAAGTTCTGTTTGGGACATTCTCAATGAGGGACAGCAGGTGGGCGGAGATGTGGGCTGGAAGTGGAGAGTAGAGATGGCTTCATTTTACAGAGGAGGAATTATTTCAAGTGCAGCCTCCTTCCCAGGGCTTTGCTTGGCCTCTAGAACTTAGAGTTTGAGAGTAAAGATCTCATGTTAATGCCAGCTAAACAAATCTGCCCAGAGGTTTGGGGGAGCCACTCAGTTTGGCTAATGTGGAAGTTTCCTGCAGGAAGTGGATTATTCATTTTGGAGATACTGATGTGTTTGATTTCCGAGAACCTTCCTCTGAAGCATGCTGTATTGTTGTAAAACAAAATATAACCCTGACCTTTGTAAGTGCAATTGCTCCCAGTGGCATCTTGGAGGCCGATTTTGATCAATGGTAAGGAATTTGCTATTTGCTCTTCTCAGGTTTGCTTCTGCGTTCCAGATCCTTGTCTTCCGCCTGTAGCCACCTCCCAGATATGCGTCACCACAAAGCCCCCCACGCTAGTTGTGTAGCAACAGCAGTGCTGGTCGGTTCCTGAACTTCAAGTACATGGTTCCCTTGACTGTGCTGAGTTCTGTGAAGTTTCAGTCCCTTTTGTTTGTTTGTTTGTTTGTTTGAAATTTTTTAATGTTTATTTATTTTTGAAAGGGCAAGAGACAGAGCATGAGCTGGGGAGGGGCAGAGAGAGAGGGAGACCCAGAATCCGAAGCAGGCTTCAGGCTCCAAGCCGGCAGCACAGAGCCCAATGCGGGGCTCGAACCCACAAACCTGAGCCGAAGTCGGATGCTTAACCCACTGAGCCACCCATGTGCCCTGAGTCCCTTTTTTTTTTTTTTTTTTAATGAGCAAGCGAACCAAATCTTTATTTTTGTTACTAAAAATGCAAACGGAGCCTTTCCTAACTTGCTCCGGTTACCAGCAGGGTGAGAACCCTCCCCACCCATCAGGTGAGCTGAGGGCGAGCCGATTCACGAGGGAGGTGTTCAGAACACTGGCCTCCGCCTGCAGGCCGACCCCAACGGCTGGCATCACCCTCCTGCGCGGTCAGGCTCAGGTCGCCCCCAGTCACGCGCGATTCCACTTTCTAAACCCAGGTGTGTTGCGGTCATGGGCAATCTCATTCCAATCCGAGGGCGCCATTACTGGGAGGTGGAGGTGGACCAGCGGTCGGACTACACGGTGGGTGTGGCCTTTGAAGATGTCCCTAAGCAGGAGGACCTGGGAGCAAACTGCCTGTCTTGGTGCATGAGGCACAGCTTTGCATCATCACGGTAAAGTAAAATCTGGATGCCCGATACTAAATTTTGCTTTGAAAGAAGAGAGCGAGAGGCTGCACTAGCAATAATTGAGGCCTCCAGTAGGTTTCATAAGATGTTCTAAGGTAGTTCAGGGCTCTTTTCCAGCCCTTTCCCCTAAAGTCCAGATGAGAAGACGAAGAGCGGCTTTGCGTACTTTTCTTTCAGACAGCGTAGCTAAAATTCGTGGAGAGCTGCTCCTGTGCCCAGCACTGTTCCACCTTACATGCACTGTCCTGTTTCCTTCTCACAATTGTATGGCCCCGTTTTAAAAATAAGCGATGCCTCACAGCAGTCGGATAATCCATCCAACGTGGGTTTTTGGAGCTTGGAATCCAATCCAGACAGACTGGCTCCAAAGACAGCATTCTTAACCACTAAGGGATTGGTTTTCCATTCATGCTCAGACTGGGTTATTAAGTGGATAGTTTGATCTGAACCCCCGATTCCATCTTTGTGAGTAGGCAGCGGCTTGATAGTCATGGCTCATTCTGGTTTGCCTCTGCTGCTAAGCACTCTGTCCTCCACGCATGGATTAGTTCTAGAAAGCTGGGGAAACCCGATGAGGTGCAGTCCCGTGGACATTCTCAGACTTAGGAAGCCATTGTTACAACCTCCCCTCCCCTCAAAAATTCACACCATTTCCCCAGCACCTCTTGTTCCACGGGGCCTCTGACCCTCGTCGGCTGTGCCATTAACGTTTGATCCCGTGTTCTCTGCTAGCGGACCTCCATCACGGTCAATTAAACACTACCTGCCCGCACATACGAGGGAAGACCAACTTCCCCCCTGTAAGATGGCTGGACTGGAATGGATTCGACTAAACCTCAGACCCAGTCTGAGGAACACAGGAAATAGTAGGCACTGAGCCAAACAGTGTATTTGGAGATTCTCTGCCTAAAGTGTAATAGGGCTAAAAATCAAAGGGTCCTCTCCTAGAGAAGTAAGAAGGGCAGAGGAGAACGGGGAGAATAAAGGGAGAGGAGGAGTCTGTGTATGCTTGCAGGGTTGGGTGTTCAGAAGTCAGAAGAGGATGGAAACATGAGACAGCATGAAAAAGGACAGGCAAAAAGCCAAGCACTGGGCCTAGCAGCTTCCGTGGCCCCATCTTGGAAGGACGCAGGACAGACAGAGTTACGAGTGGGGGAGGAGGACAAGGGATCCTAGCTGACTCGTATTTTGTGCTTTCGTCTGATGCTGTGGTGGGAGGAAGGTGCGGGGAAGGGCTCACTTGGCTTCTGGCGGCTGCTTAGCTCAGGAAGGGAGCTGCAGGGAAGATGAGGCGAGCGGGCTGGAGCCGGGCTGGCTCGCTCTGACACCGACACCGTGTTCCAAGTGCTCCTCCCAGGCGTGTGGCCCAGCTTGCTGGCGCCGCGCTCTGCAGATGTCTGTAGGTAGCAGGGGTAGGAAGTTCCCGTGGCTGCTCTGGGTTCCGGCCATTTTTTCAAAGCACCCAGGCTACAGAGCACGGGGAGAGGGTGCTGGGCGAGGCTGCGAGGAGCGGTGACGGGCCCCGGCTGGCCCTGCCGAGTCTGAAGGTCTAAGGATTGTGCTTCAGTACCCGTGCACAGACTATACCAAAAGGCACATTTTATTACATGAAAGATCACGAGGCTCCCCGTTTCAAACATCTTTATTACAAAGCCTTTATACATCTGAACCTTAAAATCCAAAATTTTAAAACACCTATTTCTATACAAACTTTGATGCAGTAAGACTGTACGTTACTGTATGTAAGTTTCTTAGGTGAAGAGATTGTTCAAAAACAAATGGAGTTTAAAAAGAGAAGTCTCTTAGGACAAATTTTAGAAAAGAGAGAGATAGTTTTGGAAATGAACTGTTACTCTGGTAGTCAATACATTAAAAAAAAATAACAAGATCATAGCATGATTTGAGAACTAACGTGAAATGTTCTGGAAGTAGCCCATCTGCAGAATGTCTGAAGCCGTGTCATATCAACGTTTACTTTTCAGGCATAAGTATGAGTTCCTGCACAACAAGACGACCCCAGATATCAGAATAACCGTCTCCCCGAGGAAGATCGGCATTCTATTAGACTATGAAAATTCAAAATTGTCATTTTTCAATGTGGACATTTCTCAGCATCTGTACACGTTTAGTTGTCAGCTTCACCAATTCGTGCATCCCTGTTTTTCTTTGGAAAAGCCTGGGTGTCTGAAGATCCATAATGGCATTTCGATGCCAAAGCACGTCACTTTCTATTAGACCATTCTGATGCCAGATCCCTCTCTTCTGTACCCTCCCCCCTCAGCCAGCCACCCCTCAGCTGGCTGAACTTGGCATTCAAGCACGGGATCCTAGTCCTGTGCGCTGCTGCCTGTATGATGTTGGCTTAGTCACTACCAGGCCCGGCTCAGACAAAATGAACTCCAAGGTCTTTCAAGTGGTCAAACTGTTTTGGTCTATTTGTTTGTATGCAAAGTATCTGAGTGTCCGAGGCCTACAGAGCTTGGGGGCGGGGGCAAGGGCGGGAAGAGCTACGTGAGTATGAGTGGCTGCGGCACACCGGGGACATCTCGCTCCTCAGCCAGGAAGAGACTCGAAGGCAAGGGGCTGTGCACAGAGAAGCCTTCTCTGTTTTCCCGGGAGTTAACAGGCGCTGTGATGCGCTTCCTCCCACTGAGCACTGTGTAACCCCTTCCTCTCCTTCACAGCCCTTCCCCCACTCACACTTTGAAACGA
Organism: Cryptoprocta ferox; assembly: GCA_028646485.1. Taxonomy (NCBI): domain Eukaryota; kingdom Metazoa; phylum Chordata; class Mammalia; order Carnivora; family Eupleridae; genus Cryptoprocta; species Cryptoprocta ferox. The sequence goes on along the minus strand of CM053560.1, from coordinate 133,714,203 downwards.
CCTCTACTGTACGCACTTCCGTGAAGGCAGGGACAGGGTCTGTCTTGTTCATCACCCGGTCCCTAAGGGCTAACGTGTAACAAACAGTTCGCACCAAATACCAAATAAATTAGTATCTTCTTCATCCAAACACTGCCCTCGGGCTCTCACTGCTCCCCACGTGAGGGGCGGCGGGGCTCTCTCCAGACGACAGCGAAGGACGGACGGCGGGGACACGGAGAAAACCTGCAGGGGAGGCAGTCTGAAGGAACGGAAGGGCACCTGCGGCTCGACGGCGGGCCCGGGCCAAACGGAACACTCGCGACCACACACTTCACGTCCCGCAGCAGCTACACGTAAATGCGGCACTTTCATTACATCGGAGAGGGAGCGGGACGGGGGAGGGGGGGATAAAGCGGGGAACAGAGAGAACGTCGGTCCCAAGTCGGTCCCAACGGATTCTAGGGACTGGCCTGTAACGTAGAGAACCAGATTGGAGATCAAAAGACCTAGACTTGATTGCTCCTCTGTAGCTACTTTGCGAAGGGTCACATGATGTCCCAGAGCTCCCGTGTCCCTTTAAACAAAGAAGAAATAGTACTTGTCCCAAAGGACTGGGAGATGTAACGACGAACACGAGCATGCACCATATGACGTAAGGCAAATGCACAGCAGCTTCGGGAGAGGAAAGGTCCCCCGCCAAAGGCGAACTCGGAGCACCACCGGTGTGCGGAGTGGCCCCCGGGCCAGCAGCGCCGGGGCTCCTGCCTCTCCGCTCTCGTGCAGTCCTGTGACCCCAGCACCGGCCCCGCGGGCTCCAGCTGCCACTTAAAGCTCCGCACACCGCGTCCTCAAGCCCGTACGTGCGGGCACAGAGTCGGGGACCCCGCCCGTGAAGCAGTTCCCAGACACTGTTCCGTTCTGCCCCACGGCCGCCTCTCTGCAGATATGCCCTGTATCTCATCACTCATGGTTTCGTGGGACCTGTAAATTCTGTGACTCTAAAACTCGGGTTTTCCAGCACAAAGTCTCACATGATGAACACCTCTCATCTCCTGTCTCAAAAGCCTGCCTGTTGATAGAAACGGCGGCTCAGATTCCTGAATTAACAACTTGACAGTCTTACAGCTCTTCTCTCTCTTTCTCACATACACACACGCACATGCACACACACACACACACACACACACACCTGCCCCATCAAGCTGGATCACTACCCTGAGATACGGAAGGTACAGCCAATGTAAACACAGAGATGGTTCAAGTTACAAACAGAAAATACGTACGTGTATATTCAAAACTGATCTTAGCCACTGAAACACAAACTACCAAGCAGGAAGTCAGCTATCACAGACAAGGCGAGTTTGAATTCAGCTTTCTCAAGGCTTTATGGAATATTTCACATGTAATACGAACACGTATAAAATGATTAAAAACTCAACACCTGTAAGGTTTAAGTAAAAGTTTTATTGACCAAGAAAAAAACATCCAGAATTTGTGTTGACATATAAAATCCACTTACTTTAAATGAGGCAGATGACCAACTTAAAGCATCACAATCCTTCAACACAATGGTTTCTTTTAAACATGTTTCTTCTACAAGAAGAAAAAATAAGTCTAGAGCAGAACCACAAAACTTTTTTTTCTGTAAAATATTCCAGTTCCTAAATTATTATCAATAATCTGCTGAAACTAAATTTCAACAAGGGGCAGGATTTACCTCAAGGCCATGTTCACCTGCAACCTGCTGATATATCTGTTAAGAAACAAAACAGAACAGATTTTTAAAAAGTCAGAACGTTGTAGCCACAATCCCTAACACCGTGCATGCGAAACAAAAGATACGGATCTGTTCTTTTCCTCGCTTTCCCTAGATTACTTTCTAACTCTGAGTAAGCCTTTGGCTTCCCTCAACAAAAGGGAAGAATACGTAAAATAACCACAGATTCTTAGTGTAAACTAACATGGGCTTAATAATTCAGAATAATCGGAATTTAAGGCACCCTTAAATGGGACTGGAAAGCTGGTCAGAGACACTGGTTTCCGGTAAAATGAAATTGCCTTTTATTTGGAAGAGTATATGTTTAATAACTGACTTCCTGCTGATTCTGACGTTGATATGCAATCGCTTGTACACATCCAATAAAATCTGTCTGAAGCCCATGCTTGGTGATCGGTATAAAGCAGAGCGGCTGCATGGGTAATGAGGTCTTTTCCTTAAGGCTTCTCATCCTCTCAATATGTCGGAATCATAACCTTACACGGCTCACGCCCTGGCAGCTGCCCGCGGCACAATTCACCATGACGCGGCATTCTGTAAATGAGATACGCTTGTCTCTGTCCAAGGAGCCTTAGCTACCAGAGAACTTGCTGGACCCTCTGAAGGCTGCACTACGGAAAAGGTCCCGTCCTCCACTTCCCAACAACTTCTCCAATTTCCAGCTCCTTGCGATCAGTTAGTAGGGGAAGAGTCTCGTGGGTTCAGTGCCTTCTCCCCTCCTTTCTAATCTCTCAATTTATTGTTCCGTTTTCCACACTAAGACCACACAATGCGCGTAAATGCTGTTGGTAGATAAGTAGGTCTTGAATTTATTTTGTAAACAAGACCTGTTCTATCTACCTTTTCATTTAGGAGGCTAACAGCAGAGTCAGCTTGACTTCAAGGACTCTATTGTCTTAAGTCTCCAGAAGACCAAGTCCAGCTTTTAAAACCCTGTCCTCTAGCAGGCCAAGACACGGAAGGAATGATAATTGATTACTTTAGGTAACTAATTACTTTCCAAGTGTTCAGAGATTTGAACTCTAACATACAAGTGCTTCACTGTGATCAATGGTTAAGGAATCTAAACGTAACGTGACAGTTCTTGATTTGGGAAGAAGACTCCAGCCCAGCGGAATCTTCTCCGTCAGCAAGTCTCCTGGAAGGAGCGTGACGACGAGCTGGGCACGATGCCCCAAGTCAGTAATTATTTTAGAGTTGCCACCGCACAGGTGCTAATTCTTGTCACGCATATCACCTCCTATCACTTCACCGCTTGTTTTCTGCTATTCCCAGTCCTGGAAAAACATTAAGCCCGATTCACTGATTGATTGCTTTTTATTCATTCTCCCCAGACTTTGACAAAATCAGGTTTTTCTGCTCTATTTCCACCTTAATCAAATCCTGGTGGAATTAAACAATCATTGATTTGAATTACAATTCAACTACACAGCTTGCAGCTCAAACACCAGGCAGTCACTCAGTTACGGCCAATAAAAATGCTTTGGTAGTATGAACTTGGATTCTAATTCTGCTGTCTCCCCCATGCTCATTGCTAGGGCTAGATGTGAGCTTAAGAGAGGCCCCTAAATTTAAAAAGACTGAATTAGAGACAAGAATATAATCCATTCACTGGGAAAGCAATCAATCAATAAAATTGAGGTTTCCCAGCTGTGCATTTTAACAAAGCAGGAACACAGTTTTTAGAGATGGATTTCCTGAGTACAGTCATTACTTCTTGGTGAACTTGTCCTATGTTCTGCCACTCAGAAAGATGCCTACCCTCCGACCTCTTTTCTATCCTCGACATCCATCCAATTATGGGGTAAAAGGACATGGAGAGAGATGGAAAACAAGAGAAGCACTATCCGAAAGTAAGGACAGACCTCCGAAGAAAGGTAGGAGATACCTGAGTCTGTCTTTTGTGTGATTCACAATTTATGAACAAGCCACAGATACCTAGGTACCTGGAATGGACCTACCCTTTCTGGTCCACCTAATACCTGTAGAGCTCAAAAGTCACTTCCTGGAAGCACTTCCTAATTCCTCCCTCTCTCAGGCCGAGTGAAGTGGCACATGCTCACCTCTCCTTAAATATTTCAGTGCACGCTGCAACCACTGACTTGGATCTGCTCCGCTTACCTGTATGCAAACCAAAGGGAGGAACCGTATCTTCATAATCTCTGATTAGAACATGGAAGCAATGGCATTGTGCTTTCGAAGAGTTCACATCCCTGAAAAGAGATAAGAGGCATCGAGTTGTCTTCCAGATTAAAAGAAAATCTCTTCATCAGAAAGCGAAGCACTTGCATGGGGCGCAGTCGGTTAAGCATCTGATCTGCTCAGGTCATGATCTCACTCAGTTGGGCTCCACACTCGCGTGGAGCCTACTTAGGATTTTGTCTCTCCCTCCCTCCATCTCTCCATTGACCCTCTTTCTCAAAAAAGAAAAAAAAAAAAAGCAAAGCACTCTCAAATTGTGTGTTGAGTGGGGAGAGGGAGATAAAAAATAGTGATTCTCAACCTTTCTTCTGTCCCAATACACCTGAAGGATCTGCCACGGGACCCTGTAACAGTGACTTCAAACTTGGGAGGGGGAGTGGGAGGGGCTTATGGGAATCTGAGGTGTGAGAAGATGTATGTGGTTTAGCATGCTTCCTTCTATCCCTGCAAGAGACCTGTAACACATTTAAGATTTGTTATAGTTTTGATTATTCCTGAGAGAGCCCAAAGTCTACAATCTATGTATTTTAAATGTCCTCAAGCATCAGTCTGGTTTATATGTTTGGAGGCTGATGAGTGAAGTTACCCCCTGGCCCTGACAGCACACCACACCGTGGCTCTCTGCTGGTCTAGAATCTAAGACTTTCATGGCGGAAACCATCCGCTGTAAAGGTAATGACAAACCCAGAGACTTATAAAGACCACAGGTCATACCTTCTCAAACGTCAAGTGTCTTTAAAAAGGCATTTTATGGGAGAGACTTCCTCACCCCCCTACCCCAAAATTTTAGCCAAACGTCTGTATCAGATGTAGGGGGAAAATACAATATATATGGGAGGCACCTGTCATTCTTGAAATCTCATCCCTTTCTAAAAACTTTATGGAATTTTCAGATCCTAGGCTTCATTATTTTAAACTGGAAAAATATGTTCCCAGCCCTTCAAAGAACCTCAAGCCAATCTCCTCCAAATAACCATACATAACTATCTACCAAGGATTTCTGTAAAGTGTAAGGCATTTTAAACACCTCCTCATGGAATAATGATGAATTCAATAGTGGGTACGTTTCTGTGCAGTCAGTAATCCACTGAAAAGTCTCAAGTTCTAGAAGGGAGAGAAGGGAGACGTAGACTGTAGCCTGCGGTGGTCACTGATGGAAGAGGAGCAAGAGCTAAAGGGTCAAGGGGAGTGAGTGAAACAGAAACTGCCTACAGGGGGGCGCCTGGGTGGCTCAGTCGACCGAACCCCCGACTTGGGCTCAGGTCATGATCTCAAGGCTGGTGAGTTCAAGCCCTGCCTCAGGCTCGGAACTGGGAGCCTGCTTCGGATTCCGTGTCTTGGTCTCTCTCTGCCCCACCCCCCGCCATGCTGTCTCTTTCACTCTCTCTCAAGAATAAACATTAAAATTTTTAAAGTAAAAAATAATAAAAAGTAAATAAATGACACATTTCTAACTCCTGACTTTCAGCCTGCCTCCTCTCGCTACGCTTCAATTATAAACTGAACCGCGGGGGACGACCCAGATGGCTGGTCCTCCTCCGACACCAAATGACTTCGCTGGCCGACTCAGGAAGTCTGAAAATCACCCGCCGTGTGTGTATGTTTTCAAACTGATGCAACAGGTGTCGCTGCCTCAAGCAGGACTCCGCGATTCGGAACGTCTGGTGATGCGCAGGCCCTCGAGTCACATCCCTTCGGGGACCACTTATGTTAAATTCACCTATTAAGTTATTTTTCCTTAAACTTTACTTCTTCCTTCCACATATATTCCCCACCGCAGCTCCGTGAACTACCAAGCGTGTTTTTAAGACGAGGTCGCAAAAGCTGAGCAAGAGCCAGGAATGAGATGTAGGGCGCTGGGTGACGAGGACCCCGCGACAGATACGCCGACCTCTCACCTCCACTCCGGTTCCCCGCCATGCGCCCCGAAACCCGACACGCCAGCCAGCGTGCCCACGAGGACGACCCCGTCGCCCGCCCCGCCGGCGGCCGGAGAGGAGGTCTACGCCGCAACGGCCCCCAGCCCTCCCGGATCTGATCCCGGCCGCAACTCCACTCTCCTTCCGGCGGGAAAGAGCTCCTTCCGGTTTCCGGGTGTGGGAAGGAAGTCCCTCCCCCCACGCAATGGCGTAACTGAGCGGAGGGGAGGCACTGGCTGGCGGAGGGGGCGGCGGAGGGGGCGGCGGAGGGGGCGGCGGAGGGGGCGGCGGAGGGGGCGGCGGAGGGACTCCGGGGCGGGAGGACGCTGTCGGGGGGTCCCCGGCCGTGGAGCGTGGGGACGGGGCGGGGCCTCCCGCGTCCTCGGGAACCCCTGCCTTCCTCCCTGGGCCTCGTCCGGGGAATCGAGGCTCTTCCCCCTCCGGCTGCCCCGTGTTTCACTTAGTGTCTGGCTTCGGTCCGTCTGCGTAGCCGCATGTCTTACGGTCACGGTGCTTATTACCACGTATGAGCGTTGGCTGTCCGTCGTCTCCCAGCGCGAGCTCAGAAGCGTCTGGTAATTCCTTTATTTTTAGTTTTATTTTTTTAGCATTTATTTATTTTTGAGAGACAGAGACAGATCATGAGCAGGGGCTCCGAGCTGTCAGCACAGAGCCCGACGCGGGGCTCGAACCCACGAACTGTGAAATCATGACCTGAGCCGAAGTCGGACGCTCGGTGGACCCAGCCACCCAGGCGGCCCCCCCCCCCCTTGTTTTGTCCCCTTTGTTTTTTTTTTTTTTTTTGTAATATATATATATATATTTTTTTTTTTAACAACGTCCGGTAATTCCTGACGGCTGCTGCCGGAAGCCCACTCGTGGAAGGGCTAGAGTGCCTACATAGTTCTCAGCTGGGCTAGGGGCACGGCGCTGGTGGGGTTAGGAAGATAAATTAGAAACGTAGACTGCCCTTGCTTGGGTTTCCTAGGGCTGTCCTAACCAAGTATCGCAAAGCGGGTGGCTTTACGCATTTATTACCTTACAGTTCTGGAACCAAGAAGTCCGAAATGAAGGTGTCAGCAGGATCGTGCTTCCTCTGAAACTCTGGGTAAAATACTTCCTTGCCTTTTCCTAGTTTCTCGTGGTGTCCACCCACCCTAGGAGTTGTTCGGCTTGTAGCTGCATCTTTCCGATCACTTAAAGGTTCTCCTGTGATGTTTTCTGTGTGTTTCTGTGTTTTCTTCTTAAAAAGACACCGTCCCCTTGGGCAAAGGACCTACTTTAGTGGAGTGTAACCTGATCTTAACATATAATTATATTTGCAATGACTGTTGCCAGATAAAGTCGCATTCTCAGGTTCTGGGAAGGCCGTGAATGGGGGAGGGGGGTCACACTGTCCAATGTCCTCTAGCTGTCAGAGAGCTTAAGAAGTTGGCAAGCCAAAAGCTGACAGTAATTTGCTGTAGGACATGTGAATTCAAACATAGTTCAATTGGATCTGAGAACTTTTCATGGACATTTGAAGTATTCGCTCGATAGGTGGGTAGGATTTCCATGTGCTATCATAGACCATCATTCTAAGCAAACAAAAATCACAGACAAGAAAGCACAGGTTGAGATGTGAAATAAGTTAGGTTAAAGCAGGAAGGATCTTGAATGTTTGGAGTCCATTCTGTATGTAAAATGAGCAGTATATCAAAGTGTTTTGGCAGAATAGTTGTGCTTGAAGATTAATGAGCAACCGCAGTCAAACCTACTTTGTGTTACTTAGTCCATTTTAAGCCTTAAATCCTGGGGCGCCTGGGTGGCACGGTCGGTCGGTGAAGCGTCTGATTTCAGCTCAGGTCATGATCTCATGGTTCATGAGTTCGAGCCCCACGTCAGAGCCTGAAGCCTGCTTCAGATTCTGTGTCTCCTGCTCTCTCTGCTCCTTTCCCCGCTCATGCTCGCTTGCTCAGTCTCTCTCTCTCTCAAAAATAAGTAAACATTAAAAAAAAGAAGCAGCACAGAATTTCCTAAATCACAAAATCGTCTTTCAAAAAAATGTTAATTAAACAAAACACTGAGCGAGGGGCCTGGAGTCCTGGGTGAGAAGTTGAAGGGGAGTAGTGATGACTGAGCACGCGGCGCGTCTGGAATGCAGGTGGAAGTACAGAACACAGGGTGACTGACCTCCATTCTTCTCTTGTGTCTTTGTTTGCCTTCTAGACTGTTCCCCATTCGAAAACAGTAGCTGTGAACCAGTAAGTGTTTTCCCAAGGAACAAGGACCTGATCCACCTGAATTTGACTGCTACTTTTGTGGAAGATTATGAAATGAAGCCCCTGTGTGAGGCTTTGAGTCACTCTGGCTATGAAATGCAGGCTACGGTGCAGACCGTGTTGTGCAGCTTTCCTTCTCTGCACCATTTAGAAGGTAGGGATTCTGTTAATGGATGAGAGCTGGAATCCGTATCTGTTTAGAAAAGGTTCAGTTCTGAATGACTCGGTTTTTCCTAGTGGAGTTCTGAATATGTCGTGTTATCCTTACAATACTAGTTTTTCTTCCACCACAGTCCCTCTGATTCTTAAGAATTTTCTTTTTGTGTAAAAAGTGCTTTCTTTTTGGTTACTATATCAGTATTAGGGTATTATGAAAAGATTTTAAATGTTTCAACCCACAACTTCATTAGATTAATACCAGTTATTTTAATGTTTATTAGTTTATTCTGTATGTGAACAATTTCATATACTTGTTTATTTACTTAATATTACTTCAGTGACTCATTTTAATACTCTCATTTAAAATATCCATATTAGGGGAATCTGCATGGCGGTTAAGCGTCCAACTTTGGCTCAGGTCATGAGCTCGTGGTTCGTGGGTTTGAGCCCTGCATTGGACTCTGTGTTGACAGCTCAGAGCCTGGAGCTGCTTTGGATTCTGTGTCTCCCTCTTTATCTGCCCCTTCCCCACACACACTCTCTCTCTCGCTCTCTCTCTCAAAAATAAACATAAAAATTGTTTTAATATCCATATAATATTCTATAAAGCCACATGATCTCCGAAAGAGTGTTGGTAATATGCAGTATGTGTGGCCAGTGGATGCCAGTCTGACCAGTCAAACCAGGGCCCAAGAGAGGATATGGTTTGTCCACCAAAGTTTAAGGTCCAGCCATTTTTAGTGGGGATTTTATTTCGAGAAGGCAAGACAGGTTTGAAAATTCTAGACTATAAATGAATGTAAATAGAAGGGAGAAGAGATTTGGAATATGTTAATTTTCTGATTAAAGTCATTTTCCTCTGGAAGGAAAATCTACTGGGCACTTTGCAAGACTAGATGATCATTTACTTATAACAGGGAGTTGGATGATTTTAAACATAGGCTGTAAAACTGCAACATACAAACACGTGTTGTAAAGACTGTTGATCAGAGACTCTTGGGGTCCCCTTCCCCACTGCTGCCTGAGATGTTCACAGGATTCTTCACTACCTCCCGGACTGATAGTTTTCCCCACGGTGGTGATGAGCTGGGAACTTATTAGGAGATACACCAGAGTAAAAACTAGTCTGGAAGTTTTACAAGTGAGCACTTGTCAGGCTCACTGTAGCCTGGAGTCTTTCTTCCCAAGAATATCTCCAAGAAGCTGCAGACTAAGAGCGGAAAACGGAGAGTGGGTAGGATTAATATGAAAGGGTAACTGAGGGACAGGACATAGGACCAGTGCACTGGTCGGTGCACAGTGACCGGGTTCGCTGCAGCTGCCACTAAACTAGACCTACATGAAAACAAAAGCGGGAGGACTGTTCCTTGAAACATGAGTGAGCTGCTTCAGGAGGGCTCCGACCTGCAGCGTAGGAAAGCCCTTCTCACCTGGGCATGTGTGAGGGGCCTCCTCCCTGCCCTCTGCCCGCATACCCAGAAGCGAAGTCTCCTGTTGAGAGCCCTCTGTGAGTGCCAACCCCACCTAAAAGCGGGCGGGGGGGGCGGGGGGACGAGGAGACTCTACATACAGAAGAACAAAAGAAAACAGCCAAGCTAGACTTCTGTACCAACTCTATACCTTACTTAAAAAACAAAGGTGGAATAAAGACCTTTAAAACACGTTTTTTTATTTTAGAGTTCACATGTGATCGGGGGAGCGGGAGGGGGGGGGAGAGAGAGAGAGAGAGAGAGAGAGAGAGAGAGAGAGAGAGAATCTTAAGCAGGCTCCGTGATGTCAGCGCACAGCCAGACACAGGGCTCGATCTCACAATCCTGGGAGCATGACCTGAACTGAAATCAAGAGTTGGACACTTAACCAACTGAGCCACCAGATGCCCCAAGACTTGCTCAGACATACTAAAGACAGAGCAGCAGCGTACCCTCCCCACAAGAAATATCAAAGAAGTCATTCAGGCAACAAGGAAAATAGCATCAAATGGGAACCAAGATTTACTTAAAGACATGGAAGAGCACCAGCGATGGCAGCTACATGTGCATTTTTTCTGAAACAAAACTGTCATGTTTTTAGAAAGAGCCAAGTTCATATGACGCTATAAAACTGAAAGAGTAAGAAACCGTTTTTCTTGATTTCTGCTTGGAATAAGGTATGGATCATTGCATCCTGTGGTATCACCTCCTTAACTGAGCAAAAACATCTAGAAAGTCATTCTGTGACGTTAGCTACCAGTTTGTTAGTGATATCCACCCCTTCATGAACCTGGAGTATTAATAGTGGTGGGAGGCAAATGTTTTTCTTAATCTTTTTTCATTGTTTTATCTAACTTGTTTCTATGATAATGAAATGGACACATTATCTCCTCTTCATTCCAAGTGATAATTTTTTTAATGTTTGTTTATTTTTGAGAGAGAGAGAGAAGGGGAGACAGGAACTGAAGCAGGCTCTGCATTGTCAGCAGAGAGCCCCATATGGGGCTCAAACTCACAAACCGTGAGATCATGACCTGAGCTGAAGTCAGATGCTTAACCGTCTGAGCCACCCGGGCTCAGATAAAATTTTTAAATAATCGGTTCTCCAGCGTTTCTGGGAACACCGACCTGTTCTGTTAGTCATCTTGTTTGCTCTTGCACCAGTGCCGCACTGTCTTCATTACGACAGCTTTGGAGTCAGACTTGCTGTCTGGGGGGATAAGCCCTCCCACCTTATTCTTCAAGAGTCCCTTAGCCGCTCTTGCTCCTTTACTCCTCTACACATTTTGGAGTCTGACAGTTTTCACAAAACAGGTGGGGTTGTGAGTTGTGTATCAAATAGGGTTAGAAGCAGAATTTCTGCTTAAACTATTTTTTTTCTTTTTTATTTTTGTTTATTTTCGAGAGACAGGGAAAGAGAGCATGAGTGGGGGAGGGGCAGAGAGAGAGGGAGACGACACAGACTCTGAAGCAGCTCCAGGCTCTGAGCTGTCAGCACAGAGCCCGATGCGGCGCTCGAACCCACGAACCGTGAGATCATGACCTGAGCTGAAGTCGGATGCTTAACTGACTGAGCCACCCAGGCGCCCCTTAAACTATTTCTTAGGTACAAATAAATAGTGTATGTGTACTCTAAGCTTTATTTTTCCTAAGTTTGTCTTTTTTACGATTTTCACATTCTCAATTTCAGGTTCACATAGTTTTTCTGATTATTTTCAGAACTTTAGTTCGCATCATTCCTCACCTGTGTGTCTTCACTGCATGTTTGAGCGACGTTTTTCACTTCTGATTGTTGTCACAAGTTTGCCTCTGTTCTTAACCACAAACAAAAATCTGACAAATATAAAGGTGGCCCAAAGTACGTGGGAGCCTGATGGGGGTGGCAGTTGTTTGAGGCTTTGAACCACCCAGAACAGAACCTGTGCGTGCTCAGGTACGGCCCAGCTCTGCCTCTGGAGAATGTCTCCCTCCCGTGAAGAGGGGGCCACAGTCTCACAGCGGCAAGTCGTGCTGACTGTGTCCTCTGGGGATGGCAGTGGACAATCCCCTCCCTCTGTTCCTCCCTCCAGGAGATTGACCAGGAGAGCCAGGTCGATACCAGATAGTTAATGGGCTTTCGGAAGAGGAGACAGGGACGCCAGGGTGGCTCGGTCGGTTAATCGGCCGACTTCAGCTCAGGTCATGATCTCACAGGTCGTGGGTTTGAGCCCCGCGTCAGGCTCTGTGCTGACAGCTCAGAGCCTGGAGCCTGCTTCTGATTCTGTGTCTCCCTCTCTCTCTGACTCTCCTCCACTCACACTCTGTGTCTCTCTCTCTCAAAAATAAATAAATGTTAAAAAATTAAAAAGAAGAGTAGACAAACTTACACAAATATAAACCATACCTCTTCAACTCCAGGATCCCTTATTTCACTCAAATCCCACACATTCAAAATTTTAGCATTCAGGTGCTCTCATAACACATGCAGATAAGATCCAGGATGGTGAGGAGTTTTCTATCCTCCTGAGACCTCAGAGCCACATTTAAGAGCAAATGCAGGAATTCCACAGAAGCCTAAGGTTTTCCCAAGTTCAACACACATGAATCCGTCTATTCAGAGACACATACATTCGTGGTTAGTTACACACAGATAAAAACTCTGTCTTTTGGAAAGACCAGGTGATGGCAGTTATCTGTGATACAACACTGTTTTAGAGCAAAGATGGTTCTTACTTGTTTTAGTCTGTTCCCTGGCTGGGCAGTGGGGTGTTCCTGGCTTCCACTGGAGGCGGGAAGCAACTGTGGGGTGAGGAGAGTAACAGGCTCAAATTAAGGGGGTAGGCAAATCCTCTGCTTCTCCTAGGCTATGAGAAGGGGCGCTTGGTAAAAACGCACTCTGCAGTTTTGTTTGGATGCTGTGAAAGAGGTCCCACCAGGGCGCCTGCGGGGCTCAGTCGGTTGAGTGTCCGACTCTTGATTTCAACTCAGGTCATGGTCCCAGGGTTGTGGAATTGAGCCCCGAGTTGGACTCCACACTGAGCATGGAGACTGCGTAGGATTCTTTGTCTCCCTCTACCCCTCTCCCCCACTCATGCATGCTTGCTCGCTCTTGCTCGCTCGCTCTCTTTCTCTCTCAAAGTAAAAATAGAAGTCCCACCTGACTTGAGGAAGATTCTGGTGATGATCTTCCTGATTTGAAGGCCTCTAAATGCCTTCTCTTGGAATCTCCTGGGTAGAGACGAGAAATGAAGCTTTATCCTTAACAAGCCAGGACTGAAACCTCATGAAGGTGTATGTTGTGCTCTCTCAACAGCCCGATCAGCCAAATGGACTGTAGTTGCTCTGTGTTGTTACCCTTGAGGTTCAACTGTCAGAACATTTGGGGTTTGATTCTGGCTGTGCCCTTTGAACCTTGAAAGAGACCCTTTAAATTCATTCTAAAATACTTGTCTGTACTTACTTAGAAAGGATCAAGTAAGTTAATGTTCTAGCACTTTGAAAGAGTATACAGTGCTGTTTACCCGTGGACATCAATCAAGAACTAGAATATAGGAAACTTTAACCCTTAACCTACTTTGATTAGGAAGGGAGATTTGAAAGGATGTCTGGGCACAACCCAATTACAAGAATTCTCAAATGTCAGTCACCTCAATGTCTCCTTTATGTCCCTGTCTTTTTATTGTGCCTGCCATGGCCTTTGTTAACATATTCATCTCTCAATTCATTTGCCCTCATCCAGCCGTCCCCCAAAGCCTGCTTCCCAGTTTCCATGATCTTTCACACTGGCCACTAGTAATTCCCTAGAACTTATTTAATTACAAAATTCCTATTCCAGTAGCTCCTTAAGGGACTACGAGATAGATCACATTCTCTCCATGGCGTATAGGCTTCTTCCAGTCTACCTCTTAGGTAGTTACAAATGCTAAGTTTATATAATGCCTGACACCTAAGATTTAATATATCTAGTATGATGATGTATATAAGAATAATAATAATTTGTTATAAATGATTATAAGTATATAGAATTCACAAAAATATATAATATGTAAATTATGTTAAATATATTTTTTAAGTTTATTTATTTTGAGAGAGGGAGGGAGAGAGAATCCCAAACAGGCTCTGCACTTGATCCCACGAACTGTGAGATCATGACCTGAGTCAAAATCAAGAGGCAGATACTTAACCTCCTGAGCCACCCAGGCGCCCCTAAATATACATATTTTAAATAAAAATAAGTTATATATATAATTAACTCAATTTTCAAGCCCTTTCCTCTGTGGAGAATGAGAGATGGGGCTGAAAAGTCCAAGCTTCTAACCATAGCCTGGTCTTTTGGATGACCAGCCCCCCCTCCAGAAGGCCACCAAGAGTCACCTCATTAGAACAAAAGGCATTGCTGTCACCTGTGAAGGGATCCAAGGGGTTTAGGAACCAGGGTCAAAGGCCACATATCCAAAGAAAATGCTTGTGGTGCTCTTATCACCTAGGAATCCACTAAAGGATTTTAGGAGTTGCCGTGTCAGGAACCAGAGACAGGGACCAATATATGTCCTTTCTGTTCTCTCACATTTACCATTACTAACACTTAGCCCAAATCCCTTGTCTTGTCAATTCTTGACAAATTTAGTATTTCTTTGTCTAAAAGGCATAAAAGCTTCCCTCCCTGGTCACTTTTTCAGGTGTTCATCCTTTTGTGAAGGCCCCCATGTACATATAAAACTGTAATAACATTTTTATGCTTTTCTCCTGCTAATCTGTTTTATGTCAGTTTTAATTCTTAGGTCCAGCCAACGACCCTAAGAGGGTGGAGGAGAATTTTTTCCTCCCTTACACTAACATCTTCAGTATGGTGTTGACTGGAAGCAGTGATAGCAGACATCCTTGTCCTGTTCTGATTTTGGAAGGAAGCTGTATGTATTCGCTAGGCTGCTGTAACGAAGTACCACACATTGGGTGGCTTAAATAATAGGAATTTATTGTCTCACATTTCTGGAGGCTGGAGGTCCAAGATCTAAGTGTCAGCAGGACTGGTTCCTTCTGAGACGGGTAGGGGAAATCTGTTCCATGACTCCCTGTAGCTGCTGGTGGTTTCCTGGCAGCCTTTGGTGTTACCAGGCTGTAGACACCTCACCCTGACTTCTGCCTTCATGTTCACATGACATTCTCACTGTGTGTGTGTCTGCCTCGGTGTCCACATTTCCGCTTTTTGTGAGGACACCAGTTATATTGGATTAGGACTCACCCTAATGGACTCATATTAACTAATTACATCTGCAATGACCCCATTTCCAAATAAGGTCACATTCTGAGATACTGGTTAGAACTTCAACATCTTAATTTTTGTGGGACACAATTCAGCTCATGAGAAACTCTGACACTTTGCTATTAAATGTATTTGCCATGATAACCTTTACTAAGTAAGTTCTTTTCCATTTCCAGCTTGCTTAAAAGCTGTTATCATAGATGTTAACCTTTAGTCAATGTTTTTATGTACTTAATGAGATTTAATATATGGCTTTTCATTAATCTGATAGTGCAGTGATTAATTCTAATAACTTTTCTATTTTAGTCCATGCCTGACTTTTCATAAATCCAAATTGATCGTGATTTTTAATACATTACTGCTAATAATATTTTAGAAGACAGTTTCTGCATCTGTGTTCATAAGAGAGATTGGACTATAAGGTTTGTTACTGGATTGTCTTTGCTTTTTATATTGTTATAATGGCCTCATAATGTGAGGTGGGGACTGTGACAGAGATTGTCAGTTGTTTCAGATTGGGATGGGGAAAATGTTCTGGAGATGGATGGTAGTATGACAGTATGAATGTACGTAACACTGCTGACCTGTACACTTAAAAATGGCTAAAATGGTTAAAATTGAGCCTGGGCGGCTCAATTGGTTAAACATCTGACTTTTTTTTCGGCTCAGGTCATGATCTCAAAGTTCATGAGTTCAAGCCGTATGTTGGGCTCTGCTCTGACAGCATAGATCCTGCTTGAGATTCTCTCTCTCTGTCTCTGTCTCTGTCTCTCTCTCTCTCTCAAAATAAAGAAATAAACATTTTTAAAAAATAGTTAAAATAGTAAATTCTATGTTATGTATGTTTTACCACACACATGTACAAAAACCATGTCCACAGCTAACATCATACCTAATGATGAAGGACTAAAAGCTTTCCTGGTAAGATTGTGAATAAAACAGGGATGTTTGTTCTTGCCATACTGGAGAGTCCAGGCAAGGCAATTCTGAAAGAAGAAATACAGGCATCTAGATTAGAAAGGAAAAAATAAAACTGTCTCTATTTAAAGATGACACGGGGCACCTGGTGGCTCAGTTGGTTACATGTCTGACGGTTGACCTCAGCTCCGGTCTTGATCTCAGGGACGTAAGTTCAGGCCCCGCACTGGGCTCCATGATAGGTGTGAAGCCTACTTAAAAAAAAAACTAATGACGTGATTTATATGTAGGAAATTCTAAAGAATACACACACACACACACACACACACACACACACACACCCCTACCTACCTACCTACCTACCTACCAACTAATAAACAAATTCAGCAGGGCTTCAGGATATAAGATTAATGTACAAAAATCACGTGTATTTCTCTGCACTAACAACAATTTGAAAATGAAATTTACAAAACAGTTTCATTTACAGTAGTATCAAAAAGAATACTTAGGAATTATTTTTTACAGAGAAGTACAAGACTTGTGGACTGAAAACCACAAAATACTGTTGAAAGAAATTAAGGAAGACCTAAATAAATAGAACAACATCCTATATTTATGGATTTATGGATTGGAAGACAATATTAAGATGGCAGTACTCCCCAAATTGATCAAAAAGTTCAACACAATTCCAGGCAAAATCCCAGCTGCCTGGCTTGGTTTTTTGTTTTTTGTTTTTTGTTTTTTTAAGAAATGGGACAAGCACCCAGGTGGCTGGGTCAGTTGAGCTTATGACTCTTGATATGGGCTTGGGTTATGATCTCACAGGTTTGTGAGTTTGAGCCCCACGTCAGGCTCCATGCTGACAGTGCAGAGCCTGCTTGGGATTCTCTCTCTTCCTCTCTCTCTCTCTCAAAATAAATAAACTTAAGAAAAATGGACAAGCCGATTCTAAAATTCATATGGAATTGCAAGGGACCTTAAATAGCCAAAATAGTCTTTAAAAAGATCAAAGGTGGAGGACTCACATTTCGCTGTTTCAAACCTACAAATCTACAATAATCCAGATGGTGTGGTATTAGCATAAGGATAAGCATGTAGATCAATGGAATAGAATTGAGAGTCTGGAAGTAAAGTCATAAACTGTGGCCAATTGATTTTCAACAAAAGTCCTAAGATCACTCAATGGGGAAAAGACGATTTCCACAAATGGTGCTGGGAAAACTGGAAATCCACATGCAAAAGAATGAAGTTAGATCCCTGCCTTATACCATATACAAGAATTAACTCAAAGTGAATAAAAGGCCTAACTCTAAGAGCTTAAATTAGAAAACTCTTAAAACATAGGTATAAATCTTTGTGACTTTGTATTGTGCAATAGTTTCTTAGATATGACATCAAAAGCACAAGCAACAAAATAAAAAAGATCAATTGAACTATACCAAAGTGAAAAACTTTTATGTATCAATATATGAAGAGAGTGAAAAGGCAATACACAGAGTGGGAGAAAATATTTATAGACACAATTTGAAAAAGGTCTAGTATCTAGAATATATAAAGAATTCTTACAACCTAAAAATAAAAACCTAATTAAAAGTGGATCAAAGTATTGAATAGACTCTCCAACAAAGATCTACAAATGGCCAATAAGCACATGAAAAGATGCTCAACATCATTTGTCATTAGAGAAGTGCATATCAAAACCACAATTAGATACCACTTCACACCTAGTAGGATTGCTGTAATAAAAAAAGACAATACAAGTGTTAGTGAGAATGTGGAGAAACGGGAACATTGCTGATAGGGATGTAATCTAGTGCATTTGCTTTGGAAAATGTTGGACGGTTCCTCAAAACAATTATCATGTGACCCAGCAATCCACTCCTAGATACAGATCCAAGAGAACTGAAGACACATGTTCCAACAAAAACCGGTACATGAATATTCATAACAGAATTACTCATAATAAACAGTGGGAACAAACCAAATGCCCATCAACTGATGCATGGATAAACAAAATATGGTATATTCATACAATGCAATATTATTTGACCATAAAAACAAATGACATTCATAAAAAATGCTATGTACACATGAATGAAATCTTGAAAACATGCTAAGTGAAAGAAGCTAGACACAAAAGGTCATGGATTATGTAATTCCACTCATATGAAATATCCCGAATAAGCAAATCCATAGAGACAGATGGGTGGTTACTAGGAGCTGGGTGGGGAGGGGAATCAGGAGTGACTGCTTCATTCATATGGGGTGATTTTTGAGGGTGAAGAAAATGTTCAGCAGTTAGTGGTGATCGTTGCTCATATTTATGAACAATCTAAAACCAATATTGTACACTTTAAAATGGTGAACTTCACCGAAGAGATTATATAGGTGAACAGTGTGCACCTAAAAATATGTTCACCATATTAAGGAAATGCAATTTTAAGCCATTGTGATCCGGGCACCTGGGTGGCTCAGTCATTTAAGCGTCCGACTTTGGCTCAGGTTATGATCTCATGGTTCATGAGTTTAGCCTCAGGTCCAGCACTGTGCTGACAGCTCAGAGCCTGGAGCCTGCTTCACATTCTATGTCTCCCTTGCTCTCTGCCCTTCCCCTGCTCGCACTCTCTCTCTCTCTCTCAAAAAGAAATAAACATTAATTTAAAAAAAATTTTTAAGTAAAGCCATTGTGATAAGAGGAGCCCAAAGAGATAGGATGCCTAAATGTTATATGGTGTCTGGGAAGGGAACCTGAAACAGAAAGAGGACCTTCACAAAAAACTAAGGAAATCTGAATGAAGTACGGACCTAAGTTAATAATAATGTGTGAAGTTTGGCTTATTAGTTGTCCCAAGTGGACCATACTAATATGTTAAAAAGGGTTAATTTGGGGGGATGATGAAACTGTTCATCTTGATTGTGATTAATCTATACATGTATTAAAATTCATAGACATGCACAACAAAAATAGTTAATTTTACTGAATGTTAATTTAAAAAAATAAAATGTTTAAATGATTTGGAGGAATTGGAGAGTAACTAAGAATCAGCAGAACCCAGAGATTTGATCCTTGAAAGAAGCAAACTGCATGGGTGAGACCCATCTTTCCAAAGCCTTCTCCTTAGGACGCTCTCCAGTCCGCACTGTGTGGGAGGGCTAGAACTCATGCAGAAACCCACAGATTTCGTGGTTCCAGATAGAAGGGGATTGGAGGGTGGGGTGGGGGATGGGTGAAGGTCGTCAAAAGGTACAAACTCTCAGTTATAAAATAAATAAGTCCTGGGAATATAAAGTACATATGGCAACTATAGTTTTTTAAGAAAAGACATTGGTGGATAAAGTTCAGTGCTGCCAGAGCAGCTGGATATTGAAGGAGAAAACCTGAAAGGAGGAATCTGCAGAGAGGAAATGCCCTAAATCTGCATAGGAAATCCCTCAAATCCTTGTCCAGGGAAAGCAACAGCTCAAAGGCAGGAAGCAAAGGGCAGATATTTCAACTGCTGCCTGCCCTTGAGAGAGACAGAATTTGTTGTTTGATTTTCACGAACTCAAAGGAGCTTGGTAAATACCTTGGACTGTCCACTGAAATCCCGTAGGGGCCACGTCCTGGAAGACTATGTGCCAGGACTAAGGAATTCACTTTAATAATAATGGGGAAACTTAAACTCACCATACCGAAGGTTGAACCAAAACTATACAAATACAAGGTCAAGTTCAAGCTATTTTTTAATTTTAGCTTTTTTAAAAAATATATTTATTTTTGAGAGAGAGAGAGCGTGAACAGGGAAGGGGCAGAGAGAGAGGGAGACACAGAATCTGAAGCAGGCTCCAGGTTCCGAGTTGTTAGCACAGAGCCCAACGCAGGGCTTTTGCTCACAAATCATGATCATGACCTGAGCCAAAGTTGGACACTTACCCGACTGAGCCACCCAGGTGTCCCAAGTTCAAGCTATTAATTTGACTAATACAAAAATCAACATTCTGCAGAAGATAAAAGAATCCAGAGTCTGTGTAATGGGTCATCCCCAATGTCCAATATAGGATTTTAAAAAAAATTTTAATGTTTATTTTTTGAGAGAGAGAGAGAGACAGAGCATGAGTGGGGGAGGAGCAAAGAGAGAGGGAGACACAGAATCTGAAGCAGGCTCCAGGCTCTGAGCCTTCAGCACAGAGCCCGATGTGGGGTTTGAACTCACGAAGAACTGTGAGATCATGACCTGAGCTGAAGTCAGAGGCTTAACCAACCGGGCCACCCAGGCACCCCTATAGGATTTTTTTTTTAATCATCGCCCCCTGCAAATGTAATTCAGTGTTAATAAAAATGTCAGATAGTGGCAGTAAATACTAAGACCACACAAATGTTGGGGGGAGGAGTGGAATCTTTGAAGCAGCTATTATAAATATCTACAAAAGAGTTTATGGAAGAGTTCTAATGAATACATGAATGAGGAATCTTAATACAGAAAAAAATATTAAAAGAAATTCAAGAACTGAAAATAAAAAATTCAGTAAGTGAGTTTAACAGCAAATTAATGATATCCAAAGAAAGGGTCAATGAAATCAAATATCGAGAGTCAAGAGACAAAAAAAAATATTGAAAAAAAATAACCTATCAATATTCATGTGATGGCATTAATTGGAGCTCTAGAAGGAGAGGAGAGAGAAAACAGGGTAGAAAAAATGTGATGAATTAATGGCAAAGGAAAAAAAATATATATATACACACACACACATACATATATATATACACATTTTGTATACATTTTGTAGACAAAAAATTTCAGATTCAAAATATCAGGGAAGCATAAGAAGGTAAATATGAATAAAACCACTCTTAGGTACATCACAATGAAACTGCTGAAAAGAGAGAGAAAGAGAAAATATTTATGCAGCCTAAGGTGACAAACACATGACATACTGGAGAACAATGATTTCAGTTCTCAGGGACGTCTCACCGAAACCATGGTCAGGCGATAGTGGGGGGAATCTTTAAAGTTCTGAAAGAAAAACCCATTAATACAGAATTCTGTATGCAATAGGATGAGTGAAGATGATATCAGAGAAAATCTTAGACCGTCATGAATGAATGAAGAGGACAAACAAAAAACAGAACAGTTCTGGTGGTTACAGGGAAGAGGGGGATGGAGGGATGGGTGGAATAGATAACAAGGATTAAGAGTGTACTCACCTTGATGAGCACTGAGAAAGACACAAAATTGTTGAATCATCATATTGTATACCTGAAACTAATGTAACATTGTATGTTAAATATACTTCAATTTAAAAAAGAATGAGTGAATGAAGAGCAGAAACGGTAAATATCTGAGTAAATGTAAAAGACTATTTTGCCTTCTTTCTCTAAAAGGTAGGACACTTTATTTTTTTAATGTTTATTGATTTATTTTGAGAGAATACACACGTGCGCGTGGCGTGCTGTCAACGCAGAGCCCTTTGTAGGGCTCGATCTCACGAAGTGTGAGATCGTCATGACCTGAGCCGATATCAAAAGTTGGACGCTTAACCGACTGAACCACCCAGGCGTCCCAAGATAGGACACTTTAAAGCAAAAATTATAACATTACCTTGTGGTTTATAAAGTATGTAGTTATAACATACATAACAAATACAGCATAAAAAATAAAGTAGGAGATACTGGTATATGGACATATGTTTACAAATCTACAGTTTATATTAAGTTGTTTGATATTATCTCTAAGTAGTTTGTAAAAAGTAGGTATATAGCAATACCTAGAGACACTACTAAATTATAAGGCAAAGGTAGAACTATTCATAGATAAAATACAATTCTTAAAAAATACCTGAGGGGCGCCTGGGTAGCTCAGTCGGTTAAGCCTCGGACTTCAGCTCAGGTCATGATCTCACGGTTCATGGGTTCAAGCCCCGCATCGGGCTCTGTGCTGACAGCTCAGAAGCCTGGAGCCTGCTTTGGATTCTGTGTCTCCCTCTCTCTCTGCCCCTCCCCCTCTCATGCTCTCTCTCTATATCAAAAATAAATAAAATATAAAAAAAAAACTAAAAAAAAAATACCTGAATATGTTAAAAGAAGACAGGAAAGGGAAAACAAAGAATTTAAAAATGGTAGACCGAAGTCCAACCATATCAAGTATTATATTAAATATCTATGGACGAAACAGTTTAAAGGCAGAGATTGCCAAAATGAATAAAACAAGACTCTCCTATATTCTGTCTAGGAGATGTACTTTAAATATAAAGACATAGATAGATTGAAAGTAATAGGATGGTTGGCATAATATCAGATGAAATAGACTTCAACACGAAAGCAGGTATAAGGAAGGACCTTCATAATGATACAAGGTCAACTCATCAGAAAGACATCACAATCATAAAATGTTTATGTATCTAATAACAGAGTTTCAAAATCCACCGAGCAAAATTCAGCAGAGCTGAAGGGAGAAGTAAACCATCTCACAATCATAGCTGGAGGTTTTAGTGTTCCTCTCTTAACAACTGATAGAAAAACTACACAAAAAATCAGTAAAGACATAGATGATCTGAACAGCATTATCAACCATGTTGACCTAATTGATATATCTAGAATACTATACCTAAATGGGCAACATAAATATTTTTTAAATGCACATAGTATATCACCAAAATAGACCATGTGTTAGTGGATAAAGCAAGTCTTCATTTAAAGGGAATAGAGAGTTTCTTAGACCACAGTAGGGCGAGGATGGGGCACTTGAGGACCCTAGAGGCCGGTGAGGGGACAAGAACAGGTCAGATGTGGGGGGAGGGGCAGAGCACTAGGAAGAGAGAAGGTGAATGAGGGCACCAATAACCCACCCCAGACCCCAGCCTCACAGTCATTGGCTGCCACCTGCCCCCAGCATTGCCAGGAGGAAGAGGTGCCATCAGACTGGCCGAGGCCTCAGTACTCAGAACAGGGTCCCAGGGCTTCCTGCTTGGCTCCCGTCTCTGCCCGAGGGATGGACAGCTTGTCCACCCTGCTCTGGCCACAGAGGAGAGCGCCTAGCGAGGTGTGGCGTTTGACTGCAGGGTAAGCTGCTTGGGCTGGGGGCTGGGATCCAGGTGGGATCACTCTGTGCCAAGAGGGAGGGGGTGACCAAAGCCTTTGCGAGGGAAGGGCGGCCCAGAGCAGGAGTGCTGGGGGCTCAGTGTGCTCTGCTCGGCCCCAACAGGGAGCCCCAACCCTTGTTCTGAGATGGCCAGCTGAGGGCAGTGACCCCCAAACCTTGCTTCCCACAGAGGAAATGTGTCCAGACTGAAGGAGGATGGGAGGGGCTGGCAGTTCCGACTACAGCCACGGAGCCTGAGGCCACCACGATGACCCCACAGTGTCTGTGCTCAGTGACAGGACCCGCTTGGGTTTAGGTCCTGAAGGGGCCTCCGAGGCACTGCCTGGCAGGCCGACATCCAGTTGTAAGGACAGCGTCCTCATTCTGTCCCCTGAAGCCTCAGTCGGGCTGAAAGGAGGAAAAGTTCAGGCCCCCAGGAAAGCCCCCACGGGGTAGGCGGCATTGCCGGGAAGGTGCCCAGAGACTGAGCTATTTCATGCCCCGGGGCTCTTGCTCCAGCTCCAGGGCGTGGCTCCTTTTCCTCTTACGGAGAAAATGGTGGCTTGGCTCAGTGAAAGCCAAAGGGAAGGGCGGCCATTTCTCCAGGTCAGGAAGCACACAGGGGTCAGTACTTCCTGTGGTGAGGTCTGGGACAGGGGGAGCACTCCTGTGCTAGCAGCATGAGAGAGGTAGTACTGTCCAGTGGTTAAGGTCAAGGGCACTAGACCTTAGTCAACCAGGGTTGAATCCTGGTCTCTCCACATACTAGCTTGCAACCTTGGCAATCTCTGCAAGCCTTGGTTCCCCCATCTGTAAAATGGGAACGGAAACAACTATGTATTTTATGACAGTTGTTAGGCCTAAATGGGGCTTTAGCACAGTTTTGGCAATAGATACTATTATCATGGATGGAGCACCACGTGTAGACCCACATCTTCTATCTGAAGGGGCATCTCATCCAGACCCTGGCTCAAATTCCAAGACCCCGCTGATGGCGGCCAAAGTCCCCATCCTTCCCACCACCACCACTGGGGAACTTCTCAGAGGGAGAGTGAGAGGTGGGGCCCTACTCTCCAGGGCCTTTCCAGCCGGGTGATTGTCCAAGAGCGCTGGGGCAGGCGTCACAGGGAGGCAGCCAGCCTCTGAGGGCCCATTGTTCTTCTCTGAACTGAGAAAGATGCACTCTCCCCACCTCTCTTCCCCTCATCCCGACCTCTGCACGCTCAGGAGCAGACCAAAGATAAGCGAACACTGCCCGGCTGTCCTCACAAAGAGCTCTCTGTGCCTCACAATGGTCCTGTGAGGACCAGCCTTCTGAGCTTATTGTCCCCAGTTCACAGATGAGGAAGTCGAGGCCCACAGGGAGGAAGTGGCACATGTGATGTCCCACAAAGAGAAGTGGCTCAGTCAGGACTCGGCCTCCCAGTCCCATGATTGCAGCACAGACCCGTGGGCACACACAGGGTGCACAGCCGGGGGGGGGGGGTGTCCGTGGGAGGGGCAGTGGCTTGGACCCTCCCTCCTCAGCAGCCAGGTGGTGATAGCTGGGTTTTGGGTTTTTTCTCCCTAGATAAGCTTCACATCCCAGGTAACTGGAGCAGAAGTCCTCAGTGTGCCTTGTTTTCTCCCCAAGTCGGGTGTCTGCTGTCCCAACGGGGGCCAGGATACAGCTGTGACAGCTACTTGGCCTAATGATAAAGGGGGGAGAGGGAAGCAGGAACCACAGTGCCCTCCCTGCTAGGAGGATTGCTGGAGAGCATGACCTAAGGCCACACGACTGTGCACATGACTGTGGTCTCCTGAAGTCAAGGGAGATGGAAAGGGAGAGACCTGAACCTAGGGTGACTAATTATCCACATTTTCCTGGGTACGGGATGTGTTTTAAAATCTGGAATGTTCCAGACAAACTGGGATGAGTTGGTCACCTGAGTCTTCCACAGCTCCCAGTCTGGGAAGATGGGACTCACCCAGGAATAAGCAGAGGAGACTACAGACTGGGGCCAGGAAGGAAACCGAGTGTTGGGGGATGGGAGAGACACAGCCACACTGTGGTTGGCACTTCCTAAAGCAGCCCGGCTCCTCATTTGCATAGGAGTCCTTCCCCCTCCAAGTCAAATCCCTTCCAACAAAGAGACCTGGGGGCTGGGGGAGGTGGGGGAGCAGGGGGGTGTCCACTTCTTTCTCCCAGATCCTCGGCCAGCCCGGGACTGCTGGGTGTTCAACGGGCCCTATTTTCACCCCCTTTCCAGGCGCTCCTTGAGACCTCATCTCAGGCACAGCCCAGGAAGCCATTCTTCCAAGTTCCCAGAGCCCTGTCTTCCCAGGACATAGGACAAACCTGAACTAAATGGGTTTCTTACTTCCTTCTGGAGGAAAGGGAGGTAAAGGTGATCAGACACAGAGTCATGAACACCCACATTAAGCTGTGTGCACTCCAGCGATGTAGAACCTCCGTGGACCTCAGTCTACTTATCCTGAAAACAGGGATCCTGTACCCATCTTGCAGAATTGTAGTAAGCCTCACACAAGCAGCTGCTCCATAGGTATCTGCTGCTGAGGCCATTGGAGGGGACTTAGTCCACTCAGCCTTGGCAGGAGATGCCCGTCGAGGGTCCAGATGCCACCCAGGTTTCTGTTTCTTCAGGACTTCTGCCCACCTCAGGTACGTGCAGTCCCCAGTGTTGCCTCCAGGGACTGGCAAGATGGGGGATGTTTGAGGAAAGGGGATGGAATGGAAAGGCTGGAATTTAAGATGAGAAGAAAACACTGGATGAGGAGGAGGTCCCAGTTGCTGGGAACTGAGGGCTTCTTAGTGGTGGGTCAGGCAGGATTTGTCCGTCGGCGATGTCCAGGCCTCTGGCTTTCCCCAGCACATGGAGGCCGGTGTGGGTTAGTGAAGCCTCGCCCCAAGCCAGGTCCCCACTGATGACCGGTGGAAGGAACCGGCACCCCCGCTGCACAAACAGGTCTCATCCCTGTTTCTTCTCAGGCCCTGGCTGGGGCGGTCAGTACCATTACGTTCTTCCTCTCTGAGCCTTTCCTGGGGCAACACTGGGAGGCCATGGAGTTGGAGGGCAGTGAGCCTGAGCCGGGAGACCTCTTCCTGTTCAGGCTGTTGCTCACCGCTGGACACTAGTGCGGGGCCCCCGTGGGCGTGTGCTGCAGCCACGGGGAGATCATCTGCTTCGAAGGTGAGCATCTCCCACTGAAACATCGGCCCTAGTCTGCGAAGAGAGGCTGCCCATCCAAGCCCTGTTCTACCAGCGGGCAAGGCACACGAGAATGAAAACTGCAGGTTCCGAGCTGGAGGGGCGGGTCTCTGAAGATGGGCGCTTGGGCACCCAGGCTATGGGGTTCAGGCCCCCACCCCCGGGGTCCTGGGAGATTTGGATGCAGGATCATGGCGCTAGGGTCACAGGACCTAACCGGCTCTGATTTGCACCCACTGGGCGGTAGGTCCCTGCAGGCAGGAATACCCCCGGCCACGGGCCTCACATGTCTCTGTGCTCCTGCGTTGTATCCAAACAGGGGCAGTGCCCTGCTGTTGTGGCATGTGCTGCATAGATGTGGTGGCCTTGACTGTGCAGCTCTGGAGTGCCACGGAAAACAATGGACTCAGACCCACCTCCCCCATCACCCCACGCACAGCAACTGCATGCACTTTACACTGGGTCTGCTCGGCTCTGGGTCCGGCTCCGGCTCTGGGGCCCATCCTCGATCCCCTAGAGATAGACGGCAGTCCTATTAGCTGGGTGAGTGTGGCCCAGCTACCCAGGCACGACCCCAGCCAGCCTCCGGAGCTAACCAGTGTGCTCCTGCAGAATTCATACTGCCCCTCCCTGCCCAGGCCATGCTCCTCAAAGTCAAGTTCCACTTTACTCTGGCAGACCTGAAGCACCCGGAAGCAAACTAGGCCTGGTAACTTGGCAAGGTTCCACTCCTCTGAAAGTTTTTTGGACCATCCAGGAAGGCCTCAGCTCACAGATCCCAGGCACATCTATTTCCTTCAGCCTACCCACTTCCAAACCCAGGGGCTGCCCTGGTCCTTGTTAACCCCCATGCCCATTTGCCCAGTGGAATCTACCTACGGAGCCATCTTTCTGTGCCCACAAATTCTGATTCTGGAGACATTGGGATCCTAGTCTATAGGTCAAGACTCAGCCCTATGAACTCTTCCACTCTCCACGTCAAGCCCTCTTCACCTTCTCCTCCAAGCCCAGCCAAGAGACCCAGCCATCCAACCCGATGCCCCAAAGTCAGGCCCAACTAGATCCCATCCCTTTCTCCAGTCTGGTCACTACTTTCTCTCTAGGTCCAGGTGGTCTTTCCTTTGGGCCTTCGGATCTGAGCTGGAGGCCTCGCGTGATCCAGGAGTCACACCAGACCTTAACCCAGCCCTCTCCCTTCCTTCCTAGGTGTCAGTGGACATGAACTTGACTGTGGACTAGGTGTGACTTCAGGCCATCCTGAGTGGGCATGGAGGCTTCAGAAATGGTCATTAAACTGTTTTGCAAAGCTGAATTCGGGAGTCACTGTCCCTTGTATTCAGTCTCTATTTCTGTACCCGAAGCCTGCTGTAGGCTCCTCTCTTGGACCAGACTTAAACTCTGTCACCTCCAGCTGGCCTCCTGGCTTCCGGATGAGAAACCAAGACACCAATCAGAGGGGCCCAGATTTTGAAGGAAAGATGGAGCTGGGAGAGGGAGCGTCTTTGGTCTCCGAAGCGAGTCTCCGGGTGCAGTGCCTCCTTCCTGCTCTAGGACCCCCAGCCCTGGGCCACAGCCTTCTCTTCAGTCCCCTGCTTTCCTTCCACTGCGTGGGTGAGCATCCGTGACCGCGTCGGGAACGAGCGGAGTCCCTGGAGGCCCTTGCGGATGGTGAGGGAAGGCGTTGTGCATCTCCCAGAAGGCTGTCCCATCCTCACCCACCCCCGGACCAGGAGTTGCATCACGTCCCTCTAAAGGGCAGAAGCCTGCGTTACGGCGAGGGGGAAGGAAGGCGGGGATTTCCGAGGGATTCGGGCGGGGCCAGTCCTGTGGCCCCGCCCCGCCCCCTCCGCGGACACGCCCTCCGCTCGGCAGGCGCCGGGGCCTTTAAGACCCTCCCCGCGCAGCCCTGATTGATAAATCCGCGCGCTGCCTCCGCCCGCGCAGATTGCGGCCTCTGCGGAGCCGGGCCTGCGTTCGCCTCCTCGGCCCCGGCAGCACCCCGGCCGCGCGGCCTCCGCCCCCGCGAAGCGCTCTCCCCCGCGGCCCCATGTCGGCCGCCCCCGCCTACGGCGAGGACAAGGGCGGCTCCGCCGGCCCCGGGGAGCCCGAGTACGGCCACGACCCCGCGAGCGGCGGCATCTTCTCCTCCGACTACAAGCGGTGAGGGAGCGCGCGGCGCGCCGGCACCATGGACAGCAACCCGGCCGCGCGGCCCGGAAGCCCGCCCTGCCCCCTCCCGCCGCCGCCGCCGCCGCCGGGGCCCCGCCCGCGCCCCGCCCGAGGGCCCCGCGGGAGCCGGGGAGGGGCTGCAGGCTGGCGGGGGATGGGCGCACCCTCCCGCCCCACGCGTGCCCGCTGGGTGTGGGTTTGCGTCACCGGTTCCCCGCCTTTCTCGCGCGGGGCGAGCTGGCTCCCGAGGACGGCGCGGGAGGGGGCAGAGACCGTGAGGTCCGGCTTGGGGCCTCTCCGGGAAGGCCGGCCCGGGGCGCGCACTCAGAGCCTCCTCGGCCCGGCCCCTCGCGCAGATCCACGCCCCTCGTTCTGGCCCCACACCCGCACCCCCGGGCCGCACGCCTGCTTCCCGCTTTGCCCCTCTACTCCAACCCCACCTGGACTTCCCACTCTTCGCCTCCACCTTGGCTCATTCGTTGATTCATTCGTTTACTTGTAAATCCTGAAACAAGCATATTTCGGGGGCTGTTGTGTGGCTTCTCATCCCAGCCACTGTGAATACAGGCGTGAACCTGAAACGGTCCCCCCCCTCCCAGTTGCTCTAGAGGGGAGCCCCAGAGGAAGAATCCGTGGGGGGGGGGCAGCCGGAGAGGTGCGAAAGGCTGGTCCCCGGCCCTGGAGAACAGGTAGAGGGGGGAGTGAGGAATGTTCCAGGCAGACGAAGAGCTTTTAGGGAGGTCTGGAGAGGGAGAGCCAGGTCACAGGTTTTGCAGGTGCTTGGTACGGATGGCCGGAAACAAATCGCTGTGCAAGCCTCTGGAGGGACCAGAAATGAGGGGGGAGAGGCGGTGCCAGGGTGGTGAGGAGTTCGAAGCAGGGGTTCTCAGGTTTGCATTTTAGAAGGATTCTAAACTGGATTGTGGAGAAGAGATTGGAGGTGTGCTGGTTTGAGCAGGAGACAAGAGGGGGGAGGTTGAGGTTGGGGGAGGGGAACATGACGGTGGGCTAGACTGCGGGGACAGAGGATCTGAGGGCTACTGAGGCCATAGAAGTCACAGACCTGATGATTAATTGGGGGGAGAAGATAAGGATGATACTCAGGTTACTATTTCTTGTAACTGGATAGATGGTGGTTGCTGTACAGCGTGATTGAAAATGAAGATGTTACAAACACATTCGGGAGAATAGTGGTGAGCCCAACTTTTGACAGGCTGAGATTGTAAACTCTGAGGGATATTCAAGCCTAGGAGGTAGCTGGATTTTAGGATTTGGATTCCAGGAGAGATTATTAACATATGTATGTTAAAGCCACAGAAGGAAGTTACGACAACCCAGGGAAAGTATATAAAATGAGTTCAGGGGCGCCTGGGGGCTCAGCTGCTTAAGCATCGGACTTCGGCTCCGGTCATTATCTCACAGTTTGTGGGTCCCCCTTCCCCGCGTCGGGCTCTGTGCTGAGAGTTCAGAGCCTTGGAGCCTGTCTTCGGATTCTGTGTCTCCCTTTCTCTCTCTGCCCCTCCCCCACCCACATTCTGTCTCTCTCTCTCTCTCAAAAATAAAGATTAGAAACAAATAAATAAATAAAATGAAATAAAATTAGTTTAGACACACACGGGTATGAACCCTAACGATACCTTAAGGACAACCAGAATGCAGGGGAAAAGCGTTTCAAGGTTACTGAGAAAAAGTAAACCAAAAGCTGGAGGGAAACAAAATGTTTCACGAAGGAGGAAGCGATCAGCAATGTCAGCTCAAACAAGGGAGAGAAATCACGACCACTGATTTCTCAAAGAGCAGGTCAACCCTCCTTGCTCCACGTCCCACCTCCTGTCCTGGGGGCCAAGCCTGGCAAAATCAGAACAGAAGGAGCCAGATTATTTTTCCCCAACATTCTCTCATGAACAATTTTAAACACAGAAAAGCTGAGTGCGTAACGTGAGGAGTACACGTATGCCCTCCACCTAGATCCAACCCTGGTTGACTCTGCCGTATTTGCTTTTTCTAACCATCTAACCATACAGATTTTTGGCTGAACCATGTAACTTGCAGACATCATGCCCCTCAGCCTTAAATTCTTCTTTTTAAAAACTCTTTTTTTTTTTAATGTTTACTTTTGAGACAGACAGAATGTGAGCGGGGGAAGGCCAGAGAGAGACACAGAATCTGAAGCAGGCTCCAGGCTCTGAGCCGTTAGCAAAGAGCATGGATGTGGGGCTCGAACTCACCAACCAGGAGATCACGACCTGAGCCACAGTCGGTCATTCAACCGACTGAGCCACTCAGGTGCCCCCTCTTTTCTTCTTTTTAAGTTTATTTATTTATTTTGAGAAAGACAGAGAGTGAGTGGAGGAGGAGCAGAGAGAGAGAGGGGGAGAGAGAATCCCAAGCAGGCTCTGTGCTGTCAGCGCTAAGCTCAACATAGGGCTCAATCCCACGAACTATGATGAGATCATGACCTGACTCAAAATCAGGAGTCGGACACTTAACCGACTGAGCCCCCAGGCGCCCCAGCCCTAAATTCTAATCAGCATCTAAAGCCAGATTGGAGTGAATAGAGCAAATAGGAGGTGAGTAAATAAAACACAACAGATGGGAAATTTGCCTTCAAGAAGTCTGTAAAGGGGAGAGAGAAAGAGTTGCTGGAGGAGAGAATTAGTTCAAGAAGGTTTGTTTATTTTGTTTGTGTTATTTTTGTTTACTATTAGGATGGGAGAGGCTGTAGCAAGTCTAACTGCTGATGGGAAGGAACCAGCAGTGCAGGAGAGGGAGAGGCTGAAGTCGCTGGGTGATGGGAGGCCCCCCCTGGCTTGGGGGAGGATCACTCTGCCGGTGGGGGAGGGGGCGAGGGGGAACGAACCGGCAGTGCGGGAGAGGGGACATAGATGTTTGGAGCTGCAGGGGATTTTAACTAAGGCCCTTCATTTTCTGTGAGAAGCAAGTGATGAAGTAAGAGCCAGGCCGTGGGTGGGGATTTGAGGCGCGTCAAGGGCGTCCGAAGCCACCTGCTCCTGGCAGAGAAGGGGCGGTACGGGCAGAAGGCCAAGGGTGTGAGTGAGAGTGCGGCTGGAGGATGGGCCTGGGAGGCCTGGGCCAGGTAGGGGAGAAGTAGAGGTAAGACAAGGCTGATAGGAAGGAAGGAGTCAGGGGCCTGGCTCTGGGTTCGGTCCGAGTGGGGAGTGGGCCAGCAGGATTTCTGAGGAAGAGCGGTTCTGGGAAGGCGGAGGTCCAGATGCGGCAGGGAGAGTGGAGGTGAAGAGCGCGTCCCTCACCTCTGTCTGGATCAGCTCCCCTGACCACCCCCCTGCCCCTTGGTGGGAGATTGGGGTGGCTTAGTCCCCAGTCACTGCCTTCTCCCCCTCTTGAGTCCTCATCTCTGAACAGTGAACAGGAAACCAGAGCCTCCCTCCCTGCCAGTGTCCGATTACTGAGTCCTCCTCGGAGGCGGGCCGTCTGGTAACAGGGACAGGCGTCCTCGGCTCCCTGGTCAGCTGGGTCTCATCTCAGAGCAGGACCTGGTGCCCAATGCAGCGACTCCTGCAGCTCCCGGGGGCCGTGGGGAGGCCAGGGGGCAGAGGGGCCTGCGGGGCTGAGCAGGAGGCCGCCAGCCCTGTGCTGGGCCCCGAAGGCGGGCCCCCACCCTGGTACCAGGCCTTGCAGCCTGAGGAGCTCCGGTGGCTGCAGGCCCCAGAGGAAGACACGGCCCCAGAAGCGTCTCTGGAAGGGTCTTGCCCGGAGCCTGGCCAGGGCCAGGGCCAGAGCCAGAGCCAGCCGCTAAGGTACAGAGGAACTGCCAGCGACCCTCACCCCAGTGCCAGGAAGGCCAGAGGCCCGGCCGCGGCGGCTCTCCGCCGAGGCCCCCCGAAGTCCCACCCGCTCTGGAGGGGGGTCCAGGCTGGAGGGGTGTCAGGGGCACCGTGTGGGGGCTGAGGGTATGGTGGGGGGCGAACGTAACTCCCGCAGCTCTCTGGGGAGGAGGATAGTGAAATATTTGAGAGCTGAGGTCCCACCTTGACCTTGCCCCCTCCGAGATCCTGGCTGCAGCGGGCTCTGGGTGAGGTTTGGAGACCGGCTAAGGCAGAGCATGGCCAGCGTCCCCTGTCAGGTGGGCTGGGACTTGACTCGTGTGGTGAGGAGAGGGAGGTGGTGTCAGGGGAGGTGGGCATGTCTGGCCTCGATGCCATGTCCTACCCCCTGGCTGGCTCTGGCCACCCGCCGCCCCCGAGTCCCTCAGGCCAGGCCGGGGGTCAGGTCAGAGCGAGTGCGGTGTAAGGGGATCTGACCATGGGAGGCTAATGTTTCAGGGCTTCAGAGCCATTGCCCTGTATCTCCCGCTTCCTCTTCCTCTTGGGTGCCCAAGCTGGTGCCATGAAGACGTGGGACCTGGGGGGCGGGGGGTCACATCCCAGAGGGAGCTGCTCTGTTAATGGGCGTTGACAGTCCTGCCTGGGCTGTGCGTGCTGTGTACCCACAGTCCCTCCCTCCCTCCCTGGTCCCCCTCTGCCCAGGACGCTGGAGCCTGCAGGGCCCCGGGGCGTATTCGCTAGGCAGGGAAGGTGGGGGTAGTGTGAGCGCCCCCCCCCCCGCCCCCGCGCAGGCCCCGGGCGTGTGCGTTTGACACAGGCCTGTGGCATTTCTAGGAGCGGTGAGGACACCGGGGTGTGAGCAGGTGTGCTTTAGAGAATACCCGGAGTCAACAAGGACCAGGCAAACTCCCGCTGCTCCCCGTGAGGTCACCCCAGGCTGACCCCGCGGAAGGAGGTCGGGGGACCCACGAGGCCGCATGCATGTGATCCTAGAAGCCTGCACTCATCCTCCGGAATCGCCCATAGGAGTCCCCTGGACCCTGGGAATGACACCCAGCGACAGCTTTGTCCAGAGGGTGTGTGTGTGTGTACGTGGTGTGTGGTGTGTACGTGGTGTGTGGTGTGTGCGCGCGCGCAAGGTGTGCGGGGTGCACTGTGTGGGATGTGTGTGTCTAGATGAGGGCGTGGGGGGTATGGAGAGGACTTGTTGGGGATGTGTGTGTGTTTGTGGGTGTCTTTAGGGCTGTGTAGTTGAAGTGTGTGTTGATGGATGTGTGGGTTTATGTGAAAAGTGCCTGAATGTGTGGTATATGTGTCTGTGACTGTGTGTTTCTCTGGGGGTTGTGGGTGTGTGTTTTCAGGGTATTTTTGGGGGTGGGTGTGGGTTTTTGTACGAATCGTATGTGCCTGGGAGGTGCAGGTGTGTCCGGGGTGTGTGGATGTGTCGATGGGGTGTAGGTGTGGGGTGATGGGTGTGTCTGTGGGATGTGGATGTGTCTGTGGGGTGCGGGTGTGTCTGTGGGGGTGTCTGTGGGGTGTAGGTGTGTCTCTGGGGTGCGGGTGTCTGCGGGGTATGGGTGTATCTGCGGAGTGCGGGTGTGTGTGGGGTTCAGGTGTGTCTGTGGGTGTGTCTGCAGGGTGCGGGTGTGTGTGGGGTGTGGATGTGTCTGCAGGTGTGTCTGTGGGGTGCGGGTGTGTCTGTGGGTGTGTCTGCAGGGATGTGGGTGTGGCTGCGGGGTGCGGGTGTGTCTGCGGGTGCGGGTGTGTCTGCGGGTGTGTCTGAGGGGTGCGGTGTGTCTCTGGGTGTGTAGGCGTGTCTGTGGGGGTGCAGGTGTGTTTGCGGGGTGCGGGTGTTTCTGCGGGGTGCGGGTGTGTCTGTGGGTGTGTCTGCGGGTGTGTCTGCAGGGATGTGGGTGTGGCTGCAGGGTGCAGGTGTGTCTGCAGGGTGCAGGTGTGCCTGCGTGTGTGTGTGTCTGCGGGTGCGGGTGTGTCTACGGGCGTGCGGGTGTGTCTGAGGGGTGCGGTGTGTCTCTGGGTGTGTAGGCGTGTCTGTGGGAGTGCAGGTGTGTCTGCGGGGTGTGGGTGTGTCTGTGGGGGTGCGGGTGTGTCTGTGGGGGTGTGGGGGTGTCTGTGGGGTGCGGGTGTGTCTGTGGGGGTGCAGGTGTGTCTGTGGGGTGCGGGTGTGTCTTGGGGTGTGGGTGTGTCTGTGGGGGTGTCTTCGGGGGTGTAGGACACTTCCTACAAGTCTTGGAACCTCCATTTCTTAGCAGCGCTTCCGTCCCGAGTGTGTGTTAGGGTCTCAGGCATTTCTGCAAAGTGCAGCCCTAGGAATAGGCGTGTGCTCTGCGGGTTCTCCTCCTCTCAGCCTCTGTCGCTCGCTCGTCCCTCCACGTCAGCCACACAGTCGCATTTGCCTCTGTGCCTCTCGTCCTGCTCTTCCCTGCTGACACTCCTCCTTCCTATTGCAGGCCGTCTGTTGTTTCTAAACGGTTCGCGGCTTTTTAGTTTCTACTGTCGGTGATACCTTTCTAACTGGGTTCTCCTGCCTGGGCCAAAAGCTGTGGGTTATCCGAGTATCATCTGGGAGACAGGAGGACAGTGCAGGACTCCACACACAGCTGCTCACCATATTTTGGAACTGTCTTGGCAACACACGAGTGTATCCCTTGTCCCACAGCTCTCTGGGCTCTGGATAGACACATTTTTCGATGGGTTTATTCACAGTTCTCTGGTCACTTCTTTGACCACCAGCCCCTGGACCTCTGAGTATGGGTGGGCAGGTTGTTCACTGCACAAGGGCACCTGGTCAAGGAATCGCAGACTGATTGGACAGGGAGCAACAGCTCAGGGCTATGTCCACCTGGAGGGTCAAGCAAATGGTGGATGTGCTTGCAGCAGCCCTGGCAGCAAACCTAGATATAGATCTTAAATTGCTATCAGTACTTTATTTTGAATGTTGAACTTTTCTTTGCCATATCCCAAATAGCTTCCTTTCCGTTGCTAGTATAGGCTGGATTGTCCCCTTCAAATTGTTGACACCCCAACCCCCACTACCTCAGAATGTGACTGTATTTGGAGAAGGGGTCTTTAAAGAGGTGATTATGTTAAAATGAGGTCATTAGGGTGGGGCCCTAATCCTAGTCCAATCTGGTGTCCTTTTAAGAAGAGGAAATTCAGACACAGGGACACCCAGAGGGGAGCCCATGTAAAGATACAGGAAGCTAGGGGCGCCTGGGTGGCTCAGTCGTTTGAGCATCCGACTTCGACTCAGGTCATGATCTCATGGTCTGTGAGTTTGAGCCCCAGATCGGGCTCTGTGCTGACAGCTCAGGGCCTGGAGCTGCTTCAGATTCTGTCTCCCTCGCTCCCTGCCCCTCCCCCACTTGTGCTCTCTCTCTGTCTCTCTCTCAAAAATGAATAAACATTTTAAAAAAATTTAAGATATGGGAAGACAGCCATCTACAAGGCGAGGAGAGGGACCTCGGAAGAAACTATGTCTCCTGACACCATCTCAGACTTTTCGTCTCCAAAATTGTGAGAAAATAATTGAGGTTGTTTAGGCCTCCCAGTCTGTGATACTTTGTTATTTATGGCAGCCCTAGCAAACAAATACAGTCACCTTATTATTATTATTATTATTATTATTTTAGTTTTATATACCAAAGTTTAAAAAAATTAAACCTAATCATCTGGTTACTGATAACTTTATGACCTTGAATATAAAAATTTTCCCTTTATAACATATATTTAAAAATAATTTCACTAAACAGGGTGCTTGGGGGCTCAGTCTGTTAAGTGTCTAACTCTTTCTTGATTTCGGCTCAGGTCGTGATCTCATGGTTTGTGAGTTCGAGCCCCCCATTGGGCTCTGCGCTGCTAGCACAGAACCTGCTTGGGACTCTCTATCCGCCCCTCCCCAACTCTTTCTTTCTCACTCTCTCTCAAAAAAAGAAACTTTAATTTAAAAAAAGTAATTTCACTATTAATATCAGATGCAGGGTTTATTTTGGTGTGAGACATGCGTACAAATTAAATTCTTTGCTGCGTAGCAGTCGTCCCAGCAGTGTTTGTTTACCGGGAGAAAAGGTGATCCTTCCACTGGGGAGTTCTTGGTCCTAATGTATCAATTTAGATCCATTTATGAAATTGTCCCTATGACCTTTGACTTTCTATTTTTTAACCTGGTACCATGGAGCTTTGGTCATTGTCATGTTGTTTTGCATTTCGAATTCCAGGAGGGTGCGTTGTCTGTCGCTGTTCCATTGCGCTCTTCTTTCCCCAAACTATGGGGGTTTTGCTGCCACTTGGGGAGATTTGACAAAATGCCTTCACTGAAATTTCCTTGGACATTGCATGACATTTATGTACTGGCCTGAGGACGACCTGTCTTCCCTTCAGCCCTGTGCAAGGGGACATTTATCCAGATCTTCATTTCTTTCTCCCATGAGGGTTTCTTCACTTCCTGGAATCACTGTTGAATGTTAAGTGACAGGTCTGGCTTTTGTTGGGAGGCCATCTCGATAGAATCCAGAGTGACTGGGACCCGTCCAGTCCAGTCCTGGAGTTGGGGCCTGGGGACACAGCCGGGATGGGGTGCCGGCATCCTCCTGTTGTTTTGACACCACCTCCTTCGCACTGGTTCCAGATCCTTCCCATCTACTCAACTGGCCATTCTCTGGGCAGATACTATACCTTTCCCACCACAAACCCTTCCTTTTGTCTGCTGGCTCCAGGTCCCTGGCTGTCTGGGTCTCCTGGGGCCTGATGTAACAAAGTACCGCCAAGTGCATGATTTAGAACAGCAGAACTTTACCGTCTCACAGATTTGGAAGGCAGAAGTCCAAAATCAAGGTGCCAGCAGGGCCGTGCTCCCTCTGAAACCTGTAGGGGGGATCCTTCCTCACCGCTGCCTAGCTTCTGGTAGTTTCCTGGCAATCCTTCATGTTCCTTGACTTGTAGATGGGTCACTCCAATGCTCCGTCTTCACATGGCATTCTCCCTGCGTCCCTGTCTCTTCACGTGGCTGTCTTCTTACCGAAACGCCCGACACGTGGGATTAGGGACCTGTCCTACTCCAGTGCGATTTCATCCTAACGATTTACAACTGCAGCAACTCTTTTCCAAATAGGCTCACGTTCTGGGGTCCTAGGGGTTAGGACTTCAACATATCTTTTGTGAGGGAGACCCAGTTCAACCCATACCACGGGCTGGCCCACGTTTCTCCTGACCCCAAGTCCCCTGGCCGTGCCCCTTCTTTCTGCCTGGATCCTGGGGACGGATACCCCCAGCCCCACCCTCTTGCCCTCCGCTGACCTCCTGTGCCTCCCTGCCGCCCCCAGGCATGACGACCTGAAGGAGATGCTGGACACCAACAAAGATTCCCTCAAGCTGGAGGCCATGAAGAGGATCGTGGCTGTGAGTGGGGGAGGGGGCCTCCCTGGGCCGGGGGAGGGATCAAAGAGCCGCTCTCCTTGGCCCCTTGTGGACCCTCCCCTAATAAGTGTGGGCCTCCTTCCTTCTCCCCCTACCTTGGCCCCCCCTACCCAGATGATCGCCAGGGGAAAGAACGCCTCAGACCTGTTTCCCGCCGTGGTGAAGAACGTGGCCTGTAAGAACATAGAGGTAGGCAGCCCGGGTGAGGGGTCTCGCGTGCCCACCCCCGCCGGGAGGAAGCTCCGGCCAGTTGGGGTGCGGTGGGGGGCCTGACTTGCTTGGGAGGAGACGCCGTTTATATGTCCCCGAAGCAGAAGTAGATCCAAGTGAAGGTCCTGGGACGCACCCGGGACGCCCTTGCCGCGACCACAGCTGGCCAGGCGGTGACATCCGGCTGGGCGGGGGTGGCAGTCCCGCTGAGAAGCCCTTCTTCGCCCAGGTGAAGAAGCTGGTGTACGTGTACCTGGTCCGCTACGCCGAAGAGCAACAAGACCTGGCCCTGCTGTCCATCTCCACCTTCCAGCGCGGCCTCAAGGTCAGTTTGCCCCCAGTGCCCGGGTCCCATGGGCGCCTTGTTGGAGGAGCAGCCCAGCCAGAGGCCTGTGCTTGAGGAACAGTCTGGAGGCCCTTTCCTGCCTGCCTAGAGTTGGGAGGGTCAGAGTCAGAGAAGAGGACCAGTGCTGATGTGGTTTTAAGTGGTGGTGGTGGGGGGGGCCGGGGTGGTGTCTGGAGCCAAGGGCCAAGAATTCTTGAGACGTCTTTGGTGCAAAACGGTTATCTTAGGAAAGCGCGGGGACAAGACTCATGGGCAGAAGGAGTGGCACTGGCGTTGTGAGGGGTGACGGGTTGTACACTATGGGGTTGGGGGTGGGATTAAGGAAAGAGGGAAGTTTCCAAGAGGACTTTCCTATGCTGAAGGGG
Source organism: Cryptoprocta ferox (assembly GCA_028646485.1). Lineage (NCBI taxonomy): Eukaryota > Metazoa > Chordata > Mammalia > Carnivora > Eupleridae > Cryptoprocta > Cryptoprocta ferox. The sequence continues at coordinate 133,675,678 of CM053560.1, read as the reverse complement.
GCCCCTAAGATACCAGAGCCCTTACTGTTGTGGAGCTCAAGCTATTTTTCCCTCTAGCAAAACACTGACGTTAGGACGGAAGGGAGTTCTGCAGGAATGTTCTACTCTGTCTGCCTCAAGTATTTGTCAGTGGGCTGTAGGTTGTAAAGAAACTTAATTTTATCGGGGCGCCTGGGTGGCTCAGTCCGTTAAGCATCTGAGTTCAGCTCTGGTCATGATCTCACGGTTTGGGAGTTCTAGCCCTGCATTGGGTGAACACAAACCCCACTTTGGGTGAGCTCGGGGCCCCCCTTGGGATGAGATCAAACCTCGATTCGGGTGAGCATGAGCCCCACTTTGGGTAGAAACAGAGCCCTGCTTCTCTCTCTTCTCTCTCTCAAAAAAAAGAAATTTAATTTTAATCTACATTTTCTTCTTGCCTTTATTTCCCTCATCACTATGGAGAAGATAGTGATGTTAGGGCTTCAGGAAATTGAGTCTATAGGTTTCTGGAGATTGCCCTTTATTCTAAATTTTTTCTTTTAATTTTTTTTATGTCTATTTGTTATTGAGACAGAGAGAAACAGAGCATGAGTAGGGGAGGGGCAGAGAGAGAGGGAGACACAGAATCCCAAGCAGCTCCAGGCTCCGAGCTGTCAGCACAGAGCCCAACATGGGGCTCGAACCCATGAACTGTGAGATCATGACCTAAGCCAAAGTCGGACGCTTAACCGACTGAGCCCCCCAGGCGCCCTGCTCTTCTTCCTTATAAATCATTAAGACAGTTGCAAACTGATGGCGACTCATGTCCTGCAGGACTGTGATCTCTATCAGTTAACTTTTTTTTTTTATTAATTTGGAAGCTTTTTTATTTTTATTTTTATTTTTATTTTTATTATTTTTATTTATTTTTATTTTTTAACTTTATAGTTTATTGTCAGGTTGGTTTCCATATAACACCCAGTGCTCTTCCCCACAAGTGACCTCCACCATGACCATCACCCCCCTTGACCTTTCCCCCTTCCCCTTCCACCCTCAGTTTGTTTTCAGTATTCAAGAGTCTCTCGTGTTTTGTCTCCCTCCCTCTCCCTAACTCTTTTTCCTCCTTCCCCTCCCCATGGTCCTCTGTTAGGTTTCTCCTGTTAGACCTATTCTATCAGTTAACTTTTTATTTTTCCCTTTCCTTTGTCCTTGGGCAGCCAGGAGTGTCTGAGGAGTGTCACACGTATCCCACCTGGTGAGGAGGGGGGATTGCTAGCTCGTGCCTTGCCCTCAGCTTGCCCTCAGGTTGCCATTGGCTCCCTCATCAGTGGGACCCTCAGAGGGTGGAGGCCAGCTCAGAAGAGGCTGGAGAGATGAGGAAAGCTCGGGGACAAGACTCACGGGCAGTCGGACGCTAACCGACTGAGCCACTTAGGCGCCCCATGAAGTCAACATCCTTAAGACAGGATTCTGTGCAGGGGACAGGTGACCTGGATTCCTCCCCGCCATGTGTCAGAGCCTTGGCACTGGCTGGTTCACCTAGTCTGGGCTTTTGTGGAGAACAATGACTTTGGAGCCTTTTCACCTGGAACTTGGTGAGGACAAAAGGGTTTACTGAAAACAAATGAGCTCAATGGAGAGGAAAACAACAAAATTCACCCTGCAGGAGAGGTTGGGTTCAAAGGTCAGCGCAGACGCCATAGACGCATGACTGCCCATTCTCAGTGAGTGCGGTACAGCGGTTATTCCTCTAGAGGTGAAACAGGTGACGAGTCTTCCGTTTGGCACCAGAAGTAGTTGACTTGTCTCAGGTGCCCCAGCATATGCAAAACACCCACTTTTAGAGACTGCTGTCAGTCTGTTGTACTGAAAGGCTTTTTGAAGCATGTAGAAATTGAAATCACTTGAGGGAAGGGACAGTGGGAAGATTTAAGTCCTTTAAATCTTTTTTTTAAGTTTATTGATTTATTTTGAGAGAGACAGTGACAGTGTGAGCGGGGGAGGGGCGGGGAGAGAGGGAGAGAGAATCCAAAGCAGGCTCTGCACTGTCAGCACAGAGCCTGATGTGGGGCTTGAACTCACAAAATCATGAGATCATGACCTGAGCCGAAACGGAGACTCATACGCTTAACCAACTGAGCCACCCACGCGCCCCTCAAGTCCTTTAGAATGGAGCGGGGTCCGAATCCCTTCCCCCTATTTCAACTGAATATTCTCACCTTTTGTCTTGCATATTAAACGCACGCGTGATCGTCTCCACTGTGTGCTATTCTGGTCGGTGTCTGTCAAGGATGCAGAAGCCAATGTTCCTGCCATTCTGTTCTCCATCCAAAGAAGAATTTTCACTCCGATGCCAACCACTAACTCCCCTCCCTAGTCTTTCCACGTACTTGGTTCACAGTGAGAACTTGGTTCACCTGTGAGAGTGTCTTGGAAAGGTCCAGCTCAACTTTTCTTTTCTTTTTTTTTTTTTTTAATGTTTTTTAAATTTATTTTTGAGAGAGAGACAGCTTGAGCAGGGGAGGGTCAGAGAGAGAGGGAGACACAGAATCCGAAGCAGGCTCCAGGCTCTGAACTAGCTGTCAGCACAGAGCCTGACACAGGGCTCGAACCCACGAACACGAGATCATGACCTGAGCCAAAGTCGGACGTTCAACCGACTGAGCCACCCAGGTGCCCCCAGCTCAACTTTTCATGTCCAGCTGCTCCTGTGGGTTGCTGAGCAGGCAGAGGACTGACTGCCCAGATCTGGGCTCACCCCTGGGTCCTGTGCCATGGCAAGCCATGTGCCATGGCGAGCAGGAGGGGCCGACAAGGCCCTTGAGGTGGGGAGGGATGCGCGGGCACTTGCATATACCGTTGTTCATTCAGCAAGACCGGGGTCTCTCTGTGTTAGCTTTTAAAGTCAAAACCACAGGATCAATCCATCAATCTATCTAGATTGGCAAGTAACCTTTTGGTTTGAATCAGGGTTAAATCATTTTATAAGAATCATTCTGGAATTTCTTGCACAGCCAGATTTTACATTTAGCTATAGTTTCCACAGCCCCTGCACTTTCCCTTTTAGAAAACCAGAGGGGTGCCTGGGTGGCTCAGTTGGTTAAGCATCTGACTTCGGCTCAGGTCATGATCTCGCGGTTCATGAGTTCGAGCCTTCCATTGGGCTCTGTGCTGACAGCTCAGAGCCTGGAGCCTGTCTTCAGATTCTGTCTCCCCCTCTCTGTGTTCCTCCCCTGCTTGCACTCTGTCTCTGTCTCTCTCAAAAATGAATAAACAAACCCCCCCCCCCAAAAAAACAGAGCCCACTTCGTCCATTCAATGCAATGATTGCTCTAGAACAGTGGTCAGCAAACTTTTTCTATATCCTGCCAGGTAGTAATATAGGCTTGTCAGCCAGACAGCCTCAATCTTGCAACCACTCAACTTTGCCCTTGAAGTGTGTGAGAAGCCATAAATGAGTGGGCATGGCCAGCTTCCAATAATTTTTTTATTTATAAAAAAGGCAGAAGACAGATTTGGCCTGAGGGCTGTCGTGTGCCGACCTTTGTTCTAGAACATATCTGACAGGTCATCTCCAGTGACAGAGACGTCACTCCTTCATAAGGCAACTCGCTCCATTTTCAGACAACTATAACTTTTTTTTAAGAGCATTATATTGTGTCCAAACCTCCATAGCTGTAATTTTTAAAATTTATTTCAGACTCAACAAAAGGCACAGAGAATAATAAAAGGAATATCTATATTCCCAGCATAAGAAATGAAACATTTATCAACGGCCAAAGCCCCCTATGTATCTTCTCCTGTTTATAATTCATATGCATGTATTTATTCTTTTACTGCTTATAGACACATTTGTAAACAATACAGAATATTGTTTTGTAAATGGTATCATAGGATATATGTGTCTCTAAAACTCATTTTCTTTCTGTTGTTGTTAATGAGTTTGGGCTCTCCTGCACATTAGACCCATTCATTTCCATCCGGGTTTCTCTCTTCTTTTTACCGACCCAGCCTGAGACTGCTTTCTAAGCAGCCCGCTCATGTGGTTGGCTCAATTCAGACACACCTCCAGTGAGCAGTTAGATAATCTAGGTCTCCCTACATCCTGTCTTTATGCAGTTAGTCCCCTGAATCCCTTATGAAACCCTATTATATTTTATTTTATTGGGTTCAGCAGCGATGCTGAACCAATTCAGGGCAATTCTAAATCTTAATTTTGTCCTCCTGATTTTGTGTCTTCCTCCAAGATGTTGACAAATTGTACAGACCAGGCCATCAGATTGTGAGTCCCGTGGCATATCATGTTTCCAGGCTGACACCGATCTGTTCACAAACTTTCCCCAAGTACATTTTACCAAGTTGTGGATCCACCTAATTATACAGTCAGCTGGCATTTTCTTATCTTGTTAGAAAGGATCTTATTCAATAGCAGAAAAATTTCTTAATGCCTTTCATGTGTAAAGGGATGTGGGGATACAGAGACAAAATAGATATGAATTCTGCTCTTAAAACACATATTGGGGCGCCTGGGTGGCTCAGTCGGTTGAGCGTCCGACTTTGGCTCAGGTCATGATCTCACAGTTCATGGGTTTGAGCCCCACGTTGGGCTCTGTGCTGACAGCTCAAAGCCTGGAGCCTGCTTGGGATTCTGTGTCTCCCTCTCTCTCTGCCCCTCCCCTACTCATGCTCTGTTTCTCTCTGTCTCAATAATAAATAAACAAAAAAAAATTAAAAAACAAAAACAAAACACATATTAAGTGAAACAAAAAGCCTGCATCAAAAATGGCAATCTGGGAAATGCTACGAGACTCCACCCAATGTCTTGCTGAAATCAAGATACACAGTGTTAATATCGACCAGCCTAGTTACCCTATCAGAAAGGAAATTTATTTTTAGTAGCCTCCGGTGAATCCATAATCATTTCCAAATAAAAGGGGGGGGGAAGAAATTCAGGTTATAGCAGTGGATATGATATAATTTGACTCTAAGAAAACACAGACTGCTGCTTTTCAAATAAGTGCTTCTAAACCATGTGTTTAACAATCAATTCTAGAATTCTGACGGGTTACCATCATCTTCCCCTGTCATTTAGTGGATCTTCTCTTTCTCCATTTTAGAACATCAGGGAAGCATCTGTTCTTTAGTGTTCCAATACCTCTCCCATTGCCCACCATTCTGTGAGATTCCCAGCAGGGGCACCTGGGTGGCTCATTCCGTTAAGTTCGGACTTTGGCTCAGGTCACGATCTCGAGGTTCATGAGTTCCAGCCTGACTCAGGTCATGATCTTGAGGTTCGGGAGTTCAAGCCCGAGCCCAGGTCAGGCTCTGTGCTGACAGCTCAAAGCCTGGAGCCTGCCTCAGATTCAGTGTCTCCCTCTCTCTCTGCCCCTCCTCCACTCGTGCACGCTCGCTCTTTCTCTCAAAAATAAATAAACATTAAAAAATTAAAAAAAAAGATTCACAGCAATTTACAGCTACCGCTGCCCCTCGCCTGTGATTACAATACACTGTGTCTAAGGCTCTTCTCAGGTGTGGATTGGAAGGGATAGGAGTAAAGAGGAGGGGCCTACACACCTATTCTGTTTTAAACACCAGAGGAAGAGGAAGAAGAGCAAGTTTTGGGAGGTTGCTGGGAGAAAGGAGTATTAACCAACTTTGGGAGTTGGGAGGTCAGCTTGCATTTGCTGGGAGTCAGCCCCTGGCATCAACACAAAGACCCCCACCCCACCCCCACTGCCACATAGGGACCAGGACGTGTTTCAGGAATTTTAGGTATTCTGAAAGATTTTTACTCTTTCTGAAAGTGAAGCAACCCATCGCCACAACTGTTCGGGCACCAGATGTCTGCAGCGGGGGCCAACAGTCAGTTCCCTACAGTAGTACACCCCCCCCCCCCCGGGATACCTAGCACTGGCACATCTTTCAGGGAGGCAGGGAGGCCAGAACAGGTGGTAGCTAGGGCCAATGAGTTCCACAGGTGTGGCCTTCCCATCAGGCCACTGTGCCCTCTCATGGCTCTGCCTGCACCTCTGCTCTTAGGACCCCAACCAGCTGATTCGGGCCAGTGCCCTCCGTGTCCTGTCTAGCATCCGGGTGCCCATCATCGTGCCCATCATGATGCTGGCCATCAAGGAAGCTGCCTCGGACATGTCACCCTATGTACGGAAAACAGCTGCTCATGCCATCCCTAAACTCTACAGGTAGGCCCCAGCCGTGCCCCTAACTCCTCAGGGGAGTGGTTCCCAAGCCTTGGCCCACCCCTGGCCTCTCCCAAGTCTTGCAGATTGCCCTTCATTTTATACTCAGATGGGTTAAGACGGTTTGGGGAAGTGCTAGAGATGGAGGACTGTGGTGGCGGCAATTCACACTTCTTAACAAACAGGTTGGGGTGGGGGAGGTGAGCAGTTTGGGCAAATATTAGGAAGGTGGGAGATGGGGGAGGGGCAAATCCCTCTCAACAGTTTCTCCTTCAGTTTGGATTCCGACCAGAAGGACCAGCTGATCGAGGTCATTGAGAAACTTCTGGCAGACAAGACCACAGTGTGTACATGGGCACAGGGATGGGTGGTGGAAAGGAGACGGGGCAGGGGCCCTCTGCCCTTCCGGTTCACCTCTTGCCACCGTCCATTCCCCAGCTGGTGGCCGGCAGTGTGGTGATGGCCTTCGAGGAGGTCTGCCCCGAGCGCATCGACCTGATTCACAAGAACTACCGGAAACTCTGTAACCTGCTCATCGACGTGGAGGAGTGGGGGCAGGTGGTCATCATCAGCATGCTCACCCGCTACGCGCGCACGCAGTTCCTGAGCCCCACCCAGAACGTGAGTGGGCCCGGGCCCCGGCAGCGTGGGGAGGAGGGCGGCCGGGAGGAGGTTTCCACCGCCCACCCCCGACACCCCCTCCCCCCGTCTCCGCCTCCAGGAATCTCTGCTGGAGGAGAACCCGGAGAAAGCCTTCTACGGCTCGGAAGAGGACGAGGCCAAGGGCCCGGGTTCGGAGGAGGCGGCCACCGCCGCGCTCCCCGCCCGCACGCCCTACGTCATGGACCCAGACCACCGGCTGCTACTGCGCAACACGAAGCCGCTGCTGCAGAGCCGCAGCGCCGCCGTGGTCATGGCGGTGGCGCAGCTCTACTTCCACCTGGCACCCAAGGCGGAGGTGGGCGTCATCGCCAAGGCGCTAGTGAGACTGCTGCGCAGCCACAGGTGCGCGCCCACCCCGGGGGCTGACGTGCTTGGACCCCGCCCCGCCCACGCTGGGGGGGACTGACCCGCCCCGGCCGCGCCCCGCCCACACGGGGGAGTGGTGGGTGGGCTGGCCCGCCCCGCCCACCCCGGGGGCTGACGTGCTTGGACCCCGCCCCGCCCACGCTGGGGGGGGGGACTGACCCGCCCCGCCCACACGGGGGAGTGGTGGGTGGGCTGGCCCGCCCCGCCCACCCCGGGGGCTGTCCACACCCGGATGGGTGGGCTGGTCCTGCCAGCTTCTCTCCCACCCTGGGCGCATCACGCCCTGTGCCTTCCCTCCACCTCTCCACTCTGTACCAAACCCTGTCTTGCCCTCCCAACTGGTGCCTTCCCCGCCCTCCTATTGGGCCCACCTCCCTTCCCTCCACTCGCTGCCCCTGGCCCCAGTGGAGGGGCCCAGATGCCTCTGTCCTGTCCTCTCCGCAGTGAGGTGCAGTACGTGGTGCTCCAGAACGTGGCCACCATGTCCATCAAGCGCCGGGTGAGCAAGTGACCGAGGCTGCCCTCGCAGTCCCAGGGGTGGCTCCTGCGGGTGCAGGGTGGTGGTGGTGGGGTACTGGGGACAGGCCGGATGGGGAGCGCCTTAGCTGTGCAGAGCATGGCAAAGGGGAGACCCCAAACGCGGGAGGAGAAGCAGGGCCTGGATCCTGAGGGCCGCCGAGGGAGGAAAACCTGGTGAAGAAAGACCCGGTTGGATCTGAGGGAGGTAGGGGGTGGGAAGGGCAATGACCAGGCAGGAAGGATTCTGGGCCCCGGATCAGGAAGGGGGGGGGCTCTGGAGAAGCGCGGGTCTGGGGCTGCGGTGGAGCTCCCTGGGGCTGCTGCTCTCGCGCAGGGGATGTTTGAGCCCTACCTGAAGAGCTTCTACATCAGATCCACCGACCCCACCCAGATCAAGATCCTGAAGGTGAGTGACGGACAGAAGTGCCTGCCGCCTTCCCGCCCCCACCGACCCCCTGGGAGAGCCACAGTGGCCACCTTGGTGCCCGCCCATTTCTGGGGCTGGGCCGGTGGCCACTCCAGCCAGGAGAAGTTGCTCTGGAAGCCGGGCTAATGGGGGCGGGGCCAGGGGAGGAAACTGCCCTTTGCCCATGATCCAATAGACATCTGCCACTTTTCACATGCGGAGTAACCTGATTTTCCTAATAACCCCAGGAACTGTACATTATCTCCATTTTATAAACATGTAGACCCAAGGAGGTGAGGTCGCTACCCCAGAGTCAGTCCTGCTGACTCCAGAATTCATACTTTGCCGGCTGCAGTCTCCTGTCTTCCACCCACAATGTTCTCCCCTCCACACATCTGCCCCCTCAGGCTTTTACGCAAACATACACTCACAGAAGAAGTGTCAGAAGCCCATACCCGCATTCCATTCCTGCTCTGCCTTTTTGAGTAATTTCATTCAGCAGCAGTTAGTTGTGACTCTCCGAACATCTGTGTAGCAGTTACAGCTAGATCTAGGGGTGCGAGCCACGGCAAACTCATCAGACACCTTGCCTTTGGGGAGCTTACAGTCTAGTTGGGGTGAGAAGGAGACATTGAGCAGCCAATCACAAAACAACTTTAAGAAGCTGCTTGAGAAATATGGTAAGAAAGAGAAGTCCAGAGGGCTGTCAGAACATAGACTGGGAAGACATGATCTAGTCTTATGTCGGGGAAGCTTTCCTCCAGGAGGTGAGGCTTGAGCTGAGGCCTGAGAAAGGAATGTGAATTGTCTAGGCAAATACAGGGGCAGGAATGGCAAGAACTGCTCCCCGTGGAAGAAACAGTATATGCAAAGGCCCTGAGGCAGGAAGAGGTCTGACAAAAGGCCAGTGTGACTGGGGCATGGAGAGCAAGGGGGAGAGTGGTGTGAGAACAGAGGGAGGCAGTGGTCAGATCCTACAAGGATTTATAGACCGTGGTAAGGATGTTGCTCTTTAGCCTAAAAGCAACAGGAGGCTTTGTTTTCAACAGAGGTGGAGAGGTGACAGGATCATGCTATAAGCGTCCTCTGTCAGGGCATCCGTTTAAGAGGCAAACTGGTCCTCCTGCCTTTTGGGCAACTTTCCCAGTCTGTCATTTCCTTCATCGGTTTAAGGATGGTGCGGGGCCATCTGTGGGAGCGTTTTCCCGTCTGTGAAGTGTGTTTGGAATGAGGGGTTGCGGGGGCCCGGAAAGCCCGCGGGCCACCCTGCCCGTTTTTTGTCTCCCTGCAGCTGGAAGTGTTGACCAACCTGGCCAATGAGACCAACATCCCTACTGTCCTGCGGGAATTCCAGGTAGGGGCCGGGGCCCAGCTCCCAGCCGGAGGGGCCCACCACAGGCGCCCCGCAGCTCGTTGTGCTCAGTGAGAATCGTGCCGATGGGCCAACCTTCTCTTGCGAGCCCGAAGCGGAGACAGTGTTGTCTCAGGCCCCCTCCCAGAGCCTTGTGCCGGCTCTGGGCTAAGGCAATCACCGCACTCTCTCTCCCAGAGTTTAGTCTCTAGCGCGATGAGTGATTGAATGAGGGGTGGCAGGCTTCCCCGAAGGTCACCCTCAAGCCCACAGAATCACTGAGGGTCACTGTGTCGTGGTGCCCCACAGACCTACATTCGCAGCATGGACAAGGACTTTGTGGCAGCCACGATCCAGGCCATTGGACGCTGTGCAACTAACATCGGCCGAGTCCGTGACACCTGCCTCAACGGCCTGGTGCAGCTGCTGTCCAACCGCGACGGTCAGTGCTTGTCCGTGTGTCCGGCCTGGATGACCAGAGGGTGTGCACCTGTCTGTCCAGAGTCAATGCCTGTTCATCCTGCTGTCCCCCTCCGTTAGTGTCTTAAGTGTTCCTGCGTGCCCAAGGGCCACCGGAGGAGTGCATGGGGTTGTGGAGGAGAGCTAAGGGTCTGGGGCATTGCAGGGGTGTCCGTCCACCTGCGTGTGGTCATCTGACCGCCCCGGGGCCCACGCACTCCCTTCCCGCCCCCGCAGAGCTGGTGGTCGCAGAGTCGGTGGTTGTCATTAAGAAGCTGCTGCAGATGCAGCCCGCACAGCACGGAGAGATCATCAAGCACCTGGCGAAGCTCACGGACAACATCCAGGTGAGCCCCGTGCTGCCCTCCCGTCCCGGCGTCCTCCCCATGACTTTAAAACCCTGTAATTAACCACACTGGCCTTGATAGACTCGCCTTTCACACCTGTGCTGGCCCTACAAGGGTCTGCAGGTGGAGAAAGGGAACAGATGGGACCAGGAGACCCTGACTTGTTGCCCAAGATTCGCTTTTCCCTTGAGGGACGCTTGCTGAGCTCCCTGGCCTGTGCCGCCGCTCGTGTTTTCTCTAAAGCCCTGGCCGAGGGTGGCTGACGGTGCCCTGGAAAAACCTAGTGTTTCGCTAGGTTACTGCCACCGGTAAGTTGAAGCGTTAAGATGAGGCACTCCTTGAAGGTTCAGGAAGAATAGCACGGAACTAAAACACAGAGGGCACAAGGATCCAGAAAATCAGTCTTTTAGACAAGACCAGGACTGACTAGGGGGTTTGGAAGCTCTGCACATGCTAGTGAACCCCTAGGGCAGAGCAGGGATGCCGCTCAGGAAATGCCCACCTTCTACTCTCTGTCCCACAGGACTGGGGTGTGAGCCCCACAGTTCCTAGCCCAGCACGCGGGAGGAATGCCATTTCCCTGGCAGGCCACATGCCCGTCCACATTTCCACGTGAACCCCACTCCTGACCCCTCTTGCGCACCCACAGGTGCCCATGGCCCGGGCCAGCATCCTGTGGCTCATCGGCGAGTACTGTGAGCACGTCCCCAAGATTGCGCCTGACGTCCTGAGAAAAATGGCCAAGTCCTTCACGGCAGAGGAGGACATTGTCAAGCTGCAGGTCATCAACCTGGCAGCCAAGCTCTACCTGACCAACTCTAAGCAGGTAAGGGTTGAGAGATGCCCCCTAAAACAGGCTGGGCCCCAGAAACGGCCCAGGGAGCAGTCTCTGGGCCCTCACCAGGTAGGTGTGAAGTCCAGCGTGTCTTTCTGATGAGAGAGTTCATGGCGAGTGTCTAGTCTCTCCCCATAACCTGTCCCCCCAGGGTCCACAGCTACTCTGAGGACCCAAGGGCCAGGTAGGGGTGGTGGCCATAGTTGAAGAGGCTCTCCTGTGGGGCTGTGACCTCCGGTCTGCCTATGGGAGTGTTCCTACCTGCCACCTTCGGAACAACGGGGCCCTAGAACCACAGCTGAGTGGGACTGAGGGAGGGGCCAGCGATGACAGGCACTGGTGGGAGAACATATGTCCCAGGAGATGTGGTCTGTCCTTCCTCCCAAAGCGTGGTGATGTTTGGCCAGTCTGTGCCAGGGATGTGAGGACAAATCTCTGCATAGCCAGGGGCATGGCTCAGCTAAGCTGGAATATCAGGATATTAAAAGCCTCTTGAGTGTCTAGCAACTGCAGAGATGGTCCCAGGAGATTTTCCTAAGACTCGAGTGTAATGTGTAGCACTTGGAGATGCCAAGCACCATGATAGTTCCCACACTCACTGCCCCACTCAGTGGAGGGAGGTTGGCAGCCTATATTGCTGGTGGACCAAATCCGGCCTGCTATCTGTGTTTGTAAATAAAGTTTTATTGGGACGCGGCCATGTTCGTTCATTCGTTTATGGTCTATGGATACTATTGTGTTACAACAGCAGAGTTGACTAGTTGTGAGAGTCTCTACGGCCCACAAAGCCTAAAATAGTTACTCTCTGCCCTTTCTAGAAAAAGTTTGGCAACCTGTGGAGCAAAGCATCTGGGCAGGTGGCTGGGGTCAGCAGCTTGGCTACACCCTGGAGATTGTGACGCCCCTGCCGGCCTGCAGGTGGCTACTTTGTCATCACATGGAGTTTTTGGATGGGAGCACCTGTGCTTCTTCAGTGGTTCCTTTGATCCACAATGGCTAGGGTGGGCCCAGGGACTCGAGCTGGGGAGGCCGGGCCATCATGGGCCGGGACACGCGTCAGGAGTTGGAAAGGGCAGCAGTCACCCATGGGAGCAATGAGGGACCTAGTCTGTGAGCATCAGTATTGTGGGCGAGGCGGGTTGCAAAGAGAAGACCCTGGGGAAGTGTTCAGTCACTGAACAAATATTTGTGTGCCGCCTTTGTTCGGAGGGGAGGAAGGAGCAGGTGGGAGGAACATTTGACAAGATGAAGGCGTGTGGGTGGGGAGGCAGCCAGTTAGGCTGAGATCCGAGCAGGAATCCTGAGCCCCAGGATGCTGATGTGTGACGTCCGCATGTTCGCATGGGCCTGGGTGTGTCCACGTGGCATTTTCCCAAGTTGTCACTCTTGGCTACGTGTGCACTTGTTTCGTTTCATTGCTTTATCTGGCGTGTGTTTGCTGACTGCTTACCATGCCTGGCACTGAGTTGTGTCCTGGGATAGTGACCATCAGCGAGACATGTTTACTGGCCTCCAAATGCTCAGAGCCAAGTAGGGGAAACAGTATGTAACAGAGAGCCATGAGAACTGTCGTCAGGGTTGGCACAGAGAGTGTGGGCGTGTCCGACTGAACCCTTCACCTCGACAGGACGTAGGGGTCCCAGCCCCAACAGGGCACCCAGGGTAGGCTGTCGAGGCAAATGGACACTGCCCTCCAGGCACCCTTGACCTGAAGGTGGGTCTTCCCAGGCACAGGCCCTTTAGCATGGTTCTTTGATTCAATAAAGAGAGCTTTTCTCCTCCCTCCTACCCTCCCTTTGTCCATTTTTTCTTCCCAGCCTGTCTTCAGAGCGGTGGAGAAAAGGGAATCCTTGGCATACTATGAGGGAGGAGGATGTTCTTGCAAAACAGTGGGGATACTTCCCCCTCCCGGTATCGGGTGACATTCTGGGCCTGCTACGGGCCACAGCAATCCCAGCAATTCCCAACTTACTGCCCCCAGCACAGGCCAGACCCCAGCCCAGGCTGAGGCCTAGGGGATGGCCAAGATGAAGTTCTGCCCCACTCTGGCTCAGCAGATAATCCGGTTCCAGGCCAGAGGCCACAAAAGCTCTGATAACAGATGCACTGACAGAAGGCTTGACGTGAAGGTGGTCATTACACCTGGGGGTGAGGTGTGGCACCTGGGGGCCGCTGGGCATGAATTTGCCTTTTGTCTGTCAGGTGAGATGTGTGGCAGGAGGCTCTGCTGGGGGCCTGGTGGGGGTTCAAATCTGGCCTCTGTAGTGGTTGGAAGGTTTTGATAAAGTTCTGTAGAATTAAAACAAAAAAAGCTAACTTTTTTTTAATATCATAAAAATAATGCATGTTCATCATAACACATTTGGAAAACCCAGAAAAATAATAATTAGAAGTTTAAATTAGCCATAGATCTACCACTTAGAAAAGACCACTATTAATCTTATAATTTATTTCCTTAGCTTAAAAAAGAATTTCTGGTCCCTGTATAAAGTCATCCAGAAGTTGCCCATCTGTGTCTTCTTTAATGTATTAACTTTTTAAAAAATGTTTTTATTATTTAAAAACATTTTTTAAACATTTATTTATTTTTGAGAGACAGAGACAGCGCGTGAGCAGGGGAGGGGCAGAGAGAGGGAGACACAGAATCCGAAGCAGGCTCCAGGCTCCGAGCTGTCAGCACAGAGCCCGACGCGGGGCTTGAACTCATGAACCGTGAGATCATGACCTGAGCCAAAGTCGGACGCTTAACCGATTGAGCCACCCAGGCGCCCCTGTTTTTATTTATTTTTGAGAGAGAGACAGAAAGAGAGACAGAGCACAAGTGGGAGAAGGGCAGAGAGAGAGGGAGACACAGAATCCGAAGCAGGCTCCAGGCTCTGAGCTGTCAGGATGGAGCCTGATGCGG
>CM053560.1:133611142-133661169 GCA_028646485.1 Cryptoprocta ferox | reverse complement strand
AAGAGAGTACAAGCTGGGGAGGGGCAGAGAGAAGGAGAGAGAGAATCCCAAGCAGCCTCTGTGCTGTCAGCACAGAGCCCAACGCAGGGCTTGATCCCACAAACCACAAGATCATGACCTGAGCTGAAATCAAGAGGTGGTTGCTTAGCCACCTGAGCCCGAGTCTTAGATAATGAAACATAATCATGGGATTCTGTTTCACCCCCATCACCTTTGCCATAGCTTATTGGTCAGAAGCAAGTTTCAGGTCTTGCCCACACTCAAGGAAAGGGGGTTACATAAGGCAGGAGCACCAGGAGGGAGGGATTGTGGGCGAGGACCTTAAAATCTGTGCCACGTTCATCTAGAGCGTATTTTTATACGTGAGGTCAGGATGTATTTGTTTTACTTTTTTGAAGAGCCAGTTTCCCAGTATGATTTAACAGGTGGTTACCAGGTAGCAGGTGTGTTGGCATCAGTTCTTGAAAAGGAGCCCATGTGGGGCACCTGGGGGGCTCAGTTGGGCTGAGGGTCCAACTTCGGCTCAGGTCATGATCTCATAGTTCGTGTGTTCGAGCCCCACATCAGGCTTGCTGCTGTCAGCCTGTCAGCACAGAGCCCGCTCAGATCCTCTCTCCCCACTCTGTCTGCCGCTTCCCCACTTGTGCTGCCCCCCCCAAAAAAAATTAAGAATAAAAAAGGAGTCGATGTTCTTCATTTAAAATTCTCCCCTGGAAGAATTCCCACCGGTCATGGGAACCTCGTTCTGTTCTTGGTGCGCTGAGGCATGTCTCAGAGGCCCTATTGAGCCGCCCGTAAATCCTGCACATCCTGGCTGAGCGAGGTGAGGGTCTTGGTGGCACAGACTGGATGCTGTAATTTCTGATGAATGGGTTCTTGGGATGGAGAAGGAGAATGAATTGTTATAAGCAAATCTTGCAGCATTGAGGTGAGTGAACCAGCCCCTTCCTGTGTTGGTTGCTGAGATGCAGTTAACTCTGTGGACAGATGAGCCAAATCTTTAACACTTCTTTCCAGAACTAGGCAAGGACTAGGGGGAGGGAGAGAGTCTGATCAGCGAGCTGGGAAGTCTGTAGAGGGGACTCAGCAGCATCTTGATACCGGACCACGTTGATAAGGGCATCCGGCCTCTAAGACTAGTCAAATGATGTCTGGCCCAGGGAGGGGAAGGCCTGTGATGAAGCCCATTGCAAGGTGTCCTACCTAGGAGAGTATGGAGTTGAGAGTACTTTTCTGTGATGGGAACAGTGTTGCAGGCGTTCCTACTGCTGGAAGGGAGTGAGGTGGAGGCGAGGCCACCGAAATCCCTGTGGCCCATGTTGTAGGTACGAGAATCACAGTGGCTTTCTAGTTTTGCCACAGCAGCAGCTCTGATTCTGGGTCAGCATCTGGGGGCCAAACCTCATGGGCATCTTCCTGATTCTCCCACTGGGTTACCTGAATCATCCATGTCCATGGCTGGACATCCATAAACCTCAGGAAGACCAAGGTTGGTTCCAGACTCCTCCATTGGGTCTTGCCGCCCCAGGCACTGTGGCTGTGCGGACATGAGATGCATGTACTTGGTGGTTCGGTCTTGCTCATAAGAGATGGAGACCCGGATGCGGGCAGCCCCCTTATGTCAGCAGGTAGGCAGTGTGGGGAAGCAGGCGGATTGCCGGCTCCCCGGGCTCAGGCCTAGAAGCAGCCCTGACTGGCTCCTTAATCTGAGAGAAGTCACTTCTGACTGCTTCTCCTCTGTAAGTGGGAGCGATTGCTTGTACCTCTCGGAAGGCTTGTGGACATTACATGAGATCGTGTGAAGCTCCTTACATAGCACTAGAGTGACACCTGCTACCTGTCAGGTCCTAAAGGCAGGTTAGAGCAGGCCAGGATCAATGCAGAAATCAAGATTTGGAGTCCTGGGATGTGGCTTTCTTGATTGCAGGCAGTGGACCCCACGTGACTGCAGCCAACCCACAGGCAGCTGCAGTTTGCTCTGACCTCATCAGAACCTTTCAGGGGAGGTCATGGCCTCTGAGACACTGGGCTGTTCAGTATGTGGGTCAATGGGGCATGAAGACAGCCCCTACCAACGGGATCCCCATGCGTCCGTGCCAACACCTTCTTTTGTCTAGTTTTCCTCAGTGTGGTGGAGCTGGGAACTGTGAGGTTTCCGGTAGAATGTTCCAGACCTCCACTCACCCTAGCATCCCAGAGTAAAGAGGCTGGCCCTGCGTGGAGTAGGGGTAGGAGCTGGGCCTGGGGCAGTGGGGACCACAGACTTGGGAAGAACGGAGCTCACGGCCAAGAGGGAGGAGATTCCAAAGGGGCGACCTCTTTTGCCAGGTCCCAGCAGCTGTCGGAACTGGGGTCGGGAGTCAGGGCCAGGGACCAGAGAGAAAAGGCAGAGCAGTAGGAGGGCAGGTGGGAGGGGAAGAGGGTGGAGGCAGCTGCCTGTCAGCTGGGAGAGGGCACCTCGTGGAGGTGGGGGCTTACAGAACCCACTGCAGGGCCCCGTGTGTCCCCGCCCTCTCTGAATGCTGCTGACCCACTGCTCGTCCTCCAGACCAAGCTGCTGACCCAGTACGTACTGAGTCTGGCCAAGTACGACCAGAACTATGACATTCGTGACCGAGCGCGCTTCACCCGGCAGCTGATCGTCCCCTCGGAGCAGGGTGGCGCCCTCAGCCGCCATGCCAAGAAGCTCTTCCTGGCACCCAAACCAGCCCCAGTGTTGGAGTCATCCTTCAAAGGTGGGAGCTGAAGTCAAAGGCAACCTCCGGGGGCGCGGGGGAGGAGGGAGGAGGGGAACTGGCCAGGACCCCAGACCCAGATCTTCCCCTTGAGGTCCCAGTCTTAGCCAGAAATCAGGACTTCGTGAGAAATGCCAGTTTCTCTGCCCCCCTCCAGCCCACCCCTCCTGCAGCACCTGGGACTTACTCACCTGCCCCCCACCCCCACCCCCCACCAGCATCATCTCCCCTGAGTCCCTTCTCTCCAAACCAGCATGGCCCTGCTCCTCTCTTGTCTGCCCCAGCCCACCTCCCTCCCTGAACCAGCACTACGTATCAAGATTTAAATACCGAGGACCCCGGAAGTTAGGAGGTCAAACTGCCTTCAAAGGAGAAGTATATATTTGTAAGTCCTGGGAAGGAAGTTGCCAGTGCTCTGGGCTGTCACTGGAGCTCAGCCCAAATGCCGGGCCTTCAGTCTTGGCTCTGTCCTTGGGCTCGTGTCCTGTGACAGGGGCCCTGAGACAGGCTGGGAGGGGACAGTCCCCCAGGTGACTCCCTGGACCTCGGAATCTACACAGGAGTGGAGCCTTCCTTCACAAAGCTCGGTTCTCCTGGGTATCTTTTTGTTCATTTTTTTTTCTTCCCTGGACCTCAGGAATAAGGAGATTCTGAGGGATGGGGCGGATTTGAATGTCGTCTCCCAGGAAGGAGGAAGTCCCTTTCTCCTCCCCAACCCCATCCCCACTCACAAGTCTCCAATACCACGGGCTGGACCTCTGGCCTTGACTCCTTCCCACTCCCATTCAGAGTGCTCACCCCTCCCCGCGGGGCCCGGAGCCTGACCAGGCAAGCCTTCCCTTCCTTGCCCCAGCCTGGCCAGCATCTTCTCCACACTTACCACCCTCTTACATGCAGGCCTCCTTCCCAAGCCTGGCCGTGCTGAGGCCCATGGCCCCCATTGCCTTGGAAGAGAAGCCACACTCACGTGTCTGCCTCCCCATTAGGCAGAACCAAGCAGATGGGCCTGCAGCCTCTCTCCACAGCACCCCCTGCCCTCCCCTGCAGTCCCACCTGCCCCCATCCCTCAGCCCCTGCTTGAGCCAGGCCGGACAACCTTACCTTCGGGCATGTGGACCTAAAGGTGCCTGCCCTAAGGGTGGAGGAACCCGTACAGGACACACCCACCCCTTTTGTCTACCTCGATAGGGGATCCCAACCGGAATCACACCCCCGCCTGGGAGACAACTCCCAGGGCATTTCCTAATGCCTACCACTGTTCTGACCTCTAACCCTGCCCCCAGACCGGGACCACTTCCAGCTGGGCTCACTGTCCCACCTGCTCAATGCCAAGGCCACAGGCTACCAGGAGCTCCCAGACTGGCCAGAGGAGGCTCCAGACCCATCTGTGCGAAACGTGGAGGTCAGCAGGGTGAAGGGTTCAATTTGTGTGTGGGGGGGGCACAGATGGGGCCCAGCTCTCCTGACACCCTCCCCCCATGCAGGAAGAAGATCTGTCCCTTATCGAGACCCACGTGGGCCTGTTGGGCGAATACACGGAGGTCTCCCTCCCCGTGTGCCGTGTGCCCCCTGCTCTGTGTGCAGTGCTCTCCCCTGCACCCTGTGCTGCCCCTCCCCCTCCCCCTTGTGTGAGCAGCATCTCCTCCCCCTCATCCTTCCCTCTCAGAGACAGGGCCAAGTAGGGCCCAAGAAGAGGCAGGGTGAGAGGCAAAGAGGCCTGGTACTTTCCTTCCTCCTCCCCAGCCATGATTTAATGCTCCTCTCGCCCCGCCCCCATTTCCAGGTACCGGAATGGACCAAGTGCTCCAATCGAGAGAAGAGGAAGGAGAAGGAGAAACCCTTCTATTCTGACTCAGAGGGAGAGTCAGGTCCCACAGAGTCTGCAGACAGCGGTGAGGAGAGAGCAGAGCTGGGGACACTGTGCCTCACACGGTCTCGTGTGCCCACGGGGTTGCGCACTGGCCTGTGTGCCCCTGGATGTGAGTCAGTGGACCTGAGGGATTGTGTGTCCCATATGCGTCCACCTATGTCCTGGTTGGTGCGGTTGGCGTCTGGGGCCAGGGGCAGCTCAGGGCGTTGCAGCTTTAGTGCTGAGTCAAGCTAGGACCCCAGGGCACCTGCTCTGGACCCAGGAGGTCTGCACACAGGGAGGGGCCTGAGACCGTTCCTCCGCAGAGCCCGAGTCCGAGAGTGCCTCGGACAGTAAGAGCAGCAGCGAGAGCGGCTCCGGGGAGTCCAGCAGTGAGTCTGATAGTGAAGACCAGGAGGAGGAGAAAGGGAGGAGCAGTGAGAGGTAAGAGGGGAGCCATCCTGGTGGCTGGGGGAGTTTAGGGGTCTCCTCTGGAAAGGGAGGGGGAATGCTCAGCCTTAGCCACCCTAAGGGCCCCTGATCTGATGGGGCCTGCAGACCCCCAGTGCGCTCCCAGGATGACTGCTGTGGCTGGCTGCAGAGGTCCCTGTGCTGGGCCAGCCCCTCATGGGAGCAGTAGGGAGAAGCACTGGAGGGCCAGGGACCCAGGCCTGTTTAAGGCTCTCACTGGGGTCCAGACATAGGATCCCAGCTGTGCCCTACTGGCTCAGGCTCCCTCCTCTCCCCCCACTTTCCCGGGTTTTCTCTGCTCTTCTGTGAGGCAACGGCGGTGTGCCCGGGCCAGGCCTGAGCCCCATTTGCCCACTCTCCTCCAGTGAACAGAGTGAGGAGGAAGGTGAGAAGAGGAAGATGAAGAAGCGGAAGAAGGTGCCCGAGGGACAGGGAGAAGGTTCATCCTCAGAGGAGGGCAGCGATTCCAGCAGCGGCTCATCAGAGTCTGAGAGAACATCAGAGACAGAGGAGGAGCAGGCGGAACCTGCCTCTTGGAGGAAAAAAACAGTGCGAGACTTGGGGCAGAGAGGGGGGTGGGCCCATGGGCCAGGGGCTTTCCCACATCCTGAGGCGGGCCAGTCATCCCCCCACTGTCTAGAATAGACCATGGTGTCGTCTACCCAACCTAGAACAGGCCAGGTGTTCTCCTCCTGCACCTGCATCCCATTTTTCTCTTTCAGCCTCCCAGTGGCAAAAGCGCCCCGGTAGCCAAGGAGATCTCCCTGCTTGACCTAGAGGATTGTGAGTTTGGGTAGAAGTCACCGGGGGAAGAGCTCGGGAAGGTGGCTTAGGAAGGCCCGTAGGAGCTCTGGATTAGGTTGCCCAGGGCTCCGGGGCAGGGGGGACAGACAGAACACACTTTGGGGTCCGAGAGGGCCGCAGGACAGCCTCCCTAGGATGTTGGGGCTGGGATATAGGAGCCGGTATTGCCAGGAAGAGCCCCCAGGGCGGTGTGTGCTTCTCTGTCCATGGTGCTGAACCGTCTGCTTCCCTGAGCTCTGGGTTCCCTGCTCAATCCAAGCCAGTTCCACGTTGCCTCCCTCATCGTAGCCTTCCTCATCTGCTCCCACAGTCACCCCTCCCAGTGTCCAGCCTGTGTCTCCCCCCACAATCGTGTCTACCAGTCTGGCTACTGACCTGGAGGGCCTGACGCTCACAGACTCCCCACTGGTGCCCTCGGTGAGTGGGATGGGGGAGGGGCACGTGTCTGAGGTGCATCTTAACAGTGTGGATTTGGGGGGAGGGGCGTGATGTAGGGGATAGCTTTGAGTCCCCATTGCTGGGTGACCCCAGGTGAGGACAAGGCAGAGACAGGCTCTCTCCTTGTTCATTTCCATACTGGCCCTCCTCCTCCCCTCCAGTTGCTGAGTCCAGTGTTAGGTGTTGGGAGGCAGGAGCTGCTCCACCGTGTAGCTGGCGAGGGGCTGGCTGTGGACTACACCTTCAGTCGCCAGCCTTTCTCTGGGGACCCCCACATGGTATCCGTGCACATCCACTTCTCCAACAGCTCTGATACCCCAATCAAGGGCCTGCACGTGGGCACCCCCAAACTGCCCGCCGGCATCAGCATCCAGGAGTTTCCTGAAATCGGTACGGAGGGCCTTGGACATGCTGGAGAAGGGGGCTCCTGGGCAGTGTCAGTCTTTCTGTGGGTGTTGATGCCCTCTCTGTGCCAGACCAGGCCATGAGGGCACAGAGAGGGCATCTAACATGATCGCGCCCTTGTAGACAATACAGACTAGGAAACAAGCATGTCTGTATCAGGGCAGAAGGTGCTGGAGGCAGACAGTGTGGGCCTTGGTTGTTTCAGGACTGACTTACATGGGGTGATAGTGGGTGGGGAAAGGGTGTTTAGAGTACAGGGGAAAACCAAGAAATATCTCCAGGGACCCAGAAGGCTGGGAGTGCATAGAGGGGTGGTCAGCTCTGGCAGTGGAGGGGAGAATGGGTCTGGGTTCCAGACCTATCAGGTGACAGTGTCTCTCCCTGTCCCCCTTTCCCTGTCTCATACCACTGCAGAGTCCCTGGCACCCGGAGAATCTGTCACTGCTGTAATGGGCATTAATTTCTGTGACTCAACCCAGGCAGCCAACTTCCAGCTGTGGTGTGTATCCAACTCAGGATGGGGTGGGAGGGTGGGCTAGGGAGAGGAGGGGGCAGAATGTAGGGGATACATCACCACCTGCTGGGTTCAGAAGCCATCCCAAGCCCTCAGATCTTCTCTCACTCTTTGTTGCCTCCAAAGTGGGATGTGAGGGGAAAAGATGGCTCATTTCATTTCCTCTCCCTCTGTTTCCTCCCCACCCCCTTCCCAGTACCCAAACCCGGCAGTTCTACGTCTCCATTCAGCCACCTGTTGGGGAGCTGATGGCTCCTGTGTTCATGAGCGAGAATGAGTTCAAGAAGGAACAGGGTGAGTGCTCCCCAGGGGGGACAGGGAGGGGCTCAGCACCACCCAGGGGGGCCCAGGAAGCTCACAGGCTCAGTCATACTGGAGGAACCTCAGCATCTTCAGAGCTTGTGCCTCTGGCAAAGGCTTCACAGAGGGTGGGACACTTCAGTGAGGCTTTGGAGAGAGGGGGACTCAGCCCAGGTGGAAAATTCTAGGCCAGCATTCCAGCCTGGGGAAATATCACGTGTACATGTTGGTGAAAGTTTGCAGGAATTGAGGAGAAAGGCAGTTTGGTTTGGAGCTGAGGAGTCCGTAGCACAGAGAGGGAGTGAGAACGAAGCTGAAAATGAGATGTTGGGCCTAGTTTCTGGAAGCCTTGAATGCTGTGCTAAAGGATTTCAGTCCCAGAATTTCAGAGCTGGAAGGGGTCAGCCAAGTTATCAGGTCCACTTCCACTGTGCGAGAGTTTAGGACTTCATTCAACTTCATTTTCCTAACATTGCAGAGGTCGCTGAAGGTGTCTGAGGAAGGGGCCCGCTTCTGCCTCTTCCTCAGCAAGGGGAATCTGGCAGCACCCGCAGCTGCCTAGACTGGACGGGGGAAGCCTGCAGTGGGGAATAGAGGCGGGACAGCTCAGGTGGGAGAAACATGGGGCTTCGTGAGTCCTGGCTCGAAATTCTGACCCTGCCACTCACTTGGTGTGTGACTTTGGCCTAAATTCTGTGACTGTTTATAAGGCTGTTGCAGTAGATGCAGTGAGAGAAGGTGGGAAACAGGATGAGAGCCACAGCAGAGGGGATGCAGGGCTGTGGTGGGTAGGGGGAAGGAGGGAGCCATGGCTGAGGAGGAGGAGAGGGAGGTATGTGAGGATGGCAGGGAGAACTCCGGTGTCCTTCCCCTAGACCGGGAGTCGGCAACCTTTTTTTCCCCTTAACAGTCCAGAAAGCAAACGTTTTGGGCTTTGCCGGGCCACGTGATCTCTGCTACAATTACTCGGCTCTGTTCACACAAAACAGCCCCAGACAACGTGTATATGAGTGAGCATGGCTGTGTTCCAATAAAATTCTATTTATGGACACTTACATTTGAATTTCACATAATTTTCATATGTCATGAAATATTAATCTTTTGATTCCCGCCCCCCCCCCATGTTTTAAAAATATAAAAAACATCGTGGGCCGTACAGCTGGGAGGCTGGGTCTGGCCTGTGGTCTGTATTTGCTGAGCCCCTGGTCTGGAAGAAGGAGGAATGGGTTAGGCAGGGGAGGAGGAAAGATCACGGTTGGTTTCAGATAAGAAGACTGTGAGGTGCATTTGGGAAATTCAGGAGGAAGGTGTTTAATAAGCAGCTGCGGGCCGTGCCGTGCCCCAGAAACACCTCTAGGCCGGAGTCATGAGGTTGGAGGTGGTGGAGGTGATAGCCGAAGCCGTGAGCATGAGTCAGACCCCCCACCCCCACCCCCAGGAGAGATGGGTGGGAAGATAAGGCCAAGGAACTTCCTCATGGAAAACCTGCATTCTTCCAGAGAAGAAGGAGGGGAGGGATGAGAGAAGGAAGGGAGTAAGAGGTGGAAGGGGAACCAGGAGAGATGAGAAGGCACAAGAGTGCCCTGGGGTGGTCTACAGGCCAGGATGACCCAAGACCTTCAGCTCCAGCAGATAGGCTGCTGCCCACACCAGAGAGGTCCTAGCAAAGGGGAGACAGAGGCCATCTGCCGTGGGTTGGAGGAGACCAGGGCTGGAGAAAATGGAGCCCTCTTTGGAGGGCTTCGGCCGTGAATGGGAGGGATACATGGCATTGACAATGAGGGAGTCTTGCTTCCAGGGGGGACTTTTTAGGGCCTTGAAGGCTTGGACATGGGGAGAGTGAAGGGACAGGGCAAGGAAATAAGAATGAAGAGGGGCAGGGGCAGCAGGAGAGGGACGTCCATTCTCAGAAGGAGGAGAGGAATGGGGGAAGCAGCAGGGAGAGGACAGAGGGGCTGAAGAGAAGGTGGCAGGAGGGCAGACAGAGGGTGTCACATGGCTGGCCTAGAGTGTGTGAGTGGAGAGGAGAGGTCAGCCCTGTAGAGGGAGGGCGTGTGAGTGCCTGGGGACTTTAGGAGCCCTGGCCAGGGACGGAGCTGTTGCCTCGAGCTCCTCTTCAAGCTGACTGGCCACCATGTCCACTGGTCCCTCCCTCCCAAGGGGATGGTAGCCCGGATGTCTGACAGTGGGGAAGTGCTGGATCAGTCTTCGGTCGACAACGTGGATGGAGCGCTGCGTGGGGTGGCGTGTGGGGAGGCTGGCTTCCTGACGGAGGGCGTGGTCCAGGAGGAAGGTAGCCCCTGCTCAAGACAGACAGAGTCAGACCTGCTCTTAGCGGGAGACTTGTCTGACCTGAAGAGAACTTGGTGAGGATGCTCAGGGGCCAGCCCCAGGTGCCAGCCCCTGGACCCAACGTGACCTCTGCCCTCATCATGGCCTCTGCCCCCAGGGAAGCTGACAGGCATGAGTGAGATCACAGAGAAGCTCACGCTGCCAGACACCTGTCGGAGTGACCACATCGTGGTGCAGAAAGTGACTGCCATCGCCAACCTGGGTCGTGTCCCTTGTGGGACATCTGATGAGTACAGGTACTAAGCCCCCAACAGATGGGAAGAGGTGGGCTTTAGGGGGGCCTGCTCTGCAGGAGGGCCCCATGCCCAAAGGCTGAGTCCCCTCCTCTGCCCTCACCGCAGATTTGCGGGGAGGACGCTGACCAGCGGGAGCCTGGTCCTGCTGACCCTGGATGCCCGGCCCACTGGGGCTGCCCAGCTGACCGTCAACAGCGAGAAGATGGTGATCGGCACCATGCTGGTGAAGGATGTGGTGCAGGCTCTGACCCAGTGATTCCCGAGGGCTGTGACCTCTTTGACCCCTGCTTCCCTCTCCCTTATGACATCTGGGCTGTTAGCCACCTCTCTTTCCTCGCTCTCTCTCTCCTGGCAGATTCCTCATGCCAGATAGCTTCCAGGGGGGCCTCCTGCCCTCTGTCATTTCCAGGCTCCCTGCAGCCCCCTCCCTGCAGGTCCCCCAGCGGCCTGTGTCGGGGGAGCCTCCCTTCCATCTTCCCGGCTTCCTGTAGCTATTTCTGTAGCAACATCCCAATAAAATGTCTTCTCCCTGCATGCTGGCTCAGCTCTCCTTCCTTCTGGGTTCCGTCTGAGGAGATCCAGGGGAGACAGCTGCTAAGCGTGACCATGTGACCCTTGTGAAAGATCATTACTGACTTTCTAGGGATGGCTGTGACGGACTCTCGTAGGTGACTCTGGTTGGACCACAAGGTGACCATCCCCGAGTCCCCAGGCATGTGTATGGAAGAGACATCCGAGCAGGGATGGGGAGGCCAAGCCGGAAGAACCTCCTGGTCCTGCAAAAGCAAGGCCTCTTCTGTGACTATCGGGCCCCCTGGATCCCCCTCCTGGGCCTCTGGGAGAGACTCATAATGTGGGGGACTCCCCAGACACAGGTGTGAGGTCCAGAATATGTCAACTACAGAGCTGCTGCCTTGCTGGGGAGATGACCCAAGAAGACCAGGAGAGTGATGGAAAGTGCTTCTCAAACAGCCCTGCATCAGACCGCCTGTGGATTTCATTAACGCGCGGATTCTGATCAGTGTCTGTGGTGGGCCTGAGAGTCTGCGTTTCTTTCTTTTTAAATGTTTATTTTTGAGAGAGAGTGCACATGCGTGGGTGGGTGGGGGGAGTGCAGAGAGAGAGAGGGAGACAGGATCTGAAGCAGGCTCTGTGCTGACAGCAGAGAGTCGGATGGGGGGTCGAACTCACGAACCATGAGATCATGATCTGAGCTGAAGTTGGATGCTCAACCGATGGAGCCCCCCAGGCGCCCCGAGATTCCGTATTTCTAACAAGGTCCCAGTGGCAGATGCTGTTGCTCTGTGGACACACGTGCGTGGTGAGGATGGAGAGCCCCTGCCCCTGGGACAAGCCTTCGGGAGGTGGTGGCGAGGGTCAGGGCCCTCCTGATGCCTTTCCTGGTGAGGAAAGAGACTGAGTGAGCAGGGGCTCCAAAAGGTGTAAAAAATAACACAGTAGCATGTGTTCCAACAACAACAACAAAAAGAGTCTGTGATCAATAAGTTTCAGAATAATGGATTTAAATGAAACAACTTTATTTCCCACAGGCCTTCTCAGAGCCTTCTCACACGCCAGTTTGCATTGTGACTTATCCATCCCCCAAAGGGGCTAGGGCAGTGTTACCCAAACTTGGTTCTGAGTTTGGAACACTTTCCCCCCAGAACATCTTGACTGCCTGGGTTACAACACACTCAAATGATGGTTTGAGACGTGATGCCTCAGCTTCTGATCCTCTGTGACCCAGACTCGTCCCCGGGCCATACCTCCCCACAGCCGTGTCACCGAAGCGTCCCTGAGCGAGTCTCTGCAGGGTGAAGACAGGTGCGGCAGGTGTGCCTTCCTCTCCTAGGGGACACCCCTGTGTCTGTCTCTGGGGACTTGCCGGGCTCCGTGGCACCAGAGAGCAGCTGCAGCCTCTGCTCCTTGAGCCTTGGAGCCCCATGGTCTCCCTGGGGTCACTGTTTTTGTCACTGCAGGTTTGGAGATGGGACTGATCTGCCAGGCAAGGGCCACTCGAGTGGTCCGCTTGTTCTCACTTCCGTCTCCGAATCAGCACTGCCCGCAGCATAAGAAGGTGAGAGCAGTTTCCCGAGGAATTTGAACAGGGACCATCAGAGAATTCTTGACCAACAATTCTTGGCAACAAAGGCCCCCAGATGGACTCTGTAGGAGCCAGAAGAGCGTGAGGTTACCCCCCAGCCCCCCTCCGGGAGCTCACAGCCAGGACTCCCACAACCTCTGAGAAACGGGACCTCGAACCCTGGGCGAGAATCCCAAAGGCTGGAACTTTGGGTCCCGGCCCCGTGCTGGCTTCTCTGGAGCGTGTCCCAGGCTGTGGGGTCAGCAACCACGCACCTTCCCAGCCTCCCCCCGGTGCCTGGAGAACAGAGGTTGGCAATGGCTCAGGAAGTACGCTTGTCTTCTGTCTGGGATCTGGGAAGAGGCAAGACACATATGTCCCTGTGTGTATTTTTATAAGACTGTTTTAAAAATACTGTTTTAAAAAATGTAAATGTAAGTATAATATTCATGTAGAAAATCATACAAATCACAAGTGTGCAATTTGATGGGTTTTCCTGGAATGAATAACCCGTGTAAACAAGAGACTGAGCGTGACGGCACACCTACCTCAGGCTTCCTTCCAGTTTGGGTCAGTGTTTTATTTCGCTCAGAGATCATGGAGCTTCGAGACGATCCGACACCAGACTCCAGTTGTCAGTGGGATCCCAGAAGGCCAGCACGGACTTGTGTCTGGTGGTGCCCACGTGCTGGCATGTGCCACTCTCTGGGGCTGTGAGGGCACCGACCACCCCGTGTGTGTGAGAATAAGAGGAATAAGCAGGATTGTCTTGCTTTAACTGAGGGAAAATGTGAGGGAGCAGCTCTGGGAAAGAAGGAACTCTTCAGGGCTTGGGCAAGGTGACCTCGACCTAGGCCTTTACGTGCCAGAACCGCAGCACTTGCCCCTGCAGAGGGAAGGCAGGGAGGAAGGGAGGGTGGGGGAGGGCGAGGCGTGGTCCTTCTCCCCAGGACAAGGCCAACCTGAGCCTGTGGGATCCTGACAGGAGCGGCTGCGTTCTCTCAAGTACATTCTTCAACATCTCGGTTTCCGCAGCTGGAAACCAAGCCACGGCCTCCCAGGTTCTCTTGGCGCTCCTCGTGCTGAGACCCCGGGCATCTCTGACCCGCTTCCAGCGTCTCAGGACAGCCAGCCCCCGGTCGGTGGGGCTGTGCCCGCCAGGAAGCTCCCCCAGGGATCCTCCCGCACACGCAGGGCTGCGGCTGCAGGGGTGCGATGTCCTTTCTGAGACAAGTCACCGCGCCTCCATCCCCGCGTCGTTCTCTCTCGCCATCTGGCCATTTGCTCTGGAGAGGGCCGGGTGCCATGTCTTGAGCTAAAGCCGGCGGCCCTGTGGAGAGATCCACGTGACAAGGGACCGAGGCTCTGCCGGGACGCCCGATGGCTGCGGTGCTGGCGGACAGCCCAGCCGATCCCGGGGGGCTGGGGGGGTCCCCGAGCCAGCACCACCCAGCTAAGTCATCCTCGGATCCCCGGCCCGCAGAAACTGTTTGAGGCCATGCACGCCTGCTGTTTCAAGCTGTTTAGTTTGGGGTTAACTGTACAGCCACAGACCAAGACAATCCGGCCCCTGACCCGTCTCCTAAGGTGCTGGCAAAGTCCCTGGAGGTGGCCGGGGCGCCGGGCTCCGGCCTTCCAAGCACTTTGCTCCGACAGTCAGCGTCAGTGCTGTGCTGGAGCGGGCTCCGCCGGCTCAGAGCACTGACTGTCACGCCTCCGGGAATCCTGTGGTGTCACGCCCGTAGTTTGAAATCAGCTGTGGTGGGAGTATTTACGCCACAGAAATAGGTGAGCACTGCAGATGGCTCCCCTCCCCACGGCCAACCGTCAGACATCGGCCGGCATGCCACTGCCTTTGATAATCTCCGTCCCTTACTGCTTTAAAAAACGGTGATATTTATTTATATATATATTTTTAATGTTTATTTTTGAAAGAAAGAGCACGAATAGGGAGGAGCAGAAGGAGAGGGAGACACAGAATCCGAAGCAGGCTCCAGGCTCTGAGCTGTCGGCACAGAGCCCGACGCGAGGCTCAAACTCATGAACCGTGAGATCACGACCTGAGCCGAAGCTGGATGCTCAACTGACTGAGCCACCCAGGCGCCCCCCCAAAACTGTGATATTTAAAGACTAAAATAACAACCACTAGAGTAGTGATTCCTGGGCTTAAGGACTAAAGCACTTATCAATGAGGCGATACTCCCCATACTCATTTCACAAACTCTTCCCTCCTCACCTATTTGGGATTTTCCATTTATCAATGCCATGCATTTTTTTGTACTTTTACTACATACGGATATGTCTCTCAACAACATATGATATGGTACTTTGTGATAACAGTATACTACATGTTTTATTTTTTATGTTTGTTTATTTTGAGAGAAAGAGAGAGAGAGAACAAGCAGGGGAAGGGCAGAGAGAAGGAGACAGAATCCCAAGCAGGCTTCACACCATCAGCACAGAGCCTGTTGCAGGGCTCAAACTCACGAACCATGAGTTCATGACCTGAGCCGAGATCAAGAGCTGGACATTTAACCGACAGAGCCTCCCAGGCTGAGCCCCTAAATTTTTACATAAATGGCATCATAAAGTATGTATGTATTCTCCTGCCTCTTGCTTTTTTCACTCAGTATTATTTCTGAGTCATTTCTGTTGCTATAATAGGCTTTATTTCCTTTACTTTTATATAATATTCCATTGTATGACTATACCACAATTTATTGGTCCACTCTCCTGCTGGTGGGCATTTAAGGTGGTTATTTTATTTTTTCAATTATACATAATTCAGCTATTGGCATTTTTACTCATGTCTCCTTTAACACATGCAAATGTTTCTTTACATGTTTCCCTAGGAGTAGAATTACTGGGTCATAGAGCTTACACACCTGCAGCTTCACAAATCACTAGAGGAGCTGTACTTCACATCAAGAATGGTCACAATACCTTGGTTCACGAGTCCCCAAACTGGAAACAATTCAAATACCAGCAACAGGAGAATGGAGAAACAAATTTGGTATATCCGTACCATGGAATACTACTTAATAATAAAGAGGATTGAACCACTGCCACATGCAACCACATGGGTGAATCTCACAGACACCATATTGAGTGGAAGAGGCCAAATGCTAATATGAAGTTCTACAACAGGCAGAATGAATGTCAGGAAGTCAGTAAGAATAATAGTTACCTCAAGGAGGGAGGTATAAAGGGGAAAGAGCATGACGGAACCATATGGGGTTCTATGAAGATGCTATGCCTTGAGGTGGTGATAGTTACCTGTATATATGTAGGTAAAAAATTACTGAGCTGTACACCTAAGATTTATGCATTCCATACTGTATGTGTTATTCCTCAATTCAAAACATGTAGAAAATAAAAATAAAAATCAAAGTTGGGGAGCTCACTGGTGATGATCTTGCTACTGGGATAGTGAGGCTTTTTCATTTTGTCTGTGTGAGAGGTGTGAACGGTAACTACTGTGGTTTCATTTGCATTCCCCTGGCTATTACTGAGGGCACACATCTAGTGATATGTTTGTTGGCCATTTGGGTTTCCAGTTTCTGTCCATTGCCTGTTCCCATCTTTTGTCCATTTTTCTATAGGGTTGTCTTTTTTTCCTCATTGATTGTAGAAGTACTTATGTATTCTGGAAGCTAATCCTTTATAGATCTCACATTGTAAATATCTTGTTCAAGTCTATGACTTGTTTCTTTTTCAATTAAAAAAATCTTTTGTTAAATCAAAAATTTAAGTTCCAATGTGGCCACATTTATCAATATTCCTTTATGTCCTGTGCTTTTTGTTTCTTATTTACAAAATTCACCCATACTCTGAGGTAATAAAATATTCTAATATTTTCTTCTGGAAATTTTCCAAGTAATGCCTTTAATCCACTTTAAATTTACATTGGTGTATGATGAAAGGAGGGGCTGATCCACATTTTTAAATCCCCCTTTAAAAGACATAAACAACAACAACAACAACAACAACAACAAAGAACATGGTTTCTCCCGCACAGAGCTTGGGAGACCGTGTGCTTACATTACCTTGTGGTCTTGAGTTCCTAAGTAAATCCCCCTCCTGATCTTTTTCAACCAGAAAAATTATGTTCTCCCAGCAGTCTTTTTTTCTTTCAGCTCTCTGCCTGCTGTGGAAGCACTGAGCACCTGAGCATATACAAGACTGCAGGGTCCCTCCGGTCCTCCTAGTACACGCATTTAAAACTTAGTCCAGCCACTACCGTTACACTTAAAACCTGATTGTAAATCTCGGGCTTGACTGCAGAGCCGGTGCCAGGCATAGCTAGGCTCAAAAGGCTGTTTGTCGACTCGGAGAATGGATAATGCTGCCTATTTGTTCCTGCTACTTCTGCCAGTGACCAGCTGTGGGGACTTGACCCGAGTCATTTAATATCTCCACCTCTGCTGCTTTCCACACCCTACCCTGTGGACTGTGGACATCTTCCAGTCAGAGGTACTGTTCTTCCTGTTCTACCTGCGGGCATGGCCAAGTGTGGGCAGGGAGCACAGGGGCATGGCCACACCTGAGGCCATGATAGTATTTTGTGGTATTTTGACTTCGCCACCCCTTCCTCCACTATGCAGGGAGCCCTGGGGTCAGTCTGAAGGAAGTGCACACGTAAGGGTGCTGGAAATCTTGTTCTCCTCCGGTTGAGACTTCAGGCTCTGAAGCAGGAAGACTGTCTGGGTTTGAGCTCCCACTCCTCCATTTCTAGCCGGGAGTCCCTGGGCTAGTTCTTTTGCTTTTTTTTTTTTTTTTTTTTTTAGTTCCTGTTTTCTCATTGAACACAGGTAAAAAACACTTAGAACGGTGACAAGCGCACAGTGAGCGCTCAGGGAAGGTCAGCTCTTACTACTGCGATAGCAAGCTTAGGAAGAGGGATTTGAAGCAGCAGCAATTTCTGTTCCAAGTCACCAGGAAGATGCCTTCATTTTCTTATGGCTAGGAGCTTTAAAATATGAAAGAGCTCCCAGATACCTATTCCCTTGGGCTGTAGTCCAGGTTTCAGATTCTTATCTTGCTCAGCTTTGGGTCAAGGAGGAAGGATGTACACAAGTTTGCAGTGAGAGGGCTGCATGGGCCCTGGGACATAGTGGGCTCTTTTAATTTAAATTTGTGACCAAATTTAAAATTAGGAAGATTTCACATAAAAAAAAAAAAAAAACCAAGACAAGCCAGGTTGTCTTGAAAGATCCGGCTGGCGGGGACCTCATTCCTGCACGGTATCCATCAGCTGATTGCCTCTTCAGATGTGCCTTGGGCCTTCCTGGGTGCTCTCAACCCCCCTCAGGTGGCTCCTGTGCGTATATATGTGTCTAGGCTGGCACCCGCTAAGTCAAACAAGATACACCACTTCAGAGCAGCTGTCCTATACTCTTGGCCAGAGTAAGACTTGGGGGTGGGCTGCTCCCCAAGAAGGAAGGGCCCCAGGAAAGACCCCCTGAAAGAGGGTCCCAGTGCAGCTGAGTCACAAGGTATGGTTTTCTGGGTGGCTGGAATGGGCCGCCTTGAAGGGTGGGGGTTGGTGCCTGAGCCGGCAGAGGGTAGAATAGTTGACAGGTAGGGGAGGCCAGGGCCCCCTTTTGTCCTGCCCCCACAGCCATTACCCTCTCTGCCCATGACCCCAGCAACCCAAGGAAGCTTCCTGCAGGAGGATATGTCTGAGATCTATCTCCCCCCCCCCGCCCCTCCCCCGAGCCATTAGATCCTGGCCAGCCTCACCAGCCTGCCAGGGAGGCAGGAGTCCTGTTTTCTGAACTGCCAGGAGGAGCCTTGTGCATAATAAATGCTTTCTAAACAGTGTTAGGATGATGAGATAACACATGTGAAACACTCAGTAATGTCTGCGAACGCTGGTCCCTCTCCTCCCCAGCCTCTACCGCCTCCAGTAACTCTTATGAGACCTGATACTGCCGTTCTCCTGTTTACAGTTAATAGTCCCCTGCTGTCTGCAAAATAAAGGCCCTTCACAAACTGGGCCCAGGTTTCCCTCCTGTGGAATCGGACATACTCCCCTCCGTCCCGGTCAAATTGGGTCTCTCTGTTCCATCCTCCTCCCCGCCTTTGCTCGGTCTCCGGCCGGCCTGGAATGCCATCTCCGCCTCTGCGCTCGCTTGGGGCTTCCGGACCGCTCCCGCACCAGCTACCCCACCCAGGTCGCCTTTCCTGACGACAGCCGGGACCACGGTGGTCCCTCCTGCCCCGTGGCCCCCACCCTGTCCCTTGTCCCCACTCCGTCAAGCTTCCTATCACTGCACGGCAGGAGCGTCGGAATTGGTTTCTCCAGGGAACTGCGGCCCAAGGAGTACCTCGGGTGTCTTAGTAACTTTCCGGAATCTCCCGACGCGCCCCGCTTCCAGCACCGGGAGCAGCCGATCTAGCGTGAGCGCGCCTGCCGGGGCCCGGGGGTAGGATCGAGGGCACCGGCCAGGGCAGGGGCGCGCAGGGCCGGCTCCCGCCCTGGAGGGGTCCTTGGAAGAACAGGAGCACCGGCACGGGGCTCTCCTGACAAACCACACCGCCGCCGAGTCGCAGGGGCTTGTAAGTCGCGTCCTGTCCGCACGGGGAAAAGTGAGGCCCCGTGGAGATAAGTGACTTGGGCAGGGTCACTAGGTGAGTGGCGCGCTCAGGCATGGGACTCTGGCCACCCGGGGCCACGGAGCCCGGCTCAGGGTGGGCGGCCGAGCCCTCGGCCGGGTCTGCAGGGAGGGGCGGGGCGGGCGGAGGCGGGGGCCCGGGCGGGGCCGACACAGGTGCTTCGCATCCGGCCGGGGCTAGAGGGGGGTGGGGGGCGCGCGGCTCTGCGGGGCTTTATAAGCGGCCTGGGGCGCGGCGCTGTGTGCGGCTCGCTGCAAAAATAGTGCCCACGTGTCTGCACGTCCCTGGCCGCGCCGGCTCGCCGCCCGCCGGCCGGCCCGTCCGCCCCGCAGGGCCACGCCGGCCCCATGGCGTTCCAGCTGGTAAGAGCCGCCTGTCGCCTGTCGTCCGCCAGGGCGGGGTTGGGCGGGGCGCGGTCCCGGCGGCCGCAGCTAACGGTCCGCGCGCAGCCTCGGCCGGCTCGGCGGTCCGCTTCTCCCCGCCCCACCGTGAGCGCGAGTCCCGGGCGGGGCGCGGGTCACGTGCCCGCGGGCGTGGGGCCTCGTGGAGGGGTGTGTGGCGGGGGGGCAGGGAGCCTCCTCGTGACTCAGGGCCTTTGGGCTTAAAGGCGCCGCGGCCCTCCGGGGGCGGCCGGCGGGGCCTCCAGGCTGCACTGCGGTCTCCCGGTGGCCTCGAGTGTATGTCCAGACGGGAGCCGACCGGACGGAAGGGCGCCTCGGCGCCGGGAGCACGTCCTTCTCCCGCAGCCGTCGCACGTGAGACCCGAAGCCGCCGGCGCAAGGAGCTCACGCGCCTCGGGGCGCCCCACCCGAGTCTCCGTACCCAGTCGGCGGCGGGGGTGGGCGGCCCGGGTGGGGCGGAGCTGCCGGCGGCGGAGACCGCCGCGCCGGGCCTACGCAGACCCGTGAGTGCCACGACGGCAGGGGGCGCGGCTCCTTTAAGGCGGAGGGATCGGGCCCCTCGTGCGGACCGCGCTTCTCGGCCGGGAGGTCACGTGGCTTCACACGTTCGATTGTGCTGGAGCCGCGTTCTGGGGGCGGGGTTGGCTGGGTAGGGTCCCACGCGGGTGGTCGTCGGGCACGTGCGCCCGGGCTTCGCGCCGGGGAGGCCGGCGGCTCTGAGGTGGGTCCCGCGGGCCCGGGCGGGCAGACGTGGCGGCGTGGAGGCGGCGCGACTGTGGAGGGAGCGTAGTCCGCTCCTGCCTCGGCTTCCCTCACGGGCGGGCCCGGGGAGAGGACCCGGCGTGCATGTGGCGCCCCGGTTCTGTCATTTTCTTCTCAGTCCAGGTTCCGGCCAGGTGCACCAGCTGGGCGGGGGGGGAGCGCGGAGGAGGCGGCGGGTGCCGAGTGCGCCCCGGCCTCGGGGGGTGGGGGTGGGGCGGGCAGCTGGCTGGGGAGGCCCCGGGTGGGGCCGTGGGGATCCAGACCGAGGCCAGGCCACTCACCTCTGGCCGTCCCACTCGGCGTCCTGCCCTGGGCTTTCTCCCGGAGCCGGTGTTGTGTGTGGTGCGGTCGCCCCTGACTTTGTAGCCCCTTTCCCGGGGGTGGGGGCTGGAGCCGCCCGAGGGCCTGCGAGAGGGCCGGGAGGCCGAGGCGCGCCCGGGCCCGGGTTCGCGGCCGCGTGCACCTTGCCGGCCTCGCCCCGCGCGGCGCGCGCCCTCCGGGAGCCTCGCGCCTGGGGAGGAGGCCGGCCGCACCCCTGAGAACCCGGCAGCGGCCCCCCCACCCCGCCGGGCGCCGCAGCTCCGCGGCAGCTGCCGCCTCTGGTCTCCCTGGCTACCGCTCCGCCGCCTCCCCGCCCGCCCGGGCACCGAGTACACTGCTCTGCGTCATCCGTCGGGGCGCGGGGCCAGCGGGGCACTTGGCGGCCCGGGCGGCGCAGGTGCGCGGCCGGCCGCTCCCGGCTCGCAGGTGACGCGCGGCTTGCACCCTCGGGCCGGGTCTGGGGATGCGCGCTGCTGGCGCGGAGGAGCGAGTCCGCGCGGGGGCCGGAACCTGGGGAAGCGCGGCTCGGTGAGGCGTTTCCGTCGGGGGGGGGGAGGGGAGAGGAGTGCGAGGAAGGCCGGCTTCTGGCGCTCGGGGTGCTCCGCGGGCTGGGGGGGGGGTGAGGGCGCCAGCCCCGAGGGCGCCCCGCTGGCTCGGCTGCCCTCCCCGGAGGCGCCGGCTTGGAGCTGCACGTGCTCCCAAAGCACGTTGCCGTCGGGGTTGGTTTTTGTCCCAGCGGTTGAATTTGAGCTCGAGCGGCCTGGCGCCGGAATTGGGAAGTGGGCTTCCCTGCGTGCCGGCGCGTGGCGGCGATCTCCGAACGCCCGGCGCCCCCGACACGGCAGCGGCCCTGTGGTGGCTTGTGCCGACGTCCTGGCAGGGGTCACGGGGCAGAACGCGGAGGAAGACCCCAGGCGGAAGCCCAGAGTTGTAGCCGGTGAGCCCTTGATAGTAGCTGTCGCAGTAAGTCTTTTCCTGAGTCAGCAAGCCGTGGGTTTGGTTTTAAACCCTCAAAGCCGGTGGTGTGCCCCCTCCCATCCGTCCGGGGGCCCGAGGGGACATAAAGGAGCGAAGCGGGGAGAGAAGGGAAAGTCCTGCACCGCAGAACTGCCGTCTCTCTGAAGGGAGCAGCTGGCTGTTGCCACACGAAAATGTGGGCCCAGAGTTGATGGATCTTTGATTTGTTTTCTTTCCTAGTTAAGCTGCTGCTCTGTTTTAAAAGCAGCAATTAAAAAGCTGTGAACAGTGTGGGACCAAAGGTAGCCTGTCTCTGAAGAGTAGATTCAAGCTGAGGACGAGACCTGTTGGGGATCTCGGGTCTTCAAATGTTCCTTCTAGTCCCCTCACCCCTTGTGCAAATGAGGAAACAGGCTCAGAAATCAAGTTACAAGGCTATTGGGGGGAAGATACAAGTGTGAATCTAGATTTTTCTGGTGCCATAGCTCAACGTGACGTTCTGTGTTATGCCTGTGTGTCCGAGGGGTCATAGGAGCTGGAGGGGCCGGCGGTGGGGTACCTGGTAGAGAGGACGCAGTGCTCTGTGCCCGGGTCCCGTTTCCAGGCACAGTGAACCTTAACTGCGCTGGAGGGAATGTCTGGTTGCGGAAGGCAGTGTGGGTCTTCTGAGCATTAGTGCAGCCGCGTTGCGTCAGGAGGAATGTGCTGTGTCTATCATTCCACCATGCGTGTCAGAGCGGTTCGCTGATCCTGAGAGAGCCTGAGGTCTGGAGAAATCGGGCTCCTCCCACGGAGGGGGGGTGATCCTCCCCACCCCCTGCGCAGAAGACTCTTCCTTTTTCAGGACAGTTAAAATTTCAGTTAAGTTTTGCCTTTTGAGATTAGGCAAATGTGAAATTGTAAAATTATAAAATTGAAGACCTCCGAAAGGAGAACGTGGCTTATTAAGTCTCACCCTCTCTCTCAGCTGAAATTCCCATAATCATGCCTCATGGATTTCCAGGAAGAATTAATAAGGGTTTTAGCAGTACCTGCTAAGATCTTCTGGAATAAGTTTCCAGGGCATAAGATAGCTCTGTGCCAGGAATGAGAGACTGGGTTTTCATTCCGGGCAAAACTGGGTAAAATTTAGACGTAGAGAGTTATGTACCTTTTATTTCTGTATCTTATTCCCAAAGGGTTTAAAGCATAAAGCAGTAAAGACCATTTGCCAGAGGGATTTTCCTATGAAAATGCAGAGTGAAATACAGACTTGATAGCTCCCCCCCCCTCCCACCCCAAACCTGTGGTCTGGGCAGTTTTTGGAAAGCTGGAAACTTTAAAATGTTACCTGTCTTCAGCTACTTCTCTAGCAAACATCTTTAGCCCAGGCACTCAGTTATGAGTTCAGTGTTTGTGAATTTGGGTGTGGGGAGGAAGGGTGAGGTGACTAAAGTAGCGCTCTGCTGGTATTTTGGTGTGTCCATGCTAGGCAGACTTTCTCATTCATTGGTTTCTGGTCCCTTGTCTAAATGACCGTTCCCTAAAATTATGTGTGTGTTTGAAGTGCAAATTAATTAGTGGGTTTGTACTTCTGGCTTGAAGTTTGGGACAGGAATGCATACCAAACCTAGATATTAAGGGTAGGGTGTTGTCTTCAGTACTAGTGGTGGAGTCAGTAAAAGAATCATAGGATCAAATAAATTATTTTCTTTTCTATGGGAGAGCTGTGCTAATCCCATCCTGTTCTGCAAATCTGCTTTTCCTAGGCAGTATCTAAGCTGCATGGTCTCTGGGGAGAACTTGCCAGAAAGCCTGGGGAGAGAGGGTGAGTGGTAGTAAGGGAGTTGGACCCAGAGGTTGGAGTAAAGGAGGTTACAAGAATTTTTGTTTCAATCTGTTGTGATTTAAAGCGGAGAAGCCTTGATTGCACCCGCCTCCCTGCCCCCCCCCCCCCCACATTGCAGCTTTGGAAATGCCCTTTGTTTTCTTTCCTGCCGCTGTTGCAGCCTGCTTTTGGTTATACCTGCTCATGAGAGTTCAACCCCTTCAGTGAGCACAAACTCTAAGTGCTGAAAGTTTTTATGTTCAAGGTAGGACCCCCCCCCCCAGGCATATCTTAGTTGTAGTAAACTGGCTGAGGTAGAATAAAGAGGTACATAATGTATGTTAATGTTTTCTATGTTCTATGGGGAAAATTATCTGATTTTCCATAAAAAGTCAGTAACCAAATTTCAGTGTTAAATTTGACTGTAAACATAATTTTCAGTGAGTTTTGTTATTTGGGTTATAAAAAGCCTCCAGTCAGGGGTTATTTTGCTTCCTTAATGTATAACGTGTTCTTAAATAACGCAGGCGGGGGGGGGTACGGAATTCTTGACTAGATGGGGTTGAGCTTTGCTTTCAGTAGCGCAGAAGAACACTTAGGCATGGATAACCTTTGAATTCTACTTTTAGTATTGCTGTATGGTTGGAGCACTTGTTGGATTATAGGGAGTTAACACTCTTTGTTTTGATTTTTAAGGCATTTTGTGATGACTTGCCTTGAGGTAATTGTAGAATCCCCAGAGGGCAGGTCTAAAGATTGATTTGTGTGTGAAAAATGGGTCACAGTTGTATATAGCTGTTGATTCTGGGAGTAACTAAGTAAAAGCGTTACTGGTTTTTTTATTCTTGGCCGGCATTATATGCTGATATATGTACCATCCTGACGCGTTTAGCACCATGGCCGGAAGTCTGTCTCCTTGGATAAAGGTATGGGAATAGCTTTCTGTTGGAAGAAAGCAGTTACCTTGAACTGGGTTTTTTGTTTTGTTTTTTTTCTTTCTTTCTTTTTTTTTTTTTTTTTTTTTTTTTTTGACAGAACACTTAATCTCTTACTACTTAACACCTGTGCTCTCTGCATTCTGGCTTTGTGCTCCTGGCTTCTGGCTCTGATACCATCTGTCTCCTGAGTCTGTCCTTTCTCTGAGACTTTTTTTTTTTTTTAAGCTGTAATTTTGGAATGGTTTTGAAGCTTAGAAGATATTGGAGACCTGTCTGTCTTCCACATCTAACTCGGAGTTGACACCAAACGCAGATTCTAATGGCTGTTTTCACGGATGAGAGAATTAAGCTGAGAATGAAAAGTGGTTGTTTTAAGTCTATTCAGTGAGTGGATGGTAGAGCCAGAACTGGAACTCTGGTCTCTTCCTTTCCAGATGGGTGTTTGTAGAATTCAGGCACCCTGACCTTTACTGTATTGACCTCTGAGACTTAAAATCTCATTGTCTCATGAGACTCTACAGCTTTTCCCCTGCCCTGTCTGATCTTTTCTTGTCC
The DNA here is from genome assembly GCA_028646485.1 of Cryptoprocta ferox. Lineage (NCBI taxonomy): Eukaryota > Metazoa > Chordata > Mammalia > Carnivora > Eupleridae > Cryptoprocta > Cryptoprocta ferox. The sequence goes on along the minus strand of CM053560.1, from coordinate 133,636,623 downwards.
TGGTGCTTATAAGCTTCCTCCTCCCCCTGAATGCCACATTCCCTGTGGTTCATTCTGTTGGCTCCTTCTTGTCCCCATATACAGAGGGCCTGTGTATTCTTGCAGCACTAGCTCTCTCTGTGTGACCAAGTTTGAGGTTGAGCTCCAGCCCTGATTGTTCTCAGAATCCATAGTTCTGACTGGCCTACTGAATGAGTTCCATCTTTCTGAGGCATGGTGAACCTAGCAGTTTTAAAAACAGGACAGATTTCCTTCCTTACTTCATCTCCTGGGGCTAACTAATCTAATTCTATCTCTGCTACCCAATTAGTCCATTCCCCCCCCCCCCCCAACTAGACTCTAGTGTCCTCTAGGGGAAGAGAACTGTGTTGGTGTTTTGGCTTTTATTTTTATTTTTTAATGTTCATTTAGAGCGAGCATATTCAGGGGAGGGGCTGAGAGAGAGAGGGACAGAGGATCCGAAGCAGGCTCTGCGCTGACAGCAGCAAGAACCATGTGGGGCTTGAACTTAAGAACTGTGAGAACATGACCTGAGCCGAAGTCAGACTCTGAACTGACTGAGCCACTCAGGCACCCCCTTTCTTTAAAATTTTTCAGTTACTGGAGGCCCTAGTGCAGAAGGACACTAGGTAAATACATACTTGAAGCTTTCCTTGGGAATCCTATTCCAATTTCTGGAACTATAGAGCTTTGGTGTGGTCTGGCTCTGTCTCCCTTGGCCCCTGCCACCCTTCCTTCCTTCTCCTTTACCATGGCTACTGCTAGTTCAGGCCTCCTTTGAGTATTTTCAGTCTGCTCTTTCTCCCTTCTTCCTCAGTTGTTCTTGGCCATTCACACCCATCACTCTGTGGAACTCTACCATACTAGTGATCCTGTTGCTCCCCAGACCTGTTCTCCTGGGATTGCAGAGCATGAAGGATATAGTAATTGCTACTACAGGTTATTGGCATTGCCTTGATTCCTACCCATTCTCATTACTTTTGTACCATTGTTGCAAATGTCACCATAGTGAAAAAAGAAATTGGTGTCTTAAGATTATGGAAGTAGTTTTGGTTGTGTGGACTTCTGAAAGGGCTTTGGCAACCTCCATGAGTGCACAGACCTCACTTGGAGAACTGCTCCCACACAGTAAGAGCCAGTCCCCTTGGTAGCATACGAAGCCCATCATGGGCTGGCTTCAGTCTAATAGTCTATTGGTCTCCTCCTTGAACCTTTTTAAAATTGAGAGAGAATGTACATATGGTAAAAGACACCAAATGTAAGTATATAGCTTGGTTAGTTTTTGTGTTATTTTTATATACCTAAGTAACTGCCACACAGATTAAGATATAAAATGTTCCCTGCACGTGTTAAGATTGCCTTGGGCCCTTTTCCATTCTGTATCTCACCCCTGTCCCCCACCACCCCCCCGACCCCGAATGAACTGTTGTGACCTCTGTTGTCCTCCTTCTGTTGTCCTCAGTTGGTTTTGCCCATTTTTGCACTTAAAAATGAAATCACATAGCATGCACTCTTTGGAGTCTGACCCTCCTTCCCAACAATTTAGTATCTGAAATTTCTACAAGTTGCAGTGGAATCCCAAGTTCATTGCTGTAATCCCACCATTCCTAGAATTAATAGTTACTTTCTACACCTAAACTGTGCAAACAATGTGATATATGCTGAATACCTGCTTTTCTCCTGGAGTCTGGAATTTGGGCTTATTTCAGGCAGAGGTTGCTTGTGTAACCACCCCTCGACAAAAACCCTGGCACCAGGTTTCTAGCAAGCATCCCTGGTTGGCAACATTTCAGGTATGTTGTCATAAACATAACTTGTTGCTGGGGGAGCTAAGCAATTAAGATAATCTTGTATGACTCCCCTGCAAGAGGACCCTTGGAAGCTTGTACCTGGTTTCCCCCAGACTTTTTCCTATGTGCCTTTTCCCTTTGCTGGTTTTTCTGTGTATCTTCTGGCTGTAACAATTAGCCATATGTGCAGAGTATGACGATATGCTGAGTCCTGTGAGTCCTCTTAGTGACTCATCAAACCTGGGGGTGGTCTTGGGGACCAGCAGCACCGCGGGTGTTAGTTTTGTTTCTCTTCGGAGTTTGAGTATAAAACTGCTGTGGCTCTTCTTGTACCTGCCTTTTTATAGTCCTGTATACCTCTTTTTCTTGCGTATGGGAGCCTGAGTGCAGTTGCTGGGTCATAGTATAGTGTCCCTTGCATTTAAAATTCTAGCAACAGTGTACTTCTGGGTTTTGCCTACAAGCATCCGTTTCATCCCTCCTTGCCCCTGTACATGTTCTTTTGACTAGACTGCCCTCCCCACTCCTTCTATGACCATATGGTAAACCTTTTAATATTTTTACCGACCTACTACCCTTGTTGTTATTTTATATATTTCTTGTTGGGCTTACAAAATAGCATGTAAGCTATTTGATGTTCTTGTGTTCCCATTAGACTAACTCCTTGGGTGCAGGGATTGTCTTACTTACCCTCTGTCTCCTGAATGGCTCCTGGCATATGATGAGAATACAATCAGTAAATGTAATTGTAATCTTTGGGTCTGCAATCACTAGGTTATGTTGTTCATGGGTTCTTTGTTTTCTGTTCATATGAATTGTCTCTGGCCCAAGAGGTTTAAAACCCAAGCTGCTGAAATGACTTTGAATGTCTTGGGGCTTTGACAGTGAGAGAGTTAGAATTGGTGACTAAATTTTGATTTTTTAATCCTGTCTTAACATTGAAGAAAGGAGTCACTACCATTTATGGAGGTTGTGATTGAGGTGGTAGAACATGCCTGTGAAAGGCATGTGATTTGGGTCTGCCCTTCCTGTGGTGTCTGAATTGAGTACCTGAAAATGCAGCAGATAGGCTGAGTGCTGCTTCACTCAAGGTCTCAAGGTCTTGGAGAACCTTACTGTTTATCAAATTCAGAGTTAACCGTGCATATAGCTAACAGTTTGGTAAGTGTGACAAGAGCTACAGTTACAGTGACCATGTGTTTTGGATGTTCTTGAGCAGTTGTGGTATTAAGCATTCCCTTAAGGTTCTCATAAACTTGTTTTGGAACTTGTAGGATTTCCTTTTCCAGACTGAGTTTACTATAGAGTGTGTGTGTGTGTGTGTGTGTTTTGCATTGGATAGACAATGTAGAAACTGAAAACTAACCAGAAAAGAGAGATCCAGGAGAAAGGGGTTCCTGAGTTAAAAGAGTGGAGAAGAGTTAAGGATCAGATCCCCCGCAAATACCAAGTAAGATAAACTTGAAATATTGGTTGGGTTTGGCAACTATGAAGTCATTAATTTTTTCTGTGGTGTCTTTTTGCAAGCTCATGCTAGCAGGATATCATGGGTTCAGGGGACAAATAGGAGGTTAAGAAGTAATAGCACCTTTTTAGAAGGCAGTGGCTTGGGAGGATGTTTTAAGTCAAGGAAGATGTTGGTTTTTGTTTTGTTTTTAAGATGAGAGAGCCTTGGGCACACTTACAGACTGATGGGAAAGAACCAGGGGAGAAGAGAGAGGAAGGTCAGGTCAGGAAGGAAGAGAAAGAAGGGGTGGAATCTTGAATACTGTATCTAGTGATGGATTTACTGTGTCTTTAAGTAAGGACCTGCAGCCGCCTCTCCTTTATTCCTCGTGAACCTCCCTATCCAGCCCCTATTCCTCTACCTCCTTGCATTGAATTTACTGTGTTTTGTATCCACGCTGTGCTTATTCTCTGCTTGTCTGTTCTCCTTCCCACACTGATGGAAATTCTGATTTTTCATTATTCTCTAGCTTAAAAGTTTCAATTGTCAAACCATTCCAGATACCTTAATTTATTCTTCTCCTGTGTGTATCATTTTGTGCTTACCTTGATCTCCACTTACCTAACAATTTCCTTCTCCCACTTAACTAATTCTCCTGTGGGCAGGATTATGTTTTATCCATCTGTAATCTCAAAATCTAACCTAACAGCCTTTTAGTATTTATGAAATATTAGATTGAACTATATGAAGCTGCCGCTTTGTTGGTTGCAAAAGGTAGAGTATTGGCAGTTTTGTATGGACCAACCTAATAAATTTTAATTCCTTCCAGTGTTGCACAGAAGATTTGAGGTGGAAGTTCAGTTAAGAATGGACAAATAAGGGTCAAGGAGAAAGTCAAACATAGAGAAGTACTTCTTAACTACACAGTCATTGAAGTTCAACCAGAAATTGGCTTTGAGTTACCAGGTGACCAAAGCAAAGGTGGAAATTTGGCTAGATGATTTTACATTCTTCTGTAAAGATAACCTGTCAATTCCTCAGGTGAGACTGTAGCATTTCCTAAGCTTTGGTCTGAATAACATTTTTCTAAGTGGGTGTTCTTAAAAGGGCTGTTCAAAATTGTAGTTAAATAGTAACCTCAGAATCATGAGTGTAAATCCTATAGAGGTTTTGTTCAGCTTTATTACTTACTATAAAGATAAAGGCAAATTGCCAAAGTACGTCTCCGAACCAGTTCTTCAGGGGCATCTAAGTATATTGCCCCCAATATACTGTTGGTGTATCTTAAATAAGATTTGAATGTTCAAGATGAGTGCTTCCAACTAAAAAAACATCTAATTAAATCTTATTCTCCGAAAAATTTTTAATGTAAACACAGTTTTGACGGAAGCTTAGTAGATTCCGATCTGTGGACCCCAGATTAAAACTGCATCTTGAAGAGTAAAGTGTGTGTCCTTCAGACCGTCTTCCATAAATTTCTAAACTGGCTTTTCATGAACCCATAGTAAAAATGATTAGCAGAAATGGTCTTGAAGAGGTATGCAATATAGGTATTGTGTTTTTGATTAAAGGAAAACTGAATTATAAGCAACCTAGAGATGGTAGAGTTGGCATTCATTGATGACCATTAAATATCCCCAGACCAGGATTTTGACCTAAAAGAATGGCCATCCTATCATCATGTTGATCCTGGATTATATGGCATCTGAAGGCAAGGCCAGGGTTTCCAAATTAGATAGTTCTAGCATAAAATAAGTATAAAATTTGGGCATCTTATTAACTAGAATACATAGCTACATGGTATGGGTTCAGATTTTTAAAGTGTTAGGGATAGTTTCAAACCACAAAGGCAGAAAAACCTCCAGTTGTGTGCTAAACAGTAAATAAGCTTCTTGGTGAACTTGACTGGGATGAACTTACCCAGGCACTTTATAGATTTGTCATTACTACAAAGTCTGCAAGGTAGGTGGTACTCCACTTTATACCCGAGGCAACCAAGGCTCCTAGAAGATCTCTAAATGGTAGATTTAGTATTTGTACTCCAAGTGCTGTGTTCTTTCTGCTTTGTGAAACAGTGATTCAGTTTTGGGGGAAGATTCTTCCCTTCTGGAAAAGGGGAATGCTCTTTTCTGTCTATTGTCTCCCTGACCCAACCAGTTGAGAATTAGTGCTATAGGAGACCAGTATTGGTTCATGATGGGAGTGTCCACTTTCACCTGTTGACCAGGAGAACATTGAGGCCTGCTATAAAATAGCTTATATCCATAGAGATTGCTCATGAGCCATTCATTCTGACAGTAGGTACAACTAGTTTTATCTTGACACCATTTTTAGTCATGACAGTAAGAAATACTGTTTATCATTTCTAGCTTTGCCAAGTAATTTGCTCCGTCGATCCACAGTTCTCAATAGTGTTAAGATTTGCATTCCAAGCCTCTGATCTGTCTTAAAATCTCCTTTCCTGTTCATTGTGAAAGACCACATAAAGGTAAAACAAACAAAACCTTGCAAATGATCTCACTTTAGGGCAAAGTATGCCATAAATAACTGAAAACTACCAGACAGAAGTTGTATAACCCAGGGGAAAACTGTTTGTCTTTATGGTAAAACATTGGTATGAACTCAGACCTATAAGTGACCAGCAGGATAGAGTATACAGAGTAATGGGTGTGTAATTATGGGTGTGGATAAAAGATACATGTTTTGAAAATGAGACACTGAATTCATTTAGCTGGAGAGTTTACAGGATTGTGTGCTCGCTCGCTCTCGCGCTCTCTCTCTTTCTCTCTCTCTCTGAAAAATAAACATTAAAAAATTAAAGTTTGGAAACCTTTGATATAGGAGATCATTCTAATCCTTAACCTGGCATAGGAGGCCTTTCTAGTTTACTGTCTTCTATACCCAGTGCCCCACCACACTGGACCACTTCTGATAATGCTCCTCGGTTCTCTGTGTGCTCCACACCTTCCTACCTTTACTTTCAGGCACATTCTCTTCTGAGCCCCCTTGGCTGAGAGGACAGTGTAGGATTACAGCAAACTGTAGCTTGTGTCATGGCTGTTAACAACATGACCAGCCAGATCTTAGTTCCCTTTCTAGACTTCATAAATCCCTTTTGGTTGGATCTCCGTCTACTCTGCTTACCATTCAGGTGCTCACTGTACATAGCAGGCAATTGGTTAAAGTTTCTTAAGCTGTGAATGAGAGAGGCATGTAGCCTTAGGATCTTCAGATTGACTGTAAATGCTTGTATCTTAGCCTTTGTGATGTTGTCTAAGTGAGGTTGAGAATCATCTTAAAAATCTACAGTTGTGAAAAGGGCCTTGTGTCTTAGGGTTTAGCTGTTCTCAGTGGTGGCTTCTGGAGGGTTGGGAAAACGACCCAGGGAATATGCAGGACTGCATATTCTGGTCATTCTCACAGCTTGCAAAGGATAGCAGTCTTTTCAAGAGCTTGAGAATGATACAGTACTCAAGTTTGTCCCTTTAAGGCCATCCTACAGAGTTGATAAATTCTGTGCTTCTGCTCATTCTCCTGCTTACTTGAATGTTAATAGGCTAAATAGAGTGCCACTCTACTTTTTAGAATTTTGTTTTGAAGGGACCAGCTGTAAGATCCTAGGTGCTAGTTTCTATACTTGGTCTGCTTTTTGTTGATTTTTCCCAAGGTCCTTGGGAATCACAGACCTGGTGACTCTGTCAGCCAGTATTTCATTGCTTACTATGTCAGTCATCAGATGTGGTGAGTGAGGGAGAGAGAAGAGATTTCTGTCTGGGACACCTGGTGGATGGTGGTGTTATCTACTGAGATAGAGAATACCAAGAGAATCGCTCTTATGTGGGGGTTCAGTTCATGATCATATATTGGGGATTGCAAGTTCAGTGTCGTACGTGAGTTGTGTGTACTTTTAGTGACTACATTGAATTGTACCACTCTTGGTACTTACCATGTCTTCTCCTGTAGTTGTATCTTCAGGTATAAAAATAGCAGCTTCCATATGCCAGGCTCCATGCTAAGTGCTTTAGACAAATCTCATCAAAAAGTTGGTAGGTACTTTTTTCCAATTTCAGAAGTAGGGAAACTGAGGCACAGAGGTTAAGTAACTGAAAAATGGCAGAACCAAACTTTTTAAACTACTCTATTGAGATATAATTCACATAAGCATAAAGTTCAGTGAATTTTAGTACACTTACAGTTTTGTGATTCATCACCCTAATCTAATTTTAGAATATCTTCATTATCTTAGAAAGAAACCTTGTACCCATTAGCCACCATCCCCAAACCTTCTCTCCACCCCGAGATGAAGGCAGCTCATCTCCTTTAGATTGTCTGTTCTGAACATTTCATATAAACGGGCTCATAATAGGTGGGCTTTTGTGACTGGCTCCTTTCACTTACCATAGCATACTTGAAGTTTATCCAAGTTGTAGCGTGTATTGGCACTTCCTTTTTTTAATGTTTATTTTTGACAGAGAATGAGTGTGGAAGGGGCAAAGAGATGGGGAGACAGAGGATCTGAAGCGGCCTCTGAACTGAGAGTGGAGAGCTCTGTGCGGGGCTTGAACTCACAAACAGTGAGATCACAACCTGAGCCGAAGTCAGACACTTAACTGATTGAGCCACCCAGGTGCCCCAGTACGTCCATTTATTTAATTGCCAAATAGTATATAGGTCAACCCCCAGGATTTGAATCTGGTATTTCTGGTTCTGAAACTCCTGCTGCTGCCACACTGTGCTAACTCCTATACATGTCCTATTAGATTCGAAAGTTCTGGGGCAATAGCTTGTATTTAGGGGTTTGTTTTACCCCTCTTAACAGTTCTCTCAAGATACTGTGCTCATAATAGGACTCCTCAGGTATTTTAATATATACGCAAGAAATTCAGGTCCTTGTTACTTAAACTCAGAGTGTTGGAGTTAGGAGTAAGGGAGTGTAGAAAAATCTAAGTATCTTTTTTCTGGTGTCTAGGGGGAAAACCTAAATATCTTTTTTCTGTGTGTAGGAAGAAGAAGCTGGAAGGATAAAAGATTGCTGGGACAACCAGGAAGCGCCCGCGCTCTCCACGTGTAGCAATGCCAATATCTTTCGAAGGATAAATGCCATATTGGATAATTCTCTGGATTTCAGTAGAGTCTGCACTACTCCCATAAACCGAGGAATTCATGATCATTTGCCAGGTGACTTAGATTTGAAAACTTAGTGTATGTATGAAAACATACCCTAGGCATGTATGCAGAGCTGTTTCTAGGAAGCTTGCTTGTGAAGCTTGTGAAGAATGACCTTGAATCTCTGGCGACACTTGCCCCTTTTTGTAGCTTACTTTGTGGATTGGGTTCCCCTCTAGGTGATGGGACTGCCTTTGATTTATAATGTACAAATCTATTTTATGACACATAAAAAGACTGGATGAAAAAGGATAGGTTGAAGGTAGCAGAACTATTTATGTGTAGAATTATAATGTGAGTCATATATATAATTAGATTTTCTGGCAGGCACATTTAAAAGGTTTTTTGAAAAGTGACATTAATATTTAGCCTAACATACACAAAATATGTGAATATGTAATCAAAATGAAAACTATTAGTGAGATATCCTATTCTTTTGTTAGTATTAAGACTACTGCTCAGTTCTAAATAGCTGTGTTTCACATGCTTGGTGGCCATATGACTAGTGGCTGCTGTACTGGACAGTGTGCATCTCTTGAATATTTTAATTGCTTTTACACATGAATGCAGGTCAGCAAGCATTGAGTTTTTTTAATCTTATTTTAGAGAGAGAGAGAGAGAGAGAGAGAGAGAGAGAGAGAGAGTGCAAGCAGGGGAGGGGCTGAGAGAGGGAGACACAGAATCCTAAGCAGGCTCCAGGCTTTGAGCTGTCAGCACAGAACCTGAAGAGGGGCTCAAACTCACAAAATATGAGTTCATTATCTGAGCCAAAGTCATATGCTCAACTGACTGAGCCAGGTGCCCACCAAGCATTGAGTTTTAATGATATTTAGGATATTCCATAGGGTAGTGGAGGGAGATGGCAGCATCCCCTGAAGGTGGTATTTCACAAGGAGGATGTCCTGATAGTGCTGTGTCATAATCGTTTGTAGAAATTGCAACATGTTGATGGAGTGTTTTTCATTGGGGTTATTTTACTTGAAAGTTGAACATATTTTTAATTTTTTAAGTGGACCTTGAAGAAATTTGGCAATAGTGGGATTTTCAGAACAAGAACAGGCAATTGCTGCATTATAAATTCTTTGATTTACTTCCTAACTTGACGTTGGAAATAATAGCCATAAAATTGCAGGCGTATGTGAACATAAAGTAGCTAAATGTCTGAAGGAGAGATGTCCTCACAAATGAGACTGACTTGTGGTAACTTAAGAATTTGTTCCTAGTACATTGTTCTAACTGGAAGGCAAATGGGAGAAGTACATAGGAGAAACTAGGAATGCTGGTAGGTCTTGTCTCATCAAACTTCCAAGAAAGTACATGTATATTTTCTATTAATTGGAGTACATCATGAGCTAATAGTGCTTACTCTCCTTCAGCTTATGCCGAGTTAAAAACTCAGAAAATTTTCTCGGTTCAACATATGTGTCCTGTTTTTATTCTTTGAGAAAATTGCATGAATTAGATTGCAATATGAATGACCCTCAACAATGGCTTAAATTTCACTGGGTTGCCTCAGACATGCTGGGAACTTACTCAGGCATACCTCGGAGAGATTGTGGGTTGGGTTCCAAACCACCATAGCAAAGCTGATATCGCAATGAAGTAAGCCAAAGGAATTTTTTGATTTCCTAATGAATATGAAAGTTACGTTTATGCCATTCTGTAGTCTGTGATGTGTGCAATAGCATTATATCTAAAAAAAATTATCCTTTAAAACTACTTAATTGCTAAAAAATGCTAACCATCATTCATCTGAATTTTGAGCAAGTCATAGTCTTTATGCTAGAGGAGGGTCTTGCCTTGATGTCGATGGCTGCTGACGGTTCACGGTGGTGGTTGTGGAAGGTGGTAGGGTGGCTGTGGCAGCGTCTGAAAATGAGACATCTCTTCCTTCAGGAAAGATGCAGTTCCATTTTACAGATGAGAAAACGAAATCTCATGTAGGTTAGAGGACTTGGGCAAGGCCACCTAGCTAGCTAGTAACTGGCTAATCTCAGACACACAGTCTGCTGTCACTGTCTGTGTTGTTTGGTCGTTTTCTAACACTCAGCTCCCACAAACAGCACATCTTCAGGTGCATGCGGGTTTACACCCAGGCCTCAACTCCTGCATCTGGTCTGGTCTTGGTTTTATTTGGGCTCCAGTAGATGCTGTGACTACTGCAGCTCAGATTTCCCCTGAGCCAGGGACTCCGTACATGGAGTCCTGGCCTTGGAGCCTAGATTGTGCTGCCCTAATGTTGGGTTGGATTGGTTGGCTGTCTGGCCAAGCAGATGTTGGTATTTCCTTCTGAGATGTGCACAGGTTCCAGGGATGAAGACATGGACATCTTTGGGAGAGCACCTTCAGCTACCACATCAGGGAAAGCAGATAAACCCAACCTTGGACCTGTAGCTCCGGTCCCTCCCTCCAAAATCTGGCTTTAGATTTCCTACTTCTTAGATTACTATACACTTGATCCCACTGCCACAATTGGCCAAATTCACCAGAAATTCAACAAATCGTTACGGAATGTGTACTTCATGCCAGTCACTGTCATTAGGCTCCAGGGATTCCTGACTTTATGTGGTATCCTCAGAACCTGCTCTCCCATCATGGATGATGGGAGAAACTCAATAGAGAAATAGGTAAAATAATTGTAAGTTTTAGTAAGTACTATGAAGTAATGATGTTTTGAGTGACATGGTCAGGCAGGAACTCTCTGGGGAGGTATGTTAAAAACGGAGTACTAAAGGAGGAGAAAGAGCTAGATCTTATAAAGAGTGTGGGGAAAACATTTTAGAAAAGGCTGGACTAATGCTTTTTAGAGATCTTGGCATGTTTTAGGCACAGAGGTTGGGAGTAGGGAAGGGGGAGTGCCCATACCGTGGCTACAGGGGTGTTGGGCTAGATGGGGTGGAGGTTGTGGGCCATGCAGAGTCCCTGGATGTTCTTGTGAGAATTGTCAGAGGTCCATGGCCAGTGACATTAAAGAACTAATTTGTCCTTCAAGATCTGATTACCAATTTCTCCAGCAAAATGGAGGACAAAATGGAAGTCAAACCGCTAAGTGGGCTGCCTTCCCATGACAAAGGAAGTGGAGGGTCGACTCATTATTCCTCTTTGTGCTCGGAAAGGGTTCCTGGCATTGCTCCTATGTTTGCCACTGCAGCTTCTTTACAACTCGGCCTCAAGATAACTTTTTTTTGCTTAGAAATCATCACGCTCTTTGACTCAATAGGTCCAGATGAGAGAATCTCTCCTATAGAGTAATAACAATCAATGCAAGTAAGGATTTATGTAAAAGGATACTTAGAGCATCATTATGGTGGTGAAAATTTGAAAGAAGCTTAAGTGTCTCCCAAGAGGGAAATACTTATACTGTATATTCAGTTGATGGAATGTTACATAGTTAATAGAATAATACCTTTCGAGTATAATCTTTTTTACATGTTTAGTTACATAAAAATCTTGTAACTTCTAATTCTCATTCTCTTGCTGTTTCCACCACATCTGCAGTGACTTCTTCTCTTGAAGTCTTGAACCCCTCAAAGTTATCCTTGAGGGGTGGGTCAATTTCTTCCAATTCATGTTGGTATTCTGACCTCTTCCCTTGCATCATGAATTTTCTTACTGGCATCTAGAATGGTGAATCCTTTCCAGAAGGTTTTCAGTTTACTTGCCCAGATCCATCAGAGGAATCACACTATCTGTGGCAGCTATAGCGTTACAAAATGTATTTCTTAAAAAGACTTGAAATTATGTCTAGATCGATGGGCTGCAGGATGGATGTTGTGTCAGCAGTGTGTAAACAATGTCAATCTCATTGTACATCTTCGTCAGAGCTCTTGGGTGACCAGCTGCATTGTCAACGAGCGGTTATATTTTGAAAGAAATCCTTTTTTTCCTGAGCAGTAGGTCTTAACAGTGGGTTTTGCAATATTTAGTGTACCATGTTGTAAACAGAAGTACTGTCCAGACTTTGCTGTTCTATTGACAGAACACAGGCAGAGTAGGTTGAGCGTAATTCTTAAAGGCCCTACGATTTTCAGAATGGCACAGGAGCACAGACTTCGACTTAAAGTCAGCAGCTGCATTAGCCCCTAACAAGAGACTCAACCTTTTCTTTGAAGCCAAGCACTGACTTCTCCTCTCAAGCTATGAAAGTCCTATGTGGCATCATCTTATATTAGGCTGTTTCATGAAAACCTTCATTAATGATCTCAGTTAGATCTTATGGATAACTTACTGCTTTATTTTGCAGTTCTATGGTATGAAGATGGTGTCTTTTCTCAAGCCTCATGAACCAACCTCCATTAGCTTCTGACTTGACTTTTGCAGCTTCCTCTCCTCTCTGTTTGCACAGAAGTGAAGAGAGTAAGAGCCTGGCTCTGGATTAGGTTTGGCCTTAGGGAAGGCTGTGGCTGGTTTGATTTTCTCTGCAGACCACTACGACTTTCTCCATATCAGCAGTTAACTTGTTTGTCTTATGTGTGTGTTCACTGAAGTAGCACTTTTAATGTCCTCCAAGAACTTTTCCTTTGCATTTACAACTTCCCTGTTTGGGGCAAGAGGCCTAGCTTTTGGCTTATCTCTCCTTTCAACACACCTTCCTCACTGAGCTTAATTATTTCTAGCTTTTGATTTAAAGTGAGAGACGTGCGACTCTTCTTTCCCTTGGACACTTACAGGCCCCCGTAGGGTTATCAGTTGGCCTCATTTTGACACTGTTGTGTCTCAGGGACTAGGGAGGCCCAGAAAGGGAAAGCGGGGAAGCGGCCAGTTGGTGGAACAGTGTGAACACATAACATTTATTGGTTACGGTTGCCGTAGGTTAAGTGGGTGCAGGTTGTGGCACCCCAAAACAATTACATCAAAGGTCACAGGTCATTGTAACAATTGCAATAATAAAGAAAAGTTTGAAATACTGCAAGAATTACCAAAATGTGACTCAGAGACATGAAGTGAGTAAATGCTAGTGGAAAAATGGCAACAATAGACTTGCTAAAGTGGGGTTGCCATAAATCTTCAGTTTATTAAATGGAGTATCTGCAAAGTGCAATAAAATAAGGTACGGTTATATTTGCCTTTTTCCCCATGTATTACACTTCCAGTGTGTCCATATTGACGCTTTTAAGTCAATTCAGTGGGTTTTAATTACTGGATAGTCGTAGCATTTTACATAAATACCTACAGTAGCTATCTGATCCTCTATTGGCAAATGATTTTTGCTGTTACAAACAGTATTTTGGTGAACATCCGAGTTTGTATCTCCTTATGTGTGTGTAACAAGAATTTCTTTAGTGTATGAACCTAGAAGTGAATTGCAAAGTAATGAGTATATAACTGTCTTCAAGTTAAGTTGCTCACTTTTTTTTCTTTTTCTTTTGATTGTTTATTTTTGAGACAGAGAGCATGAGTGGGGCAGGGGCAGAGAGAGAGAGGGAGACACAGAATCCAAAGCAGGCTCCAAGCTCTGAGCTGTCAGCACAGAGCCCGATGCAGGGCTTGAACCTACAAACATGAGATGATGACCTGAGCTGAAGTCGGACGGGTGCTCAACCAACTGAGCCACCCAGGCGCCCCAACTAACTTCTTTTTCAAAGTGATTTTTATCAGTTTACAATCCTGCCAGGATTTCATGAGAGTTTTCCTCTACATCTTTGTAGACCCCAGGTATTGTCATACTTGAAAATTTCAGTCAGACTGGGGACCTGGGTGGCTCTTTCAGTTAAGTGTCTGACTCTTGATTTCAGCTCAGGTCATGATCTCCTGGTTTGTGAGATCGAGCCCAGAGCTGGACTTGTGCTAACAGTGTAGAGCGTGCTTGCGATTCTCTCTCTCTGCCCCTTCCCCACTCACGTGTGCATACTCTCTCTCTCAGAATAAACATTTGAAAAAATTTTCAGTTTTGGTATAAAGGCTGCTTAATTTTTTTTCTGTCTATACTGTGAAATAAGTTCCACAGTTTAAAGAATAAATGTGGCATATATGGTCTGGCATCATCCAAGGAAAGATCACTAGAACTGGGCCCCAGGATTCTTTTCTCTTACCCTATTCTGTCTGGTGTGTTTCTTGAGATTCCATTATATAATTAAAGTCACTGGCTTAGATGAAATCATGCAGGAAATGCTGTTCTGCTATATAGCTGTACTATTAAGCAGAATACTAAATTGAATATTCCCTGCCTAGAAAAATCTTTATATTTTTCAAGAATGGCTTGGTTATCACCTCTGAAAACTTTTTCTTACATTCTCTTCCCTTTCATAACTGCAGCAAGATCATTCTTGGCTATTACACATGGTTTGTTGACCTGTGTGGTGTTCTAAATATAAACATATACTCTCAAAACAGGGTAGATAAAGTATAGTTTTGAATAAGCCTATTCAGTTTGCCCATTTGATTACAAACCTACATAAAAGTGCAGGCTCTGGATGCAGATTAACTTGAGAACAGATCCTGGCTGTGTGACTTGCACTAATCTTAGGTAATTCTCTGAGATTAAGTTTCCAGAACTAGAACACAGGAGTAGTAACAGTACCTGTCTATAGGATTTGGGGAAGATTGAGTAAGATACATATTTTGAATATGTAGAATAGTGCCCATAACTGCATTTAACTTGTTACGTGGTGGTACTCATGGTGATGGTGTGGATATGTCAGGAACACAATTGTGGAGGCGCCTGGGTGGCTCAGTTGGTTGAGTGTCCCACGTTGGCTCAGGTCATGATCTTGAATTCCGTGGGTTCGAGCCCTGCATCAGGTTCTGTGCTGACAGCTCAGAGCCTGGAGCCCGCTTTGGATTCTCTCTCTCTCTCTCTCTCTCTCTCTCTCTCTCTCTCTGCGCACTTCCCCCACTGTGCGCTTGCTTGCTTGCTCTCTCAAAAAATAAAAATAAACGTAAAAAATATTAAAAAAAAAAAACAATTGTGTGAGAGCATTGCTGGGGTCGTGATTTTTGAAGTTGAATTCCTGGTGTCTGGTTTAGACTATAAAGGACCAGGTCTTAAATATCCTCGGGTTCCTAATCCTCAGTACTGCATCTGGCACATGGTGGGAGTCGTTGTACAATTGCTTGATGAATACATTCTCAAAAACTGGGTACTGAAACTGAAAGAGGCCCTAATTTTAAGTTCAAATAAGTTCTCTCCTCACATTCCTTACTATTTGATGTCTAGGATATTTCTTTTTTTATTGTAAAAGAAAACTTAACCATCATAACCATTTTTTGGTGCACAATTCAGTGACATTAAATACATGCACGTTGTTGTGAAGCCATTATCCCCATAATTCTTCCTCCTGTAAGGCTAAACGTCTGTACCCACTGAACAATAATTCCCCACTCTTGCCTCATTCCCACCCCCTGGCACCCGTCATTACACTTCATGTTTTTATGATTTTGACTGTTTTAAGTACCTCATGTAAATGGAATTCTACAGTACTTGTCATTTGTGACTGGTTATGTCACTTAGCCATGAAGGTTCATCCATGTTGTAGCCTTTGTCAGGATTTCTAAGTCTGAATAATATTCCATTATATTGTATACATCACATTTTGCTTACCTGTTCATACGTTGGTGGATATGTGGTTACTTGTACATTTTAGCAGTTATGAATAATGCTGCTATAACATAAATGTACAAATCTTTTGAAGACTGTGCTTTCAGTTCTTTGGAGAATGTGCCAAGAGGTATAATTGCTGGATCACATGGTAGTTCTGTTTTTAATTTGAGGAACCACCATACTGTTTTCCACAGTAACTGTACTGTTTACATTCCCACCAAGAGTGCACAGGGGCTCCAGTTTCTCCACATCCTCTCAAATACTTTCTGTTGTTTTTTTACAGTAGCCATCCTAATGAGAGTGAGGGAGTATCTTAGTCTGATTTGCATTTCCCTAATCATCAGTGATGTTTAGCATCTTTCCATGTGCTTAGTGGCTATTTGTATATCTTCTTTGGAGAAACATCTACGCAAGTGCTTTGTACGTTTTGTTCATTAGGAAGTAAATATGTCTTTTTTTTTTAATGTAAAAGGAGTGTGCCTTTCGATGTATAAAACTTTAAAATTTTCATGAAATCTGGGGCACCTGGGTAGCTCAGTTTGGCTGAGTGTCCAACTCTTGATTTCGGCTCAGGTCATGATCTCATAGTTCATGGAATTGACCCCTGAGTCGGGCTCCATGTTGACAATGCGGAGCCTGCTTCTCTGCCCCTACCCCCCCCCCCCATGCACACACACACTTGCTTTTTCTGTCTCTAAAATAAATTTTTAAAGAAGTTGAAAATTTTCATGAAACCTAATTTATCTTTCATTTTAGAGTTAGCAAGCAAGGGAGAGGGGAGAGGGGAGAATCTTAAGCAGGCTCCGTGCTCAGTGCAGAGCCCATTGTGGGGCTTGATCCCTGATTCTGGGATCATGACCTGAGCAGAAGTCAAGAGTCAGATGCTCAACCAGCTGAGCCACCCAGGTGCCCCTAATTTGCCTATTTTTTTTTTTTTTTTTTTTTGCCTGTTGTACCTTTGCTTTCATATCCAAGAAATCATTGCTAAATCCAGTTTCATAAAGCTTTTGTCCTGTGTTTTCTTCTAAGGTCATAAATGTAGGTCCTTGATCCATTTTGAGTTAATATTTGTAAATGGTTTTGGCTAAACATCCAACTTTATTTGTGTGTGTATATCCAGTTTTCCTAACACCATTTGTTGAAAAGACCATCTTTTCCACATTGAGTTATCTTAGCACCCTCTCAAAAATCATTTGACCATATATGCAAGGATTTATTTCTGGGCTTTCTATTCTTTTCTGTTAGTTTATGGGTCTGTCTGTATGCCAATACCACACTGTTTTAGTTCCTGTATCTTTATAGTAGGATTTGAAATTGGGAAGTGTGAGTCTGCCAATTTTGTTATTTTTCTTAAAGATTGCTTTTGTTATTCAGGGTCACTTGAGATTCCATATGAATTTTAGGATACCTTTTTCCATATGTATTTTGGACAAGAGCCCCTTATCAGACATGATTTACAAATATTCTCCCATTTGGTAGATTACCTTTTGATTTTGTTGATGGTTAGATGGTTTTCAGTAATAATAATTCTACATGTTTATTTTTGCTTTCGTTGTTTTTGCTTTTGGTGTCACAGGTTTTTCTACTTGGCAACAATGTCACTGGGGTGTTAATTGGCATTGCATTGAATCCATAGATTGCTTTGTAGTATTGATGTTTTAATAACATTAAGTCCTCCAGTCCGTGAACATGGGATGTTAGCATTTTTTTATGTCCTCCTTAATTTATTTCATCAGTGTTTCTTCATTTTCATTGTGTCTTTGACTTCCTTGATTGTCAGTTCATAAGTAATTTATTCATTTTGATGCTATTATAGATGGAATCGTTTTTGTAATTTCGTTTTCTCATTGCTTATTGTGTACAGAAGTACAACTGATTTGTGTGTGTGTGTTAACTTTGTAGCCTGATACTTTGCTTAATTTCATTTATTTTTTTTAAACATTTTTAATTAAGTTTTTAGTTATTTCTTTTGAGAGAGTGAGAACACAAGTGGGGGAGGAACAGAGAGGAAGAGAGAGAGAGAATCCCAAGCAGGCTCCACACTGTCAGCGCAGAGCGCAATGCAGGGCTCGAACCCACGAACTGTGAGATCATGACCTGAGCTGAAGTCAGACGCTCAAACGACTGAGCTGCCCAGGCACCCCTTAATTTCATTTATCCTAATAGGAAGTTTTTGTGGACTCCTTTAGGGGTTTTTAACATATAATATCATCTACAAACAGGGATAATTATACTTGTTCCTTTCCACTTTGGATGCCTTTTATTTTTCTTGATTAAATACTTTGGCTAGAACTTCCATTATATTGAATAGAAGTGGTAAAAGATGGGTATCCTTGGGGTTTTTTTTTTCTTCATCTTAGGGAAAAAGCTTTCAGTGTTCTACCATTGAGTATTATGTTTGCTGTGGGTTTTTCATATAATGCTTTTATTATGTGAAAGTTACCTTTTATTCTTATTTTGGTGACTGATTTTATCATGAAAGGTGTTGAATCTTCCCCAGATGCTTTCTCTGTATCAATGGAAATGGTCATGTGTTTTTTCCCTTCATTTTGTTGATGTGGCATATAAATTTTTTGTATGTTGAACCATCCTTGCATTTCAGGGACAAATGCTATTTAGCCACAATATATACTTCTTTCAATGAACTGCTGAATTCTGTTTGCTAGTATTTTGTTGAGTATTTTTGTTCAACTTTTGTTTTTGATCAGTGTTCATAAAGAATGTTGGTCTGTAGTTTGCTTGTACGGTCTTTGGTATCAAGATTATGCTGCTTTCATAGAATGAGTTGAGAAGTGTTCCCTCTTCAGTTTTCTGGGAAAGTTTGAGAAGGGCTGGTAGTAGTTCTTTAAATGTTTGGTAGAGTTCACCAGTGAAGCCATCAGATCAGATCCAGGGCTTTTCTTTGTTGGGAGATTTTTAGTTTTGATTCAGTCTCCTTACTACTGATAGGTCTATTCAGATTGTCTATTTGTGATTTAGTCTCAGTAGGTTTTGTGATTCTAGGAATATGCCTGTTTTATCTAGATTATTGAAGTTTTTGGTATATAGTTATTAATATTCTTTATTTTTATAGAGTAGATAGTACTGTCCCATTTGTTACTTGATTTAGTAATTTGAATGTTTTAATTTAGTTCATTTAGCTAAAGATTTGTCAATTTTGTTACTTTTCAAAGAACCAGGTTTTGGTTTTATTGACTTTTTTCATGTATTCTTATTGTTCTTTAATGTTGTTTATCTCTGCCCTTCTTTCCCTCATCTGCTAGCTTTGGGCTTAGTTCTTTTAGTTCTTACCTTATAAAGTTAGGTTGTTGATTTGAGATCTTGTTGTTTAATTTCTTTTTAATATTCATTTTTGAGAGACAGACACAGTATAAGTAGGGGAGGGGCGGAGAGTGAGGGAGACGCAGGGTCCGAAGCAGGCTTCTGGCTCTGAGCTGTCAACACAGAGCCTGACACAGGGGTCAAACTCGTGGAGTGCAAGATCATGACCTGAGCTGAAGTCAGACGACTGAGCCACCCAGGTGCCCTTGAGATCTTGGTTTTTGATGAGAGTGTTTATAGCTATAAATTTCCCTTTCAGCACCACCTTTGCTGTGCCCCACAGTTCTGGTATGTTGTGCTTTCATTTTCATTTGTCTGTTACTATCTCCTAATATCCCTTGTGATTTCTTTTTTGATTGTTGGTTGTTTAAAAATACGTTGTTTCATTTCCACAGTTATGTAAATTTTCCAGTTTTATGTTTGTTGCTGATTTCTAGCACCATCTTGTGTTGTTTTTAATCTTTTTAAATCTATTGAGGCATAATTTGTGGTCTAACCTATTGTCTATCCAATAAAATGTCCTATGTATACTTGAGGAGAATGTGTATTCATTGCTGTTGGGTAGAATGTTCTGTATATGTCTGTCAGATACAGTTGGTCTCTTCTGTTAAGTCCTATATTTCATTGTATAAGTAGCTTCTTTCTGGTTGTTCTATCCATTATTGTGAGTAGGGTCTTGATGTCTTGAACTCTTGTAGTACTTTGTTAATCAGTTTTTGCTTCATATATTTTGATTGTCATTATGTAAATGTTTATAATTTTTATATCTTAATGTATTGAACCTTTTATTTACATACAACATTCTTGTCTCTTGTAACCTTTTTTTGGGTTTAAGTCTATTTTGCCAGGTATTAGTATAGCCACCTTGCTTTCTTTTGGTTACTATTTACATGGAATATATTTTTTCTATCATTTCATTTTCAATCTGTCTTTTTGTGTTTGGATCTCGAGTGAGTCTTTTGTGGACATCATATAGGTTCATGTGTTTTTATTCATTCTGCCAGTCTCTTTTGACTGGAGAATTTAATCCATTTATATATTTAAAAAAATTTTTTTAATATTTATTTTTGAGAGAGAGAGAGAGAGACAGTGTGTGAGTGGGGGAGGGGAGACAGAGAGGAGACAGAATCCCATGCAGGCTCCCTGCTGTCAGCGCAGAGCCCCATGTGGGGCTTGAACTCAAGAACCGTGAGATCATGACTTGAGCCAAAATCAAGAGTCGGATGCTCAATTGACTGAGCCACCCAGGTCCCCCATGATCCATTTGCATTTAATTAATTATAAGGAGGGACTTCTGTCATGCTGTTTTTTTTTCCTGTGTGACTTACAGCTTTTTTGACTCTCATTTCCTGCAGTAATGTCTTTTGTGTTCAGTTGATTTTCCTTTTTGTGTTTAGTTGATTTTTAAATAGTGAAATATTTAAATCATTTTTTTGTTTCATTTTGTGTATATCATATAGCCTTTTTTCTTTGTGGTTACTACTGGGTGGCGGTTACATTTGACGACAAAGTGATAACCCTCTACCTTGGATTTATAACAGCTTAATTTCAATAACACACAGAACCTCTGCTCCTTTACAAGTCTGTACTCATCCCTTCCAGGTGTTGTTGTGACAAGGTTTATATCTTTATGTAGAAAGCAAGATGACAGAAATACTAGCTTTTACATTAATAATTGCTTCTTTAAATGCAGTAGTCTTTGAAATCATGTAGGAAACAAAGCACATTTACAAACCATTATTAAAATGATACCCGCTTTATTTTAAACTGTAGCATAGTTAACATACAGTGTTACATTAGTTTTAGGTGTACAGTGTAGTGATTCACCAGTTCCATACATTACTTAGTAATCATCATAAGTGTGGTATTAATCTCCTTTATCTGTTTGATCCATTTTCCCACCCACCTCTGTCAGGCAACCACCCGTATATTCTCTGTATTTGTCTGTTTTCTTGTTAGTCTTTCTTCTCATTTTTTTTCCCATTGTTTGTTTCTTATATTCCTCATAATGAGTGAAATCATATGTATTTGTCTTTCTCTGGCTTTTTTAAAAAAAATACTTTATTTATTTTTGAGAGAGAGAGAGAGACAGCGACAGCGTGAGCAGGGGAGGGTCAGAGAGAGAGGGAGACAGAGTCCGAAGACAGGCTCCAGGCTCTGAGCTAGCTTTCAGCGCAGAGCCCCGACATGGGGCTTGAACCCATGAACCGTGAAATCATGACCTGAGCCGAAGTCAGACGCCCAACCGACTGAGCCACCCAGGTGCTACCCATCTGACTGACTTCTTTGACTTAGCATTATATCTGCTAGCTTCATGTTGTTGCAAATGGCAAGATTTTGTTCTTTTTTATGGCCAGATAATATTCCATTATAATGATACCTGATTTTGTAATTGTCCATATAATTACCCTTGTGGAGATGTTCATACATCTGTGTAGCTTTAGGTTACTGTTTAGTGTCCTTTCATTTTTACTATGCAGAACACCCTTGAGCATTTTGCATACCTAATGGTTGTGAACTTCTTAGCCTTCATTTGTCTGGAAATGTCCTAATGTCTTCCTCACTTTTTAAGGACAATGTTAGTGGATACAGGATTCTTAGTTGGCTTTTTTTTTTTTTTTCTTCAAGCACTTTGAACATACTGGCCCACAGTTTTCTGGCCTCAAAAGTTTTTGATGAGACTCTGTTGACAGTCTTCCTGAGGATACTTAAATGTGATAGACGGCTTCTCTCTGCTGTTTTCAAGATTCTTTGTCTTTTGAAAGTATGATTATAATGGACCTTGGTGGAGGTCTTTGAGTTCATCTGACTTGGGGTTTTTTGTGCTGCTTCAGGGTTAATATTTTCATATTTCAGAAGTTTTCAACCATTATTTCTTCAGATATTCTCTCTGCCCCTTTTGGTCTACTCTCCTGGAACTGCCACCATGCATAATGTTAGTCTCCCTGCTGGTGTCCTACATCTGTCCCTGAAGAGCTGTTCTGAAATCTTTTTTCTTTCTTTGGCCTCAATAATTCCCATTATGCTCTTAAAGTTCACTAATTCTTTCTTCTGCTTGCTTGATTCTGCCTTTGAATCCCTCTAGTGAAATTTTCATTTCAGGTAGTGCATTGTTCAGCTCCAGAACTTTCTTCTTAGTTTCTTTGTAGGTTTTCTGTCTCTTCATTGGCATTTCCATTTTGTTCACACATTGTTTTCTTGATTTAAATCCACATCTTCCTTTTATTCCTTGTCATCTTTAAAACCACTGTTTTAAAGTCTTTGTGTAGCATATATTCCAGGGTTTTTTCAGAGAGAGTTCTCGTTGATTTCTCTTTTCCTTTGAATAGGCCATAGTTGTTTCTTTGTATGCCTTTGGATTTGCTTATTGAAAACTGGATAATAACGTGGTAACTCTGGAAAGCCTTTCCCAGCATTTTCTGAGGTTTTTGTTGTTGTTATTGTTAATGTTTTTTTGTTCTGTGGTTTTTTGTTTGGTTTTGTTTTGGTTGTTCATGGTTTCTTTGTTGAGGATCAGCCTGAGGCATGTTTATACTTAGGTGTCTTCTCAGGTCTTTCCTGGGCCTGTACCTGGGCATGTTCAGTCAATATGGGGCACCTGGGCGTCTCAGTCTGAGGTCATGCATGGTCTTGCGGTTTGTGAGTTTGAGCCCTGCCTTGGGCTCTGTGTGGACAGCTCAGAGCCTGGAGGTTGCTTTGGATTCTGTCTCCGTCTCTTCCTCTGCCCCTGCCCCACTCACACTCTCTTGCGTTCGTTCGTTCTCTCTCTCTCTCAGAAATAATAAACATTAAAAAATTATTATTTTCTCCACATATGTTATTGTCTTAGCATGTCCTAGCCAGTGTCTGGCTCCTGTAAGAGGAAAACGTGGAAAATGAAAGGGGGAAGTGGCACCTGCCCTTTAAATCCCTTGGAAGCTACTTGAGTTGGAGGGACAGGGTCTAGGGCTTGCAGTCCTAGGGGAGGTGCAACAATAATGGTTGACTCTGTGTGTGCATCTCTATGATCGGAAGTAACAATCAGTGATCAGAGCACACATCCCCAATATTTGGAAGATTGGATCCTTTTTGCTTTCCTTAACTCCCCCTGTAGTAGAAGTTTTGCACAGAGAGTTGTGACACCAGGGCTTTTGTTTCCAGGAAGCAACTTTATTCCTGCTGGCACTGCTCAGTTGAGTTTGTACTCAAAGAACTGAGCCCTGAATGCCACTTGACGTAGTTCTTTGTATATTTTTTACTTCTTTGTCTGCTATATATGGTAACATACAAACATGTAGTCTGATGAGGTGGTCTCATGTTACAAGGTCGTGAGACATGTTGTCAGGTACATGTATAGTCAGGTTGCCTTGAGGGATATTTTTTTTCCTTAGGGAGGGGACCCTACCACACTCCAGACCCTGTGCACGCTGCTCCGTGAACGTGTGCACAGCTGGTGGCTGGGCTGAGGGCTGGGTAGCTGCTAGCTGCTCTGCCTGGACTTGAAATTGACGAAAATTAATGCAGTTTACCCTCAAGTTTTCCCATGGAATTGTCGAGCTTTCAGCAGACTCCAGAGTTCTGAAATAGTTACATCCCAAGGATTGTGCTAGTATAATTTCTGGTGCTTTCTACACCTCCATCTTCCTAGAATCCTGCTAGTATCTAGGGTTTTAGTTTTGTATGTTTACACGTTATCACTTATTTCAACTTTATTTTTATCGGTTTCTTAGCTTACCTTTTTTTAAAATTTATTTTTGGACTAGTTTGCTTGAGTTTTCAGATCATTAAACATAGCATACACATATGGGAAATTGCTAAACCTGTTGTTTTACTCTGATAAATTATACAGTAAACCCCCCACATTACCATTACCTAGGTCAAGAAGGAAAATTCTTTATCTCAATACTCCAGAAGTTCCCCGTTTTCTTCAATGATCATATCTGTTTCTCCAGATATAACTGTTGTCTTAGGATTTTCTAATATTTCATCCTCATGTATATATCCTTAAAAAGTATTTACATTTTGAACTTTATTCCATACTGTATTTTTTCTGGCAGCCTTGTTCATGAAACTCATCCATGTTGCATGCTACTGTAGTTAAAATTGATGGATATATATTACATCATAAAATACCTCATAATGTATTAATTCTAATGTTCAGCATTTGGGTTGTATCTTCACAATGAATAACTAATGCCCAGCCTTTCCCAAAGAGGTTGTACCAGTTTACTTACCCACCGACAGAGTGTGTCAGTGCCAGCTGCTTTACACCCTCACCCACTGTCCGCACTGTCACTCTTCCATGGAGCTCTTCTTAGGGAGTGTAGTGATACCTCATGTGGTTTTACTTTTTGTATCTTCCTGATTTCTCTGAGGTTCAGCATTTTCAGATCTTTATTGGCTGTTTTGAATATTATTATGTAATGTGCTTGTGCAGGTTTTTGTGCCTTTTTTTCAGTTGAGAGAATCAGATTTGTAGACATTATTTATTATGAAGTGGAGCCCTTTGATCTGTGTATTACTAATGTTTTTACTTTTCTAGTGTTGTCTTTTGAATATTGGTACTTGATTTTAAGATGGTTCCAGTTTATTGAGCATTTTCTTTACCATGAACATTTTCATGCTGTAGTTAAATCTTTTTCTCTTTTTGAGGAAATGATATTTCTTGTGTTTTAAGTTTTCTTGTTTTTTTTGATAGTTTTATAAATGGAATAACTTAAATTCTAATGGTTTGCTAGTACATAGAAAGAATAGCGTTTTGTATATCGATAATGTATTCCATGACCTTGCTGAATTTACTTACAGTGTAAACTGTAGGTTTTTCACATAAGCAGTTGTCTGCAAATTAAAGTTTTTTTCTTCCTTTTCAGTCTTTCCAATTTTTTCTTCAAAACTTACTTTATTGTCTTTTTTTTTTTTTAATGTTTATTCATTGTTGAGAGAGAGCGCAAGCAGAGGAAGGGCAGAGAGAGAGAGGGAGGGAGGGAGTGAGGGAGGGAGGGAGAGAGAGAATATGAATCCGAAGCAGGCTTCAGGCTCTGAGCTGTCAGCACAGAGCCGTATGCGGGGCTCTAACCCATGAACCATGAGATCATGAGCTGACCCAAAGTTGGACGCTTAACTGAGTGGAGAGAGGTGAGGGTGAGAGAGAGAGAGAGGTGAGGGAGAGAGAGAGAGAGAGGTGAGGGAGAGAGAGAGAGAGAGGTGAGGGAGAGAGAGAGAGGTGAGGGAGGGAGAG
>CM053560.1:133531654-133610642 GCA_028646485.1 Cryptoprocta ferox | reverse complement strand
GAGAGAGGTGAGAGAGCACAGGAGCAGTAGAGGGAAAGGGGGAGAATCCCAAGCAGGCTCCACTTGCAGGGCCCGACATGCAGGGCCCGACATGCAGGGCTGAATATCACAACCGTGAGATCATAGCCTGAGCTAAAATCAAAAGTTAGAGGCTTAACTAAGTCACCCAGGTGCCTGCCCCTACTCTTGTCAGTTTTATTCAGAACGGTATGAAGGTTCT
Source organism: Cryptoprocta ferox (assembly GCA_028646485.1). NCBI lineage: Eukaryota > Metazoa > Chordata > Mammalia > Carnivora > Eupleridae > Cryptoprocta > Cryptoprocta ferox. The sequence goes on along the minus strand of CM053560.1, from coordinate 133,610,422 downwards.
AACCAGAAAAACCATATAGGAAAAAGAAATAGGAACCATCTGGATTGGAAAGAAAAAAGTTCAACTCAGAGATACGATCTTGGACATAAAAGAAAAACATGAGGGATTCATACACATGAAACAGACCTAAAAGAGTTGAGTAAAGGGGCAGGGGACAAGATCTTCTAGATTATAGCCAAACCGGTGGTTGGCGAAGCGATGTTTCATTGTGGTTTTCGTTTCTCTAATGATGTGTAACCTGTCGGCTATGTGTATTTTCTTTGGAAATGATCTAAAAGATGATAAAAACTACTGATAAGGATATGGAAAAAACTCCAAACCCTCCTCCGTTGCTGGTGGCAATGTGAAACGGCTGCAGCTGCTTTGGAAAGCAGTGGGCAACTTCTCAAAAAGTTAAACACTGAGATACCACATCATGCCCAAGTTCATTCCTATGTATATATACCTTCCATAATAAATGTTCCTTTAAGTTTATTTTATTTAGAGAACGCACGTACGTGCAAGTGGAAGAGGGGCAGAGAGAGGGGGAATCCCAGTCCTCGCTGAGCTCGGAGCCCGGCACGGGATTTGATCTCAAACCATAAATAAGATCATGACCTGAGCCAATATCAAGAGTCAGACGCTTAACTGACTGCCCCTCGGCCTGTCAATTTATGAAAAAAAGACAGTTGGGACTTGGAATCTGTAGATCAGTTTAGAAACTAGTGCCCTTTTAATCCTAGATCTTTTAATCCATGAACATGAGGTGTCTTTCAATTTAATTAATTTCTGTCAAGAAGGTTTTGTAGTTTACCATATACAAGTCTTGTACTGTTTGTAAGTATGTTTGTTCTTTTTGATGCTGTTGTAAATTGTTTTCTTATGAATGTTTATATAAAAATATAACTGATTTTGGCTTGCTGAAGAATTGGTATAATTTCGTTTTTTAAGCCTTTGGTAGAACTCAACCAGTGAAACCATTTGGTCATGGACTTCCTTTGTGGGAAGTTTTTGATAATTAGTTCAGTCTCTTCATTATAGATCTACTCAGATTGTTTCTTTTTGTGTCAGTTTTTGCAGGTTGTGTTTTTGTAGGAATTTGTTCATTTCACCTACGTTTTCTAATTTGTAGGCGTGCAGTCTGTCCCCTTTTTTAAAGCTTATTGGAGGGAGGGAGACAGAGCGCGCGCGTGCGCGCGAGCGAGCCCAAGTTGGGGAGAGGGGCAGAGAGAGAGGAAGGGAGAATATGCCAAGGCAGGCTCTGCACACAGCACAGGGCTCGATCCCATGAATCGTGACATCATGCCCTGAGCTGAAATCAAGAGTTGGATGCTTAACCAATTGAGCCACCCAGGTGCCCCTCTCCTTTTTATTTCTGTAAGGTTGATGGTAATGCCTGCACTTTGATTTCTGATTTTAGTAATTTGCTCTTTTTTTTTCATGTTCTAGCACAAGATTTGTTAATTTTTCAGATGTTTTCAAAGAACCAACTTTGGGTTTTGTTGATTTTTCTCTATAGTTTTCTAGTCTTTATTCCATTTATTTCTACTTTAATCTTCTCTTTTCTACTTGGCTTTTTGTTTTTGCTTTTTATTTTCTAGTTTCTTAAGGCACAATGCTTAGGTTATTGATTAAGACCCTCTTTAATGTAGGCACTTATATCTGTAACTTTGCTTCTAAGTACTGCTTTCACTGCATGTCCTATATTTTAGTCTGTTGTATTAATTTATCTCAAAACATTTTCTGATTCTTGTGTGATTTCTTCTTTGATCCATTATTATGTTGCTTAATTTCCATGTATTTGTGAGTTTTCCAGTTTTCCTTTTTCTGTATTGATTTCTAACTCCATTGTGATCAGAAAACATACTTTGATTTCAGTCCTTTCAAAGTCCTTTCAGACTTGTTTTAAGGCATTACATATGGTCTGGCCTGGAGAATATTCAATATGCACTTAAGATTGTATATTCTAGGGGCACCTGGGTGGCTCAGTTGGTTAAGCGTTCGATTCTTGATTTTGGCTCAGATTATGATCTCACAGTTCATGACATCGAGCCCTGCATTGGGCTCTGCTGATAGCACAGGCCTGATTTGGATTCTCTTTCCCTCTCTCCCTCTTCCTCTGCCCCTCACCTGCTTACGTGCACTCTATTTCTTTTTTAAAACACATAAATAATTTTTTAAAAACCTGTGTAACCTGCTGTTGTTGGATGGAGTATTCTATAGATGTCTTTAATTCTAGTTGGCTGATGAGTGTTTAAGTCTTCTGTTTTGTTGCTTATCTTCTGTCTTCTTGTTCTATCCATTATCGAAAGGTATTTGTTTCCAACGGTTACTGTTGAAATACCGGTTTTATCCCATCAATTTTGTCTTTACTTCGTATATTTTGGTGCTCTGTTCTTAGGTTCACCTGTGTTTATAATGGTTGTATCTTCTTTATGGATTAGTCTATTTTGTTTCTAGGGACAGTTTTTAAGACTTACTTTGTCTGATACTAGTATAGCCACTCCATCTCTCTCTTGGTTACTGCTTTCAGGGTATGTCTTTTTCTGTCTTTTTACTTTCAACCTATTTGTGTCTCTGAATCTCACATGTATCTTTTACATAGCATGTATTTGGATCATGGTTTTTAAAAACATGTTTTACCAATCTCTTCCTTTTTAGGTGGTGAGTTTAGTTTATTTACATTTAATGTAATTACTGGTAAGATAGAATACACATCTGTCATCTTTGTTGTTCATTAATTGCCTTCTTGTGTGTCAATTATATATTCTTTAGTGTGCCATTTAAATTTCCTTGCCACTTTTACTATATTTTTTGAATTATTTTCTTGATGGCTGCCCTGGAGATGACAGAAAGCATTTTAATTTGTAACGGTATGGTTCAGATTAATACCAGTTTCATTTCAATAGTATACAAAAACTTGGCTCCAGTACTGCTGCATTCCCTACCTCCTTTGTGCTGATAGTGTCCCATGGATGACATCTTTATACATTGTATGCCGATCAACCCAGATTTATAATTACTACTTTTATTTGGTTCTTTCAGTAAGATAGAAAAAAATCGTAAACAAAAGTACATCTGTACATTTGTACTGTATTTGTGTACTTTTTGTGGTGTGGTGTCTTTGTTACTTTGTGTTGGCTTAAGTACTGTATTATTGGCTGTGTAATTCTTTTTTTTTAGTGTTCATTTTGAGAGAGTGAGTGAGCAGGAGAGGGGCAGAGTGAGAGGGAGACAAGGAATCCCAAGCAGGCTCCACACTGTCAGCACAGAGTCCGATGCAGGGCTCAAACCCATGAACTGTGAGATGGAGACCTCAGCTGAAATCAAGAGGACGCTTAACTGGCTGAGCCACCCATGTGCCCTTGACCATAGAATTGTTGATCAAGTTATTTCTTTGAATTCAGATGAAACCCTGAGTGTTTTAATCTCACTGCTTTCAGGTTCCCATGGGGTTGCTGATGAGAAATAAGCATTTAATCTTACTGAGGATCCCTTCTACGTGATCCATGAGGAGTTGCTTTTCTCTTGCATATTTCAAGATTCTCATTGCTTCTAGCTTTTACAGATTGATTGTTTGTCCCAGTGTGACTGTCTTTATATTTATCCTACTTAGACTTTTTTTGAGTTTCAGATTGATGTCTTTAATCAAATTTGGGAAGTTTTTTTGTCACTTTTTCCTTCATACATTCTTCCGTCCCCTTTTTTTCTCTTCTTTTGGGACTTTTAATGTGTGTTTATTGGTACACTTGATTATATCCCAGAGGTATCTGACACTCCCTTCACTTCATTATTTTTCTTTCTCTTCCTCAGACTGCATAATCTTAATGTACCTATCATTAGGTTTGCTCATTCTTCTGCCTATTTAATGCTGAGATGCTGTACTGAATTTTTCATTTCAGGTATTTATTGTACTTGTCAGCTCCAGAATTTCTAACTGGTTCTCGTTTATAATCTTAACTCTTTTTTCTATTTGGTGAGACACTGTTCTTCTACTTTTCTTTAATGTCTGAGATGTGGTTTCCTTTAGCTGTATAAACATACTTTAAAACAGCTGAGGGAAGTCTTTGTCTAGTACTTGGAATGTCTAGTCTTTGTCAGGTGATTTCTTTTGATTGCCTTCTTTCCCCTGTGAATGGGCCATATTTTCTTATTTCTTTGCATATCTTGTAAATGTTTTGTTGAAAAGTGGGTACTTAATTGAATATGACAGGTGTGGAAATCCAATTATCCCCTTTCCCAGGGCTTGTTGTTCTGTTTGTTACTCTTTAAAGGCTTTCCTCAACTACTTCCGTAGAATCTCTACTTCGTTATTTTTCTGCTGAACTAATAATGATTACAAAGAGATTTCCTCACATGCTTAGAACCAGTAAGTCTCCAGCCTTTGCTTAAAGGATCCAGCATATCTTCCACACTGAGCCATACGGTTGACGACTCTGTGGTAGCCTTCTCTTCCCTGGTAGTGCAGAGCCTTAACCTTAACCAGAAGCGAGATTTTGCAGGGCCTTCTTAGGTCTTTTCTGAGCGTGCGTGTGGCCTTCAAGATGCCAGAACCTTGTTGAGCTTTTTAAATCCCCCAATAGATATCTCATTCCCTAGTTTTTCCTTGTAAGCATTTTTTTTTTTTTAATCTTTCGTTTGCCCAAATTGTTACTACCTGAGGCACCAGATAGGTGAATAATTGACTTTGATTGTTGAGTAAACCTTCCTCTGGAGAAAGGCTGTTAATACTGGGTGAGATCCAAGGCAAGTCAAGCAAAGGTAGCCTTAATAAAAAAGGGAGCTTGCAGGGAACAACCAGAAAGGTCACGTAATGACAGTCTCTGGGGAATGGGATTTGAGCTCCAACCTTATTGTGCTTCTTCCACTGGCTGCCAGGCTGCTAATTTTCACTGTGATTGTGGGCTGTTCATTTTCAAGGTTACTGCAGAGCTAGGGAGGAGGAGATGGAATATAGTGCAAGATAAAAGGCCACAAAGCATACCATTTTTACCAGGATCCAGCTGATGTTCCCCAATTACTGTAATCCTTTAATTCAGAGTACTGAAAAAGTTCATTCTGATAGTTTTTGCCAGTGTATTCACTGCTTTGAGGAGGAAAGAATTTTTGGAGGTCCTTACTTGACCATTTGCCTGACATCACCCTGGTCATTGATTTTTTTTTTTTTATCCAGTACATGCACAGAGACTATAAATTCCCTTCTAAGTATGGATTTAAGTGCATTTTATGACTCGTGATGTCTTTTTAATGATTATTTGGTTAAAAATATTTTCTGATTTCCATTAGATGTCTTGTTGACCACTGAAGAAGTGTGGGGTTTATTTTCAAAATATTTGGGGCTTCTTTTTGTCTTTTTAGAATGGACTTTTTAATCTTTATTCCATTATGATTATGGAACATTTTCCATATGATTTCAGTCTTGAAATATGTTGAGCCTTTCTTTACGGTCTAGCATATGCCCTAGTTTGTTAAATGTTCTGTGTACACTTGCAAAGAAACTTATATGGGGCACATGTTGATGCCTTTTTCTGTTTATGTGAGTCAGGTCCAGTTTGTTGATTTTACATTTCACATCTTCTCTATTTTTTTTTTATTTGGTCTGCTTATTCCATCAGTTGCCAAGAGAAATGCATTTTTTTTTTTTTTATAAATCTTTGTAGATAAAAGTTTTAGAATTACAGCCTCCTTATGGATTGATCCTTTTATACTTAGGAAATGCCCTGCTTTTATAAACTCTCTTCTTTTACCTTAAAGTTTACTTGGTTTAGTTACACCAGCTTTCTTTGATTAGCTTTGGGATGGCCTATCTTTAACATTTTTCAACATGTCAGTGACCTTATATTTTTAAGAACTGACTCTGATAAGCAGCAGATAGTAGAAATTTTGATATTTTAAAATTAATTCTGCCAGTAATTGTCATAATTAGTTTTTTTTAAACCTCTGTTAATATTCTTATGCTTAAGTCTATCAAGTTTATTAGGTCTTCTCTTTGTTCTTCATGTCTTGTGGGACGTGATTAAGCAGGTATTCTTGATTCAGATTTCCTTCTTTTGTTGTTTGACTAAACATTTCTTCTGTTCTACCCTAGTGTTTTTATCAGTTGCTAAAAAATGCAGGAAGCTTCTAGAACACCCAATTACCCTAGCCCCACAGCTTTTGTTGTTCTTATGCATTTTGTGTGTTTATATATTTTTAAATTCCAGAAGGAAATTATATTTATTTACTTAGTCTTGCTCACATATATCCTTTTTAAAATTTTTCTTGTCTGAATATGCTTGGGTTCTCTTTTCTTTTGCCTGACAAATATCTTCATTGTTCTCTTTAGTGTTAGTTTCCTGGCAATGAATTTTTAAAAATTTTCCCTGAAAATGTATTTCATTTTCATTTCTTAGGAAACACTTACTGGTTATAGAATTCTTGGTTGGCATTTATCATTCCACTCTATATGTTGATTGTCTTAAGGCTTTTCAGGTTTTTTTTTGTTTTAAGAAATCTGTTGCTCTTTTTGGAAATCTCTTGTTGTCTATCTCTCCTACGGCTTGTTTTAATTGTCCCTGTGTGTTTTTGCTGTTTCACTCTGAATCTGTATACAGTATCTTTCTTAATTTTTCTTGCTTTGTGAGTTCTTGGCTTTTCATGTAGGGATGGGTATTTTTCCATGCTCAGTTTATAGTCATTCTCTCTTCATATACATCCTCTGCTTCATTTTTCTCTTTGTCCCTGGGACTCTAATTAAACATTTACTCAACTTCTTCATTCCATTGTTTGTCTCTCATCTTCTCTCTGGTATTTTCTTTCTTTTTTTTTTTTTTTTTGTCTCTCCCCTTTGTTTAGGACATTTGGGCCTTATATTCTAGTTTACTTCTTGTCCTGTACTGTGCCTCACTTGTTGTTAAGCTTCACCTTTGAGTTTTTAATTTCTGACATTTTGGCAAGGGGTTTTGGTTCCTGACTTAATTCTGGCTCATTTTTACCCTGAGATGTCCTTGGGGTCTTAGCTTAGAGAACAGGGTGTCCTGTTAGACTCCCTGCTGGGCATGCTGTGAATCTTAACCTCTTTCCCTTTTGTTTTTTCAGGTCTTAGAGCCAAACCCCAACATTGTTGCTGAACCAGGCAGATACCTTCAGAGGATTAGTGACTTTTGTGCTCTGGTGTTTTGCTTTCTCTTCTGGGTTCCTGCTTTCTTTCAGAACTAAACTGGTAGTTCTCTACCGTCTTCTGTGATCTTAGATGCTTTTAAGATCATGTCATTTTACTTATTCAGCATTATTTAATCTGGAAGGTTAGTCTGAATAACCTTGTCAGCCACAACTGGAAATGAAACTTGAATGGTTTTAAATTTTGATTTAACCTTCGGTTTAACTCTAGTACTGGTACCTATTCTGAACACTTGCTATAAAGAAACGTAAAGAGCTTAGGATGCATCCAGTTGCATAGTAGTGAGTAATTTTTCCAATTTCATTTTTCAACATTTTTGTCCTCAATGTAATACTGGGAAAAATACTTTGTCTTTCTGCTTCACTTTCAAGTTTTTTAGCTGTGTTCACCAATCAGACCATTTACTGGTTTTATTTACATAATCAAATTTTAACTTTCAAGGTCTCCTGTGGCTCTTCTGGTTTCTGGGCATATTTATTTTAAAATCTTGTTGTTAGCTTTATTAGCCTTTATATTCTCAGGTGTAGGTTTTATGTTAAGCTTGCTGCTTCATGATTCTGTTAGTCTTCTGAAAATATTTGGTCGATACTGGTTGTAAGTTGTATTTTAAAATGGCTTTTGTATTTGAGATTGTTGCTTGACAGCTAATGTACAGATACTGTAGAAGTTTATTCCAGCCTACCCTCAGGATGGGAGAGCACTGCTTGTGTGACAGTGAGCACTTCTATAAAGTGGCAGTACTTGCCACTGATGGTCACCGCCTGAATGCTTTTAATTCATTAGGGGTTGCCAAAGAGCCCTTTTCTCATGCTTGGGCCTTTGTTAGCTGATAGGCTTTATGAGTTTACTTTTACGAAAGCAAACTTAGATTCATCAACTATTTAATTAATTGGAAGAATAAAACATCTGAGCCGAAGTTGGACACTCAACTGACGGAACCTCCCAGGCACCCTCCTGTACTTTCTTTCATAACCTTGAGCTGATTTTCCAGCATTGTCTGAAGCTGACCAGTAAATCATTTTCCAGTATCACTGTGAACTCATGGATGTGATGTGTCTTGACCCACTGCACTTACCCTTTTTGTTAAGGTTGTCAATTCTTGAACAGTTGAGCTTCTCAAACCCAGTAGGGTGGCTATAGGAAAATAAAGTAGGCACTAACAGTTGGAGAAAAACTAGAGATTTCTTCATGTATTGCTAATGTGAGATGTTACAGCTGATTTGTCAAACAGTTTAGCAGTTACTCAGAAGGTTAAACAAACAGAAAGTCACTAATATATGACTCAGAAATTCACTCCCAGTATAGAACTAAGAGAAATGAAAATAAGTGCACACAGCAACTTGTATATGAATGTTTATAACTTGTTATTCATAATATCCAAAACGTGGAAAACATTCAGATGTCTGTCACCTGATGAGTAGATAAACTAGCGTGATGTATTCATACAGTGAACAGTAGAAATACAATTTGGCAATAGAAAGTAACGAAGACCTGATTCATGGTAAAACATGGATGAACTTTGAAAACCATAAGCTAGGGGCACCTGGATGGATCAGTTGGTTAAGTGTCCGACTTTGACTCGGGTCATAATCTCATGGCATGAGTTCAAGCCCAGTATTGGGCTCTCTGCTGTCAGCATGGAGCCTGCTTGGGATTCTCTGTTCCTCTGTCTCTCTTCCCATCCCCCACTCGTGTGCCGGACCTCCCTCCCTCCCTCCCTCCCTCTCTCTCTCTCTCTCTCTCTCAAAAAATAAATATAAAAAAAAAAGATTTTTCCAAAAAAACAGTAAGTGAAAAAAGCTAGCTAAAAAAGACCATGTGTTGCATAATTTCTTTTCTATGAAATGCCCAGAATAGGCAAATGTGTAGATACAAAGAGTGGATTATTGGGTTTCTTTGGGCTGGGAGAAGTTGGAGGAAAATGGGAGTGAGTGCTAAAGGGTACCCATTTCTTTTTGGGGTGATGGAATGTTCTAAACTTGATTGTGATTGCACAACTCGGGAAATAACAAAAACCATCGAATTGTGTGCTTCTGATGAGTGAATATGTGAAAAGAAAGGAATATTTGCAGTACATAACAGAGGTTAAATTTCTTAGAGCATGGTCTTACGAATTAGACTAAAGCCTGTTTTAAGGTGGTCAGAACACACATGAAGAGACCATGGTTTTAGTCACCATATAATAAAATGCTCTAGGTGCCGGGAATACAGATGAGAAAAGAGCTATGAACTGTATGTATGTAACTACAGGAGTGTAGCAGGGAACACAAGCAGCTCTTCCAGAATACGCTAACTGAAACAGGGAGCATGATAGAGACGGGCAGTATGGGGAGGGCTCGTGATAGCATGGTTTCCCCGCATACAATTAAAGGAGATCCTCTTTCTGAGGAAGTGGCATCTAAGCTTAAGACCCGAATGATGAGCCAGCCATACAGAGGAAGTGGTTTAATACCAAGGTAAGATTGTTGTAAGCAGAGCAAACAGGAATGAATGTCCTGGAGTAGGTGGGCTGGGTCTGAAGTTAGTATAGTTAAAGGGTGGAACTCTTAGTGAGGTAGGAAGTGTTAAGTGGTAAAGCAGGGTTAACAGGAAGCTATCTCAGTAGTCCCGGTGAGAAGAGTGTTAGCCTGCACTGGTACGGAACAGTGAGGACAAGGTAAGTGAACAGATTTAGTGTGGATTTCCTGAGGTGGAGAATATTAGAGGAGGAAAAGGGACAGTTAACCAATGAAGACTGTTAAATCTTACAAAATTAAAGGGATAAGGATAGGTAGACCCTTGTCATTCAGTCTCAGAATTTTATCACAAATTTAAACAATGGGATTCTAGTTTTTACCTGTTAGATTCATAAAAAGTAAAGTTTGGTAAGGGTGTAGAGAAATAGTTCTCATATAGGTGGGAATTCCAACTGGAATTACTTTGGGGGCAATTTTGGCCAACATCTGTCAGTTTTAAAATACTGGATCATGAAGTATATGCACTTACCAAGTTATGTTTGCCTAAGAAGGTGAAAATAAAGGTAGAAGGATATATGTTGCCTTATTGTGTGTAGCAGAAGAAAAAATAACTACTAGGAGAAACCCAGACATCCATCAGTAGAGACATGACTTACATTAAGCTCATGGGGTGGGCTGCCACAAAACAATGAAGTTGATTTGGGTGCACACATACAGACATAGGGACAGATCTCCAAAACACATTATCTGAAGAAAGATGCAAAATACTGTATTTGACTCTTGGTGTACATTTTTTAAAAAGCTATGCATTTATGTGCTTTGTGCACATGAAAGAATCTTCTAAAGGTGCCTCCATGCTCAGGAGTTTGAGGAAAGAGCTAATTCTCACTTTATATTTTCCTTTCTTACCTGAAGGTGTAGAGAGAGAAGGCATGAGTAGGGGAGGCACAGAGAGAGAGAGGAAGAGAAAGAATCACAAGCAGGCTTCATGCTGTCAATGTGGAGCCCGATGTGGGGCTTATGATCATGAACCAGAAGATCATGACCTGAGCTGAAATCAAGAGTCATGCTCAACCGACTGACCACCCCAGGGGCCCCTAGGAGAGTCTGTGACCATGTCTCCTTCTCATGATAGACTCCTATAAGTACGGGACTGCTAACATCTGTACAGCGTATAAGCACAAAGAGACTCTTGATGCATGTGACCAAGAGTATCCCAGAAGGTTAACCAGGTTCTTTTCTTAAAAGACAGTTTGTTTTTATTTAAACATACTGTTGTTGAATATATCATGAATTCCTTTGACAGAGAGCACACCCAGATTTTAAATTCTTAAAACCATTTTCTGAATTTTTTGTGTGTGATTTATGTTTGCTATAGAGGATTTGGAAAATTCAGTACCAGTATATATATTCTACTCCCTATAGTCTACTTGGGTTGTTTGGATGATTGTTGGTCTATTTGTACTTCGGGACTTTTTCGTGCAGTTGTAATCCTACTTTCCGTGGTTTATTCTCCCTCCCAAACTTCCTAAGCATTCGCCTCTATCATATGTGGAAAAAGGAATATTAATGGTTAAGTTCCTACCTCTTAATGAGAGAAGAAGTTATTTTCAGCTTCTCACCATTAATAGCTTTGTGACAAACATCTCTCTATAGGTAGGCATTTTTCTGCATTTATGAGTATTCACTTAGAGATTCTTAGCAATACAATTACTAAGTTGAACAGTTTTAATTTTTTAAGCTCTGATGATTTATGGAAATGCTTTCCTTTTGTGGTCCCTCCAGCAATTTGAGGGTACTTGTCTTATGTATTATGCAGAGAAGAAAATTATCAAAGTGACTCCTCACCACTGCGTATTATACCTTTAATTTTTCTGGTTTGGTAAGCAGAATTCTTAGTTGAATTCCCATTTGTTTTAAAGTGGAATAACTTTTTTTTTCTTTTTTAAACACAGTATAAGTCTCTTTTCTCTTGTTGAATTTCCTACTGACCTTCTTTTTCTATTTGAGTGTAAACTCCACCAGGCACTCTGGAAAAACCAAAGGGCCTGAAAGACCATTGTGATTCCTTTCTTTATCATGAAGTTAAAAGAAAATATGTAGCTTTTTAATTTATTGTCACCTACTTCCTTTGAATAAAGTCCAGTGAGGACGTTAAAATGGTCTTGGGAGTGACAGACCCTCCTTGTAGGCAGTTTTGACATTCCTGATGGCTAGGAATAGGAATAGTAATTGTCCCGAAGTCACATCTATGTTGCTCCACATCTCTGTCTAGGAAGGTGTGTGTGCAGGTTCAAATTCAGATTTGGAATAGCTGTGACCCCCACCTTGAACCTCTGTCCTTGTACTCTTTCCCATTGAACATAGAAGCACAGATGAAGGGGCGCCTGGGTAGCTCAGTTGGTTTAGTGTCCAACTTCAGCTCAGGTCGTGGTCTCACAGTTCGTGAGTTTGAGACCTGCACCAGGCTTACTGCTGTCAGTGCAGAGGCTTCAGATCCTCTGCCTCCACCCACTCTGCTTCGCCCCCATACATGTTCTCCCTCCCTCTCTTTCTCCAAAAAAAAAAAAAAAAAAAAAAAGTACGGACTAACTTGTAAGTGTTCATCCTTAGGCACATCAGTTGACTTTTTGGTTTTTACCAACAATCCCTCTGTTTTAGACAAAATTTAATTTAGGTAACTTGTTCTGACCAAAATTCAGAGAGAGCAGATTTGTTTAGTGCACCGTTTTCTTTTTAAAGGAAAATATGTGAAAATAGGGGTCTCTACAAATGGTGCAATGCTTTAAATCTTTTTATTTATTTTAAGGTTTTTTTGGGGGCGGGGGAGGGAGAGAGAGCACGCATGTACAAGCAGGGAAGGGGAAGAGAGGAGAGATGGAATCCCAAGCAGGCTCCACACTGTAAACATCCGACTGGCTCAGGTGCCCAAAAAAATAAAATCTTAAAAAAAAAAAAAAAAAAGATTCCTGGCCCCCTGGGGGAAGGTTGGTTAAGATTTCCCTGATGAAGTATGCTTTTCAAGTGTATTGTTAAACTGATTTACAACGTGAGCCAAAACCAAGAGTCAGGCACTTAACCGACTGAGCCACCCAGGCGCCCCTAAAAATTCTTACTGAGGAGTGCCTGGGTGGCTCAGTCTGTTATGCGCCTGACTCTGGATACTGGCTCAGGTCATGATCTCACGGTTTGTGAGTTGGAACCCCACATTAGGCTCTGTGCTGCCAGCGGAAAGCCTACTTGGGATTCCCTTTCTCCCTCTCTCCTTGCCCTTCTCTCAAGCGTCCTTGTGCACTGTCTCTCTCAAAATAAATAAATAAACTAAAAAAAATTTTTTGAGATATAATGGATATATAATGTTATATTAGTATTAGGTATATAGCATGATTTGATACATGTATTTATTGCAAGATTAGATGCCATTTATTCTAATGACCTGCGTTAGATTTCACGTTCACAGCCTATCTTGACTTGAACTGTAAATTCTCATCAGAAATAGTTGATGTGTACTTAGGTTTCATAATATATGGTTAGAAATGTATGTAGATCTACATTCTTCAAGTTCTGAACCATACTTGAAAGTGTTCCAATAACAGACTCAAGTTACCAGAATTTTTATTTTTATTTTATTTTTTATTTAAAAATAATCTCTACAGGGCCTCTTGTAGGGCAGGATCACAAATGTGGAGTGGAAGAGAGCAGGCACACGCTGGATGCCAGCACCTTTGTGTCTGTCCCTCACTGTGTCCAACTCTGCTACCTCCTGCTCTTTTACTTTCTCAGCCAGCTCCAAGTGAAATTGTCTGAGGAGAGGGGGCAGAACAATGGACTTGCGGTGTAGGACACTAGGAGAGTGTTCTAGAGCCTGTCCATGGACTCTGCTCTTTTTGTCACTTTCTGAAGTAGGGAGTGTGACGTTTAATTTCTGCAAGACTTGGCCTGTGTGCTACCATCCCCATCTGCTGGAGGGTCAGGGCTTTGCTGCTCAAAGTAGAGTTCCATGATGTTTTAGTCACAGGCAGCGTTACTCCCACTGTAGTGTGTGCGTCCCAACTTCTTTCTGAATGTAGGTGTTCACTTCTTATTAAGAAAGAAATAAAACTATGGGGTGAGAGAGAACTGTGCAGAGGTCAAGGGTTAAAGCCGGAATTCACACTGCGGGAGAGTGTTACTGCTGTGAAGTGAGGGGCTTTGACTAAGTGGACTCCAAAGTCCCTTGTATCTTGTAATATTCTGTCGCTTATTGTATTTTAAATTATAACCCTAATTTTGTATTGTCCTCGAACTCCTGTCAAATTTAAAATCTTTGAATAGGGATTATTCTTTGTAAAAATTCTTAGACATTTTTTCAGATTTATTTAGGGGATATTAAATCTTAGTTACCTTTACCCTGTTTAATAACCTGTATGTTTTTCTTGTAAAACATTTTGAAGAAAACAGAAAGAAGGAAAAGAATCCTGTGTAATCCCACTACTCAGAGATAATGGTTAACATTTTAGTGTATCCAGTATTTTTCTAACATATATACACGTATATTTATTAAAACGAAAGCTTTCTGAATACACTGTAGTAATTTGCCTCTTTCTCTTCCTTTTAATGTCGTTAATTTTCTGTGTCTTTGTCAAGGTTACATAGCATTTTACTATGTAAATAGATGCACTATGGGATTCTTACCCTAGATCCTTGGATAGAATTCAGGGAGTCTGGTAACATGGACAGGTGAATAGATCTTTATTTTCACCAGTGTTTACCTGAAACGTAGCATTTCTTTTCTATTGTAAATGTTGTCAGCAAATCACAATAATATTAGCAAGGCCTAATACTTAGGTAATAATAATCTTCATTAGTAGAATGGTCAGACATTTTGTATTTGATTTCTTTACAGTCATTGAACATATTTTGAAATGTTTTTTTAAACTGATTACTTAAAAAATTATCACTATTTTATATATTTAACAACATTAATCTTAGTATTGATAGGCTTTAGCAGACTGCCAAATTGTTCATTGTACAAAAAAGTTAAGAATTTCAAACTATTAGAGATCATTTGCTGACATAGGTATCTATTTTAAACACTAGTAGAAGTGCCTAAATTTAAATGTTATGTATATATCTGTGGTTATTTGGACACAGGATAGATAAATCTCTAGAAGTAAAATTCTTCCATCAAATAAGTATCTTTCAAAGCTTTGAGTGCACATGTCAGATTACCTTCCAGAAATGTTATACCAATTTACTCTTTCCATAGTATATGAAAGCACATGGTCCTTTTTAAATCACTAGCTTTTATATTTTCTAGATTTGTTGTGGTTTTGCACTGTAAGGGGTCTCCAGTCTGGTGTCATGTTTAAGGACATGTTTATGTAAACGCCAAATTTGAACATTATAGTATCAGGTAAAGTAACATTTCATCGTGTTTACATTAGGCTAGTTTTATATACACTTGGGCACACCCTCTGGCAGTGTGTTGTATTCTAGGACTCCGGACTCGAGCCTCCAAGAGCTGGAGCTCCTGGAGCTATACTGGGAGCCATAGAGGAAGTAGAGCTGGATTTGAATAAGGTGGCCTCTTTCTTGCTTTCCATTGGGAAGATGCTAAATTGTCACTTTCAAAAATAATATACACATCTGGCAGTGGAATCTTGGACGCACCAGAATGTGACCTTGACATTTTGCTGAAGAAGTGGGAGATGGGGGACAGGGCGGAGGATAATAGGGGGGAGAGAAGCTAGTTATAAGAATTGATCCCTTGATAGGATGAGTAGGGTTTAGTACAAAGCTCCAAGGGGGCCTAACTGGAAAATGAGAATACGAGTTTGAGTTGGGACATGTGAGTGCAGACGTGGGCTTAAGAAAGTGCCCCAAGGTAGGAGAGAAGCAAGAGAGCAGATTCATCCTGGATTTGGATCCCACCTCTGCCACTTAGTAGTTTGTCACTTTGGCCCTCTCTGGGACTTGTTTGCTCTCTAGTTGGGAGGTGGGGGGGGGTGGGATTTAACCAAGTGTGCTTTTAGATCCTTTGTGGTGGATTCTCTCTTATCTGGTGGCAGGGAATTGGGGGCATTTGTCCCAGAGTTCTCATCCTGCATGTAGTAATTACTTGTTTGGTCAGTCATTGATATAGGACCTGAATTATGTAGAGCCCTCTTTTAAAAAATTTTTTTTATTTCAATTTTTATTTTCGAGAGCGAGAGAGAGATTGAGAGAGCATGAGCGGGAGAGTGGCAGAGAGAGAAGGGGACAGAATATCCGAAGCGGGCTCTGTCCTGACTGCCTGATGTAGGGTGTGAACTCACGAACTGTGAGATCATGACCTGAGCCGAGGTTGGATGCTTAACTGACTGAGCCACCCAGGCATCCCTGCAGAGTGCTCTCATTGGTAACTGATCGAACACCTGATTAGAACTAACTTTGGCAAAATGTGAGAAGTGTTGGAAGTCTTTTGGTGTATACATCACAGAATAGGAAGAAATGGCCGGAAAACTAAGTAAGGACACTAAATCCAGGGACTTCAATTTTGTGGAGATCCTGTCTCTGCCTCCAAGTGTGGGTTTCATTTTCTTCTTTTGCACAGTTGCCTGTTACAAAGTGAGGGGTTATGCTCACATCCTCTAGCATCTTTAAGCCAGGAAATGGTTCTTCCTCAACTGTATCTGATTAGAAAAATTCAAAAAAGGACTCCCAGTTAGCTTGGTGTGGGTAGTCTCTATGCCTAGACTGGTCTCTATAGTCCTAGGAATGGGTTATTCTGGCCCAGATTGGGTCACATGTTCATCTATGGACCATCTCTGTCATCAGTGAAGCAGAATCTTCTAGGAAGATGCCCTTTGCTTAAGGGACTACTTGGTTGGCATAACCAGCCAAGAAAAATTGTTCAATAAAAACTGGTGTGGGGGAGATTTAAAAAACAAAACAAAACAAAACAAAACATGGTCTAAGGGATTCATGAACTAGACATCAGCAATCTTCAAAAATTTGTTTGTACACATCCCATTAATTAAAAAAAAACTCACCAATAGACTCCACAATGAGATACCATCAATTCAGCCCCATAAGGATGGTTGTTGTCAAAAAAAAAAAAAAAAAGAAAACAAAATAGTGTTCAAAATGTGGTCTATACTAATAAGTGGAATATTATTCAGTTTTCAAAAGGAAGGAAATTTTGATATATGCTTAAAACATGGATGGACGTGGCACATCATACAAAGTAAAAAGTCAGACACCAGGACAGATAATCTGTGATTCCACTTCTGTGAGATACCTGAAAGAGTTGAATTCATACAGACAGAAAGTAGTTACCAGGGACTGGAGATGGGGCTAGTGGGGAGTTGGTGTTTAACAGGGACAGAGTTTCAGTTTGAGATGAAGAAGTTCTGGCAATAGATAGTGGTGATAAGTGCATAAAAATATGAATGTACTTACTGCCTCTGAATTGTATATCTAAAAATGGCTAAAATGGTAAAATTTTATGTATAGTTTACCACAATAATTATTTAAAATAATTTAAAATACAACATATGAAACTTTTAATAATTTAAAATACAACATACGGGGCGCCTGGGTGGCTCAGTCGGTTAAGCGGCCAACTTCTGCTCAGGTCATGATCTCGCGGTCCATGGGTTCAAGCCCTGCGTCAGGCTCTGTGCTGCCAGCTCAAAGCCTGGAGCCTGCTTCGGATTCTGTGTCTCCCTCTCTCTCTGCTCCTCCCCCATTCATGCTTTGTCTCTCTCTGTCTCTCAAAAATAAAAAATAAATTTAAAAATACATCTTGCATATTTTGTATCTAAGTAATCATTGTAAGTGAAAATGTATCCAGTAGAATCAAAATAAAGGTATTCGACACCTATTTAAAAATGTGTAAACCCATTCTTTAACAGGAAATTTTTCATTACTCCTTTTCTCCTTTCCTCGTATTTCTAGTCTACTTCTCCCACAGAATTTTATCCTAATGTAATACTATACACTTCTGGGTCTTTGGTTGGTTCCGTTATAGTTGTCTGCAATAAAAACAGTACATAAATAGAAATCTTAAATTATTTTCTGTGACTAAAAGGCTGTAGGTGTTCTGGATTGCCTTGGCCTTTGATTGCTAGGGCAATTGATTAAGACAATCTAAATGTCAATAAGTTTTCATAAAGTTTTCTTTAATAATTGTTTATCAGAATGCTTCTTAATGAGATGAGACATTTAAAAACCCATGTAATTTTGGATGACTCACTTATTGCTGGAATGACTCAGGGTTTTTGACACCATATATATTCCTATTTTTTGTTTTTATACATCTATGCTCTGAGTAAACTTATTCACATAAATAGATGGGAAATGAAGGAGTTAATCAGAGCAGTGTGTCTCAATTGTTTGAACTCCTCGAGTTCCAAGCAAAAAATCAGACATCTGTCATTATTTTTAGTCTTGTACTTGCTGGCAGTTCCATTCACTCCTTCATATTTGTGACAAACAAGAAACTGGAAACTGTCTAATTTACAAATAGATTTGTTACCTAAGTCCTCAGTTACTGAATTTCTCCGTTTTCTGAACATGTGCCAAGAGAGCTTTATGAAGATTTTAGATAATAACTATGTCTGTCTTTGACTTAGAGACCTTGTTTACCTCAATTTACCTAAAGGATTGAGAAAATTAAAATCCTGTTAATTTAAAAATATGCCTTTGCCAGCACAGTATCTTAAGATGTGTTTTATCTTCTCACTTAAAGTATGTATTGTCAAAACCTTAGGTCTGTGGATTTTAACTTGCTGTACTTATGGAAAATGTCAACCATAAAATCTAAGAAGTCTGTTCTTATTGTCAAACCAGTCAGTTCAATCAGACTTGGTCTTTTGTCAGAAAAAGTCCGACTTAGCTTTCACTCAACATTTCTATGAACATTTCCCACATACGTAAAAGCTGAATGAATTATGCAGTGAACACCCATAAAGCCCACCACCTAGATTCTATGATAAACATTTTGTCAGTTTGCTTTACCACGTATTTATCTACCCCCTTATCCATTTATCTTCACCTTGTACAATTCATTTCAAAGTTAAGTTATGGATGTGGATATAATTCACCTTTAAATACTTCAGTAAGCAGGGGCTTCTGGGTAGCTCAATTGGTTAAGTGTCTGACTTTGCCTCAGGTCATGATCTCAGTTTGTGAGTTTGAGCTCCACATTGGGCTCTGTGCTAACAGTGTGGAGCTGGCTTTGGATCTTCTGTCCCCTCCGCCCCCCCCTACCATGCCCCTCCCTCAAAAATAAACATTAAAAAAATACATCAGTGTGCGTATCATTAACCTAATGCTCAGTATTTGCTGATAATATTTTGAGGTAAAATTTATACACAAATGCACAAATCCTCTATGGGTCATGAGATTCATCTTGACAAATGCACACACCCAACCCCGACTCACATCAAATGTGTATTACCCTGCCCTCAGAAAGGTCCCTCCTACCTCTTCCCAGTCAGCTCCTTCCACTCCCTGCTGGCCTTTCCCAGGCAGCTACTGGATTTCTTTTCACCATATTATGAGTTTTGCATGTTCTAGAACTTCAAGTAAGAGTACATGTATATGATTCCATTTATGTAAGCCTTCTTTTCAGTGTAATTAAGATTCATCTATGTTGCATGTATCAGTAGTTTGTTTATTCCTTTTGATCGCTGAGTCATATTCCAGTATGTACATATGTCACACTGTATTCTTCTGTTGGTGGTCACTTGGGCTGTCTCCAGGTTTGGTGATTATGAATAAGACTGTCACCATTCATGTATAGACCTTTTTGTAAAAGCATATTTTCATCCCTCTTGGTTGAATACCTAGGAGTGGAATTGCTGTGTCCTAGAATAGTCTGTTGTATAAGAAATTCACAGACCTTTTTCAAAAGTGATTTGTAACCGCATGTATGATGCATGAAAGATCTCATTGGCAACACTAAATGTTGGCAAAATACGAAACCAGTCTTTCTAAATTTAGCCATCTGATTGGGTTCACAGTGGTTTCTTGTCCAATTTGCATTTCTTTGACTAATGATGTTGAGCACTTTTTCAAGTGCTTACTGACCAGTTGGTTATGTATCTTTTTGAAATGCCTCGTCAGTATTTTATGCCTTTTTGAAAAATATTTTTTTCTTCTCCTTTTAAGATTTCTTTTATACTGTCCATACTAGTTATTTATCAGATATGGTTGCCATTATTTTCCCCCGTTTCATAGCTGTCATTATTTTCTTAATGGTGTATTTTCTTAATGGTGTCCTGATGAGCAGAAGTTTTTATTTCTGGGAAGACCAATTTATCAAAAGTTTTTTCTAATGACCCTTACTTTCTGTGTCTCTTTAGGAAACCTATGCGTCTGTGCACTCCCCAACCCCAAGTCACAAAAACAGTTGATGTTTTATTATATAGTAGCCTTACGGTTTTACCTTTTTTAGATATCTTGCATCCATATTGAATTAATGTTTGTGTATGGCGTCAGGTAAGAGGTTAAGGTTCATTCCCCCCCCCCCCCCGCCCCATGTGGATCTGGTCAGTCCAGCACCATTTGTTAAAAAGTGTTTCCCTACTGAATTGCTCAAAGGCCCGGTATGTTACTGGGGTTGCACTGACCACGTAGATCACTTTGGTGGGAATTAACTTTTTAACAATATTGAATTCTCTACTATGTGAACATGGTGTATGACATTTTAGAGTCTGAATATTGTTAATATTTAAGGA
Organism: Cryptoprocta ferox; assembly: GCA_028646485.1. Classification (NCBI taxonomy): domain Eukaryota; kingdom Metazoa; phylum Chordata; class Mammalia; order Carnivora; family Eupleridae; genus Cryptoprocta; species Cryptoprocta ferox. The sequence continues at coordinate 133,590,122 of CM053560.1, read as the reverse complement.
ATATTGTAGAAGTCACTTTTGATTATTATGGAAATAATTTATGGAATTTATTTGAAGATTATTAAAAGCAGTCAAGACTAAAATAAGCCAGTGATCCAATTTTTATGGTGGGTCGTAGAAAGTAAATGAGTTGTTGTCTCTCATACCTTAATCTGTAACGTGATTTAATGTATAGCTAAAATCACGTGTAAGCTTTCCCGGAGTAGTATCCTAGCCATCATGCATGCTCTCTCATCTGAACTATTGTTACACTTATTAGCACACAGATTAACAATAAAGTATTTTCTAGAGTGTGAACTTCTGAGGAATTGTGATTAAATCAAGCTTAGCCTTTAATGTTTGGTGAATAGTGTAAGAGAAAGTTAATAAGTAAGCCAGGGCCTGAAGATTGGCTTTGATCTGAGAGGCATTAGGAAGCCAGTGAAGGTACTTGTTGAGTAGAATGAACACCATGAAGGAAAGTGGTGTTGAGTAAGAATGGGATGAGTAAGAATTACCTGTAAGAGAGCATCTGGAGTAGAAAATTTCTTTTAAACTTGTACTGCTCAGAGTGTGGCCAGCAGCATACCGGGAATGTTGACATCGTATGGGAGTTTATTAGAAATGCATATTCTGGGCTTGACCCAGACCTACTGAATCTGAATCAGTGTTTTAAAAAGATTCCCAAGTCATCTGTATGCCCCTTAAGGTTTGGGGAGTACTGTCTTGAAGAAGCTTGCAGTCTCCCTGGCATAGGAGTAGTTAAGGGCCAAAGTACAAACAGAGCAGTTGAAATGATCTTGACAGATGTCTGACTTATTGCACGTTTGTTCTTTCTCTTTAAGTTGGCAAGATGGATTTCCAAAATCACCATTTTGGTTTTCTTGATTTTGTTTGAGAGAATTGTCTTTCAGACAGTCTTTTTAGAAATACATTTTTAGAAATGCTACTTTATAGGCTTGTTAAAACCTTAAGAACCATAAATCATTGATTTAAGTAGATTCGGCTGACTATAAAGTTAGTCATTTGAAAGAATCTAATAGCAACAAATAATTCAGTGTCCTATCTCTGGTATTCCCAGGGCCTGGAATTTGGGGATAAAGTTGAGATTTTGTAAAAAGAGCTCAAGTGTGGTTGCTAAAGAAACCGTAATAGTGTGTTGCTTTGGTTGAAAGAGGCAAAAGAAAGGAGAGGATCGATTTTATTCTGCATTGTTATAATTGTGCACTAACTAAAGGAAAAAACCATTAGCAGTCTGCTAACCTTATATATTAGCTGTTCATATTTTTCTATGTTCCTTTACCAAAATTTCCATCACTGGACAGAATTCTCACGTTGTTCTAATCATGGTACAGATGCAACTTTGTAGTCTGCTTGTGCTATTTATTTAACACATTTCCCTCCAGCTTCTCTTCCCTCCTCCTCTTCCCTCTCATCCCTGGCCTCCCTAATGGGCCTCCTGAGCTCCAATCTTGAACCCTTTAGCATGTTATTTCCTGTTTAAGAGTCCACAGACATTGCTGACTTGCATGCCTCAACCAACTTTCGGCAGTCACCATCTGCCTTTGTACAGTGGTGCTTGCTAATTTAAAGGCTTCACAAGTGACGGCCTCATGGCACTGTTCTTATCTTCCCCTACTTGCCACATCTCAAGAATGGTGTTAACAGAGGACCCTGAGCAATGCTGTGCTAAGTTTTGCTGGCAGAGGAGTCATCAGAGGACCGACAGGCTCTTAGGAAGATGGAAAAGATAAGAGATGAGGCCACTCTGAGCCCTGGAGTCAGGGTCCCTGGTACACCTTTGCATTTTGAGTCTGCCAGGGATGCTCTGTTTTAGATTGTGGCCAACTTTGAACTTTCGGTCAATTTACTTACTTCCCTGAGTTGTTTGCCAGCTACGAAATTTGGGGAATTAACTCTAAAGAAGATAACTGATAGTTTCAAAGGGAAATGATTTTAAAATTTTGATCCAAATTAAACTTAAGTCAGAAGCTTTGTTACGGGTATGGATAAAGGAAACTTGTAGGAAAAAACATTTAAACTGAGAGACATTGTTGAATAGATTGCCTTAGAATAAGAATTAGCACATCATCTTGTGCTGGTTACCAGCTTTGAGTACTTCACAGTGCCTAGATGGTGCTTGGCAAAAGATTGTAAAGAATATCCTCCAGTAAAAGGGGGCACATTTCCTGTCCAGCATCTGCTGTGAGCTTGAGAAGCAAAGAAAGCTTTTGCTCAGTACAATTAGCCTTTCCTTTTCAGACCTCTTACTTCACTGCATGTTAGGCTGTGTTGACAGTTAGCTTCTCAAACTTACTTTCAATACACAGGGAAAAGGTGGGCAGCAAGGGGTAAGTTTGGAGAGAAGGGATCAGGTAGTCATTGGAAAGGAGGCTTTTTGGTTAACATGTTTCTGGAGGGGCACCTGGCTGGCACAGTTGGTAAAGTGTGTGACTCTTGTTCTCGAGGTCATGAGTTTGCGCCCCATGTTTAGTATAGGGATTACTTTAAAAAGAAAAAAAAAAGTCTGTTTCTTGAGTAAAATGTGCCTGAACACAAAGGCTACAGATAAAGTGATCGTGCCTACTACCAGCTCTCGCATCTCTGTTTGAGATTGCTGTCCTGGTATGATTTTTTTTTTAACCGAAGTGTAGTTTAACATACAGTGTGAGGTTAGTTTCGGGTGTACAGCGTAGTGATTCGACAGTTCTGTATTTGACCCAGCACTAACCACAGTAGGTATAGTCACTGTTGGCCGCCATACAACGTTACTACAGTATTAGGAACTCTTTATCCTATGTTGTACTTTTCATCTCTCTGACTTATTTTAGAACTGGAAGTTTTGTCCTGGTATGGATTATTAAAATTTGCCTCCCTTCTCTTGCAAAAAGGTCTTGGTTTGGATTATAAATTACATGGTCACCCTACAGAAAATACTCATAAAACACTTGGTGTGTCAGTGTACCAGATGTTTTATGTGATCCTGAAATAATCAGGATCTGCTGTTGCCACCTTATAAAGATGCTCAGAAGCTAAGTGACTTAAATCACACAGTGGCGGACCTGGTGAGCAGAGTAAGATCTTATTGGACTTTTAAAGCTACTTAATTTTTTCCAGCCTGCTACACTAAGCATTTAATGGGTATGGCCTCCATTGATTTTAGGATCTAGTGAAGGAACCCTGCAGTGGTCGTGAAAGCCTTTTTCTGGAAGAGACAGTGGAATGGAGGATGTCTGGATAAGGATAGAGGTGATAGCTATGGTGGGGTTGCTGGGAGTGAAAGTAGAGTTGTGTTCAGATCCCAGAGCTTCTGGATGCATGTAGCCATCAATGTCCTAAACAGCCCTGCTGCTGAAGCCTGGGTCTGTCAGCTTGGGGTGGGAAGGTTGTGGAAGTTGTATAGATACTATTGCTCAAACGTGTATGGGCATACATATCAACTGGGAATCTTGTTAAAATGTAGGTCAGTTCCTTTGGTCTCTGGCGGGGCGGGGAGGGCACTGAGATGGTGTATTTATAACAAACTCCTGGTGATGCTGATGGTGCTGGTCTTCCTCACTAGACTTTGGGCAGCAAGAGTGCAGTTGATGATTGGGTTCTCCTTGCCAGAGGCATGGGGGTAGTCATGCACACAAATACCCTCATTTTAGAGGTGGGGAGGGGGACAGTTGTGTCTAGGCATAGGTGGCCTCCCTGTGGGGTAGAAGGGACTGTATGTTCTGGGATGGGGACAACACCAGCATGGTGCAGTGGTGAAACAAGGCTTTAACAGACAGGGAGCAAGCAGAGTATCTACAGCCAGACAGGAATAACCTGGATGGATGACACAGCAGCAAAGCTCTAAAGAAAAGGAAAGGAAGGAAAAAAAATGAAAAAGGAAAAAGGAAAAAACCCCTACAAGGGGAGGAGTCCCTCCCACGGACTGGTCATTTCTCCCCTCTTGGCTCTGCCTGAGTGCCCACGGACGTGGGGGTATGTACTGCAGGTGGCTCTGGCTGGCTTCTCCTCTGGCTAACAGCATTTTCCTTGCCTCTGCCCACCTGGGACCCTGTCAGGGGCAGTCCTAGGTGGGCCTGCTTCCTGTATCTGGTCACTATTCCTATAACATGGGAGAACAGGTGAGGTGAAGTGCTACCACAAGCATGGTCCAGGTGTGAGCAGCCTGCCTGCTGAGGCTGGGACCTTTGCTCTACCCCCTTTACTGAGGAGGAGGCCTTGTGACTACAGGTCATGATGGCAGAGGACTGATACAGGAGAGCACGTCACCAAAGAGGAAATGGTGGAGGTTCCAGAATATCTGGGCAGAAACCGGACTTTGTTGCTGGAGCTGTGAGTGGTCAAGAAGTGGGGCCTTGGTTCTGGGCAGCACCCCTGACTGAGGGCCCCAGCATCAGTGAGCCTCCCAGCTGGCCAGCGTAGCTCTGAGTGCTCCTGGAAGGCCAGAGCCAGGGTGTTGACAGGGCCGGCTGGTGGGAGCTCCTGAGCACCGGCTTTCTGACAGGGCAGAATACCACTGGGACGGTTTCTCTTCTTTCTGTCTGTCCGAACTGTTGTAGCAGTGTTGCCTCAGTCTGTCCCTATGACTGGCCGCCGGAGGGAAGGGAGGCCGGACCTGACAGAGCTGCTCATGACTCATGTCCATCCTGTTGGGGCGAGAGGACCCAGGGACAGGGATTGTCCTGGTTAGGGCAGAGCTTGCTCTGGCCTGTGGGTTGTGGGACATACGAGGGCAGCCCAGCAACTCCCTTTGCTCTGCTGAAGCTGACCCCTTTTTCTCTGTGATACGCTGCTCCAGACAAGTCTGGAGCACCAGGTGTTCTTCCCCAGGGTCCCAGAATGCAGTGTTTTCTGAAGGTTATCCATCCCTCAGTGGTAAACACTGCTGTGTCAGGGTGCTGCTCAGGGGCCACTTGGAGCACATAGATTTTTTGCTAGCAGGATTGTGGAGCTTTGCATTGGGCTGCAAAACCAGGGCTTGAGCAAGCAGCTGGAGAGAGTCCAGGACTAGAGTGTTTTTGGGTTTGGGGGTGGAGAGCAGAGGGAGGGGAAGGGAGGGGCAGGAGGGCAGAGCTACACAAGCAGGCAGTCGCTGCTTTGGCTTTGCTGTCAGCAGACAGGACTTCAGTCGTGCCTCAGGGCCGCCTGGCCACCATTGCTGGAGACCGGAGGGCGCTGCCTCAGAACCCTGACTTACCGGCACTGCACCCGGACTGTTCCAAGTAGCTGTTGTGATATCTTTTCCCGGGGAGGCAAGTCTCCTCCCTGTCGTCCCCTCCTGCTCCTCCCCCATTCTGTGAGGGATGATGCCGCTCTCTATTGCACGGCTCAGCCGGCTGATGTCACTGGCAGCGGGAAGCATCAGCAGCCTGATCACATGCTGGCCCAGCCTGTAATGCAGACGGGATAGGGGTGTGTATGTGGGGAGGGGGGCTGTATGGCAACTGCTCTTTCTCTAAAGCCCCCAAAAGTGCAGAGGCAGCGGCCGCAGCATCCAGCCAGCTTGGATGTCTGCTCCTTGAGCTCCGGGAAACTATTATTATTAATATTTATTGTTGATAATACTGGGGAAAACAGCCCTTAACTCTGGGGTTTCTGCTGTCCTCCTGTCCAAACCAGACTTCCAGGACTCTGAAGAAACAGTTACAAGCAGGATGCTTTTCCCCACCTCTGCGCAAGATTCTTCCCGGGGCCTCCCAGATGCAAACGACTTGTGCCTTGGCCTGCAGTCCCTCAGTCTCACAGGCTGGGACCGACCCTGGAGCACCCAGGACTCCGATTCCTCAGCCCAGAGCAGCACACACTCGGGTGAGTGCCAGAAAATGAGTTGGCTGGGGGAGGGGGGCGCATGGGGTGGTGAGCGGAGACATTCACAGCAACAGTTGTTCTCTTCCCCTTTGCATCACCCCCCCCCCCCATACAACATGGAGCTGTTTTGCAAGAGATGGAAATGCTGGCTGTGAGCGTGGCAGGACAGATGGTTGCTCGTAAAGGCAGGCATGGCTTTTCCACTTATCCTGATAAATTCCCTGGAGTTGTTAATGTGCACCTAGGGTGGCCCTGAGAAGAGTCCCCAAGGTGACAGTCTTATGCAGAAAAGACCCAGCTAAACCCCGAGTGCCCAGGCCTGTCTGGAGATGATGAAGCAAAACACTTTTTGGTGGGGGAGGGGACTTCAGGGGCTGATCCCTGGATGTCCAGATTCTGTTTCTCAGTGGTTTTTACAACTAGGGACCTGTATATGAGGATGGGTGGTCCCTAAATCATGGCAAGGGAGTAATTTTAACCTCCAGTGTGGCTGGGTGGTATTGGAATATTGGAATTGGCTTTAACATACGGGTAAGAGCATTGACCCTGGAAAGGGGTAGGCAGGGTCAGTGGGGTGGAGTAACTCTCAGCTGCGGAGGCTTTGTTTTTCTTTGTGTGAAGGGTAACCAAATGGACGGAGGAGGAGGAAGAGCCACTCCCCTTTGGACCCCTTGTTGCCTTGGGAGGATTTGATGGGGACAGACTGAAGGGGCTTCTTGGCAACCCCATGAGCTGCTTCTGCTGAGACCTTCCCAGTGCCTGTCTCTTTCCCTCTCGTGGTACACGGGGGAGGGTTGGCCAGACCCAAGTCTTGGAGTGTTCAGGAAGAAATGAGAACTTAAGAAATACTATGGGTAACTTAAAACCCACGTATTTTGCTTTATGTAAATTATACCTTAATAAAAAGAATAGCAGCAGGTACTTTGGGAAGATGGAAAGGTAGTGGGGGGGGGGGCAGCCATTTGCTGTTGGTGCTGACTGTGGGATTCACTGAGCCTCCCATCCTTCCTTCGCCTTCTCTGCTCTAGAAACTGGCAGTCATGGCAGCCAGGTACTATCTTGTTGATTTCTCTGGCCTCCACCCTATTTGGCGCAGGTCTTTTTTTAGAATGCTTTGCAGAGCCCCAGACTGTTGTGTCTGTTGGCATTCTCCCATTGGATTGGGGGTAGGGGTTGAAAAAAAAAAATTTTTTTTCCAGGATAGGGAAAAGCTTTGCCTTAAGTAACTACCTCTGGGTTAAGGTAGGATTTCTTGAAGTACTGGGCTTCAGTTGACTCCAGTTTTTCCAGAAAGATTGGTAACTGCCGTGGAGCAAGGAAGTGTGGCATCCTGTGCCTGGAGATCTTGGCTGGAAGGCCATGGTTGCTTCTATGTGGTACTCTGAAGTTGACCCAGAAGGCCTGTGAAGCTGACCTTGTCCTCATTCCCACTGTATCTGAGCAGAGGACAGAAGAGCTTATGCAGGAGGTGGGCACCAGTCTGTGGTGACCAGTGTTTGACTAAGGCACTGTCTCTCACTGGTGTCAGATTGGGGCGTGGCCGTTCTTTGGCTCTGGTCTATGTTAGCCACAAGGGTCTTTCTGAAAAGTACTACTGCACACAGGGTTGCATGAGGGCCCAGGTTGGGGCTTGGAGAGCGTAGCCTGAAAGTTACTGTGGGAAAAAAAAAATAGCTTGGACCCAGTCGTAATTCCTCCAGCCTCCCTGCTGCCTGAAAGGCCTATGCTTGTAGCTATTTGTCTCCAGAGTGGGGATGGATTTATTTCTTCACCTTTCATCTCAGGCACATCAGTGATAAATATCACATGATTTTGTGGATCAGGGAGGGACTGCAGTCTGTGGCCCTAGCAGTCATAGGGACCAGAGGGCTGCCCCAGTGCTGTCATCTGGCTATGGGCAGCGTTAGTGTGGCTGTGTCTTCCTTTCTGAGGGTTAAGGACACACCCATCCCTCACATCCATGATGTCCTTGAATTTTGGAGCTATGATCATGGCCATCTATCTCTCTCTCGTCTTTTCCCTGAGCTCTGGGCGTTCTCGGAAAGCCCACATGAGGGTACTGCCTACTGGAGTAGGATGTAGCCCTCCCACCAGCCAGCTGCAGTGCCAGATCGGGCACCCTTGCCAGCAATGCGGGAACATGCGGCCCACATTCCAGTGCCTACACTGCCTTCCCATCTGAAGACCAACTAGCTCAGTTTCTTCAGGGAGGGAGGAGGTATTTCAACAGCTCTGGACAGTCTGGGAGTTATCCATGCTGTGTTTTGTAGAGCACAGGTACAGGCATAGTCCTTGTCTCAGCTTGGTGACACATTGCCCCAGGCAGCTGTGGCTTCACCACTGACCACCTTCTGCCATCATATATGTTCATCAGTGTTGGGGGCAGATGAGGAAGATGACAGGGCTCTTGCCTGAAAATCTTGGTTAAATTTATTCGGCAAGCATTGAGCCCTGGCTATGTGCCAGGTACTAGATTAGGCTCTCTGGAGGTCCATTGGTGAATAAAATTCTCCTTACAGATCCCAGTGACTGTCAAGGGTAAACAGATGAGAAGGTATACCAAATGCAGTGTGATAGTTGCTACAGTGGGGGGCTTCCATTTTCTCCCCTAAGGAATTTTTTTTTTTTTTTTTTTTTGCACAGGGACAACCTTTCACTGGGTTCTCAGCATGAGACTGGTACATGGAGCCCTTCTCAAGGGGCTGGGATCTTTCTGCTACATGGGCTCCATTGGTCTGCTTGAAGATCCTGGGGTGGAATCTGTTTTTTAGATTAATGCCTGCAAGGCCAGCATTGGTTCAGATATGACACTTTGTGGGATTCCTCCCTCTAGAGAGAGTGGACCTACCCTGAGGCCTCACCTCTTGCTGGAAAGGAAGCTTTTTGGGGAAAGATGGATGTTAAACATGGGTTTTTCGCTGAGACCCCAGTGGCATGTGTCCAGCACTACCTGTGTCCTCCCTATAGTGTCTTAGGTCCTGTAATGGAACAGCAGAGCCATGAGAGCTGTCCTCAGTATCTTGGGATGGGGGATGGAATGACTAATAACCACCAGTTGTCGACTGCTTCCTAGGTGAAGTCCATCACGTGACTTTAATGCTTGCACAGTCCTGTGAAATGGGTAGTCATTACTTCTATCCTAAAGATGGGAGGTAAGCTCACGGGTTGTGAAGTACCAGAAGTCACACAACTGCCAGAACTCACAGTGCTCTTTGGTTCCAAAACTCTCGTGCTTTCTATTACACCTGTGTTCCTGTGAGCAGAACTCTAGCATGTTTGACAAGAACTCTTATGTTAAGGTATCTCCGCATACAGCCCTGGAGCCGTCCATCCAGAGGTGATTGTGTTCCCTTGCAGAGGCCCCTCAAGACCATGCACGGTATGCAGTGGACAGCTCTGACTCCCCTCTACCCAGTCTCTGCTCATCAGCTGTGCCACCCAGTGGATCTGTCTACCTGACTTGACCCTGGGGACTCTATTGCAGGCAGCATTACTCAGCAGGAAGGGGGTGACTGAGAATCTACTTTGGGGGGGCCTGGAAGCAGAGACTCCTAATGCATGCCTTGTACGGAAGGAAGCCCAGCGGGTAGACCAGATGCTCCATCTGAGGATGCCAGAGGCCATGTCCTGTTTTCTCCTATTGTCGTTTAGAAGTCCCCAGGAGAGTAACCTATACCTTCTTTGGTTTCTGCCCTGACTGCTAACCAGTCAGGTTGTGAATGGTATGTTCCCGTGCTGTGTTACTTGCAGGCCCCCCGTTGGTGGACAGGCTGGATCAGCCTGGAATGAGAAGGGGGACCCCTTTGCATTTTACTTTTGCTGTTGCTGCACTTCCAAAACAGCCTTTCTGAGGTGATATCCAAAACAGAGTTGGGCTCCTCATCTGTAGAATATGGACTTCCTGGGTCCAACCACTCTGCTCCTGCAGATCTCCCTCAACTATCCAGTTCTCCACTACTCTGTCCCCAACATGCAGCACAGTGCCTGGCTCATGGCTTTTTGATAAGTATCTATTGAACTAATGATGAATGTCAAGCCACTGTATTGCTAATCTTGGGTAGTTTTGAACTGCAGGGTTCAGTCAAGGTCTCTCCCATTCTTCTGCCTCCCACCTGTTTTGATCAGCTGGATGGGTAGATTGTTCAAAGATCAGTATCTCTGAACCTCCATTGCTTCTAAGGCATGAAGATGGCATTTACAGAAAATTTTGCCATATACTGGTGCAGGCATTCTATCATGGAGTGAGGGAGTCTAGTGAGAAATAGCTTTGAGTGCAGAGATGAGGGAGAGCCTGGGAAGCAGTATGATAATAGGGTGCCTCCTAGGTGAGAAAGAAATTGGATACAGGGAGAGCATATGTGCTTCAGTTCATGAATCTTGTCCAGTTATCAAAAGAGAAGAGGAAGGCCGTGTTGGGTGCCACGTTGGATCTCTGTGATCCAGAGTCGGTGGAGGTGGCTCTCATTCAGAGGATTGCCCACCACCTGAGTTGGGAGTGTGGCGTAGACTGCATGGTAGGGGTTGCAGGCAAAGAGTAGTCTGTTGTTATACCTGGCATGAGTGCTGCCCTCCCCCTTCCTACCTGTCTGCCTTCACCTTGATTTTGAGCAAACAACCTAGAGCCAAGGGTTGGGGGAGAGAAGGAAGGGTTCCAAGTATGTGGCCCTAAATCTCAGGCTAGAAACAGTGGCTCCCGGTCTGGTTTTTTTCCATGATTACTCCCAGGAGTTAGCAGGCATCTGACTCTGATATCTTGGGCCTAGTCTCTCCCAAAACTGAGCTTGAACTCAGACAGGGTCTTGGCAATACCCACATACTGTTTCAAGCTCTTGCTGCTGCCACCATCAGACTCTGGGTGACTTTGTACCCTTGGGGAAGGCTTCAGAAAATTCGAACAGTGACTCAGCTGTAAAACCCACAGGAGCTGGCATAGAAGGGTGAAAGTGGAGAAAGTTAACAATCGGTCTAAAAATATTCCTGCTGATTTGGTCTCTTGTACCCTCTGAGGTAGCATTAATGAGCCGGAACCCTCTGCCAGGTCTTCTCCTCCCCGTGACTTCCCTGAGAGCTGTCTGTAGCTGATCCTGATTCCTGCCAGCATGTGAGTGGTGAAGAGTGCCTCTGCTCCAGGAAGAGCACACTGCTTTTCTTAGTCACTTTTGGAAGATACGAGTGCCATATGCTTGGCCACCAAGGCTGGGGGCACTTGGTAAACCTCAGACTTCCTACAGTCCCTGAATTGTGGAGGTCTGGAGTAGAGCAAAGGGCCAGGGCCTTGGCTCCCATTGAAAAGTGACTATGGACTTCTCTCCCACACTCACCAGTCCCAAGCCATCTAGGTTAATACTTGACATCTGGCCTTGGTGAATCTCTGTGCCCTGTTATGGGGAGTGGACTTCAAGATCAGTTACTGGCCTGCAGCATAAGTGACCTCTCACTTCCATTGAATTTGAGATTGTGTAGCTTAAAGAGTGTGCCTTTCAGGTAGATATACTTACTACTTCAAGTTACGAAGAGGAAAACCATGGATTGCTATCTTTTTGGCTCCTTCCCTCCTGATTCCTAGCTGGCAGGAATCAGTGCTGATCACACCTGGGCTGAGCCAGGAGTAGGACAGGTTCCATTGCTTGAAATGGGGTCCCACTTTCCCTAGAAGCTTTTCCTTTGATGTGTAGATAGTCAAAGAACTACCTGCTCAGGTGCCATGAGTAGACTATATAGGGACAGTCAAGTCACTCTAGGGCATCTGACCACAGGTGACAGTTTCCAGAAACCTGGCTCCTTCTTTGGGTTGAAGGAAATACCAAACCACCTGGAAAATCCTAGGCCTGTTGATACTAGGTTTTGTTGTCTTCCCCATATCTTCTAATCAAACTCCTACTGTATTCTTGGCTCCTCCCAATGTAATATTTGCAGGAAGCTGCTGCATGGAAGTGCTGATGTGACCTAGGTGTGTGAATCCTGGGGCATCCTGATTTTAGGTCTGCGAGATGGCATTGTCCCTTTCCCTTTTTCTTCTATGTGGTCGGGATGGTGTTCAGTGAAGCACTCTTTCCTGCTTTAGGTACTTGAATGTGGAAGTATGTATACATGGCTGTGAGGGTCCCAGCAGGGTACGGGGAGGATTGGACAGCACAGGGAGGTGCCTCTTTTGTGCTGCCCTTCCTCCGGTGTAGAGTAGGGTCTCTTTAGTCTGTACCTATATATACTTCTCTTCGAAGAAAGTCTTGGAAACTATGGAAGGAGTATTGTCACAATTTGATGTGACAAATAATTCTACTTCTCTCAACCTCTGTTTTGGTGATGGGCTGGGTCCAGATGACTGGGTCAGTTCCAAGTTGCCACTAGGTCAGTATTGTGTCCTTAAGCTGAATAACCTTGATCGAAAGGGTGCAGCCTCAGTGAGCATACTGGCTCTAAGGGATGTGATATTTTCTTCCTTTTTAGTACTTCTCAGCAAACACTGCTCAACAAATACTGGTCACCTGCTCTCTGCCAGATGTTGAACTAATTACTGTCAGAGTGGCTTGGCATGCTTGGTTGAGAAGGCAGAACTTTGTCTACACGTGTGCTGTAAATATCCATACAAATGTTCTTGAGGCTTTAAAAAGCTTGTTTAAAAGATTATTTCTTCTTAAAGGCAGAGACTCCAAAGGTACTTAATTACCATTCCGCACCCCCTGGGGATTCTAGGCCCTATTACTTGTGCTTGATTCTCCTTTTCGGGTTAGATCCAGTTACCTTGAAAGAGGCACAGAAAGTCAAATGGGAACTGACTAGTTTCCCTTCGTGTCATTTAAAAAAGCCTTTTTGGGAATAATCTCACAAAGTTATACCAGGAATATGTGTATTTCCTTTATTCGGATTCTCCTATTTTTTTTTAAGTTTATTTATTTATTTTGAGAGAGAGAGAGAGCGAGTGAGCCTGCATGACCGGGGGATGGGCAGACAAGCTCTGTGGTATCCACACACAGAACCTGACCGAGGGGGCTCAATCCCATGAGCTGCAATGTGAGGTCATGACTTGAGCTGACTGACTAAGCTACCCGGGCGTCCCCAGATTCTCCTATTGTTGACATTTACCTTTATCATTTACACTTTCTCTTAGAAGTTCTTTTACTTAAATATGTTTGTAAGTAACAAAACAGTTCTCAACTTCATTCAACTTAAAGTTGATCTAATACTTAAACTTTTGTTCATAGTCCAGTTTCGTCAGGTGACCCAGTCGTGTCCTTCATAGCACTTTTGTCTTCCTTTTGTCTTAGCAGGTGGTGTCTGCCCCCAGCAGTAGGCTCTAGCTCCCTTGGTTTTTGCTCAGTATGAGCTTACAGAGGACTTGAGTTGTCTTAAATATTTTTCACAATGTTCAGCTTGTTCCGGTCATCACTGTTTCTGAAACTGTTACCACAATCTATACCGCTCTTTTATATTCTGTATTTGTTCCTGCTTACTGTCACTCTCCCTCTCTCCTCCCTACTCGCCACCCTGCACCCAATCAGTGTTTTTCTGAGACTAGACTCTGGGAAATGTCCTATAGCTACCTTGCTTTTTTTCTTTTAGGTATTAGTTGCCATTATGCTGTAAGAGCTGTGTTTAAATAACCTGTAGAAATAATGACATATGAAAGGTTTTTGGGGTGTGGTGAGGGGGACTGATTAGCAAGCCTCTGGTTTTTCTAGATGAGTGCTTCTTCTCACACTTTAATGTGCACACAGACCTCTTGGGGATCTTGTTCAGAGACCAGGTTCTGATTCAGTAGGTCTGGAGTGGGGCCCGCGATGCATTTTTAATGAGTTCCTACAGTGGCAAGGCGCTAGAGAAGTTTCAAGGCCTAGATGATTTAGATCCCAAGGCACTGACCTTTGGTAGGCGAGAGAGCTTTGTCAGTAGTTGATGGTCTTAAAAGGAATTTGAACAAAGGTAGAAGTGTGAAGAATATGAAGACAAAAAGATGTAGAGTCCTGAGTATTAAAGGTAGCTAATGAATGGTGCATTATAAGAGATACAGCTCAGAATCAGAAAGAATTGGGTCCCACTCTGTCATTCACTAGCTGTTACTTATATAAATGCTTGCCCTTTGAGCCTTGATCCTCTCTTTAAGATGGGGTAACAGTACTCACTTCTTAGGATTTAGGGACGGTTATTTACCTTCAGGTAGAAGTGCTTCTAACAAAGTATCTGGCACATGCTATAGGTGCAGTAAATGGAAGTTGCTATTAGCAAGTGGTAGGAGCTTGATTGAACCTAGTCCAGATTGTAGAACAGATGATTGACGATGAGCCATGGGCACTTAAGGAAGTGTAGTTCATTAGTGGCTAACGTGGGTTGTCATGCCATTTTCTTTTTAGACAGGCTTATTATCACATTTAGAGGAGTGCTGTAGACCTAATTCCTGGCTTTGACACAGGAATTTGACAAAGCTTTGAGATACCTTTGTGGGCATGGTTAAAAAAAATTGCATGTTAGTTGAGGTAGATGGATTTGTGGCTGATAGAATGGAGGTACCACCACAGTAGCGAACAGAAATTGACATGAATGATGAAAGTGGTCTCCAGTGGCACCCGGTTTGCTTTTTGACTCTTTCAGATACACGTGGGTTTTTGTTTGTTTTTAAAAACCTTGGGTGAAGTTTTTTTTTTTTTTTTTTTTTTTTTTTTTTTTTTTTTTTTAAACCTTGGGTGAGGACAGTTACTGTGGCCTGTATTTGTGGTCCTGGATTCCCCCAGACACAAGCCCTCTGGGCTAGCCATCTCCTCTTGAGCTTTTTTCTGCGTTCTGCTTTATGCTGTGTTTCCCTTGACAACTCCTGGAGCTCCTTACCATGCTACACCTTTTTCTAGGATTAGCACACTGCCTTCTATCTTGTTGCTCACTGGTGAGTGCTCCCTCTGACCTCTGCACTTGCCGAGGGCTTTTCCTTGAGGGTGCTCCTTTGTCAAGCGGAAGATGGACATTCTTCCCAGCTGCGTCTACCATTTATGTCAGGGTCATTCTTTCTGTTCTTCCTTACTAATTTCCTAGTGCTTTCCTTCTCTGAAAATGTCAGTATTTGTTTTTTATTTGTTTTAACCCCAGGCTCAGTTATCACCATGAGAACCTTTGATTCCCATATGGGCGACCTAGCCAATATTTTAGACTCCATTAATTGGACGTTAGCCAACTGATGGTCACACATCCTGCATCTTACCGTCCTCAAAGCTCAGTCTTTTTTTTTTTTTTTTAATGTTTTTATTTTTGAGAGAGAGACAGAGCACAAGCAGGGGAGGGGCAGAGAGAGAGGGAGACAAGAATCCGAAGCAGGCTCTAGGCTCTGAGCTGTCAGCACAGAGCCTGATGCGAGGCTTGAACTTGTGAACCACGAGATCATGACCTGAGCTGAAGTCAGATGCTTAACTGACTGAGCCATCCAGGTGCCCCTAAAGCTCAGTCTTCACTGTTCATCCTGTCTGCCTCTTCATCCCTCTTGCAGCTGTCAGCACATTGAAATTGCTGCTCTTCCATTTGCTTCCACTTCGGCTTTCACCTATACTACGTGGCCCGTCACTCACCTCCTTTGTTGCTATTTCCATCAACTCGTTTCTTCCTTCATAGCCCTGTATGGGTACAGTGTCTTTCCAGGTTTCTGACACTGCTGGAGAGAAAGGCCCATCTAGCTTAAGTGCTGTCTCTCTGGGTTAGGCCCTGGGTGCAGCTGTGGCATTGCTGAGTTTCCCCAGTCAGCCTCCTTTGTCATCCCCCCAGTAGCTCTTCAGTGTCTGCTAGGTGCCTTCAGGATGAAGTCTCAGTGCTCCAACTTAGTTTTCAAAGGTCTGTGTGACTTGGTTGTTACCTCGTTATTCAGCACCCTGAACTTGTTTGTAAATGTGAAGAAAGAGGACACGTGTCCCTCCAGGGCATTGGTACCACTTGTAAGGCCGATGTGTATGATCTGTTAGTTTTCTCAGAGGTTTTATGCCAGGTTTTGCAGCACCAGGAAGGAGCCTTGAATAAATATCTTCACACTTCCTGCCTTCTCAGGGCATGAACTCAGGGGCTTTGATTTTTGTGTTTCAACGATGGAGGGGCTTGTCAAGAGTATTTGAGAAGTTTGACAAGGATTATTTCTGGTGGATGTTAGAATCCAGGCAGTGAGAGAGACTTTGAACGTATAGTCATAAGCTTGTGCTTAGGAAACTTTCAAAGGCCTAGTTAAAAGAATGTTTCCTTAAAACACAAGCTAATAAATTAATGGACTCCTTGCTGTATATGGTACAACTTCTCCATCCCCAGCACCCATGCCTGTCACGCTGGCTAGAATTAAAAAGACTGATCATACCAGGCATTGACCAGGTATGGTTGGCTAGGCATGCGGAGGGGCTGAAACCCTCATCAGTGCAGGGAGGAATGTCAGATGGTACACACCCTTTGGAAAGCAGTGGGACAGTTAGTTTCTTTAAAATAAAGGATGTATTTATCAGACTAAAATCAACACCCACGTCCATAGTATCCTCTGCATTTAAGGATACACTTGCCTTACCTTTATCCGAAAGGGAGGCCATTTGGCTAAAGGAGACGAGGCTGGTCTCATTTGGCACATGTGCTTTGTCGTGAATGGCACATGGGTCTGGTTCTCTGAAAGTGTGCTTCCGCTTTGACTTCATGTTTGGAGAGGTTGATTCCTGCCTCTTGAGACTCAGCACAGCCCCCAGCAGGCATTCAGACAGACTCAGAACCAGAGAGGAAACGGCCCTGGTGACCTGTGTTTCACTCACTGACTAGTGAGGGGAGCCAGTCACAGCCGCTGTCGAGTGAGCACTTACGCTCAACGCATGATTTTGGTTTCACCTCTCAGCCCTTTTGAGGTGGATGTTTTCCCCTTTCTTCAGATGAAAGGAGTATCAGATTAATGCCTCTCCCCTGGCCTGCATGCCACCATGCTCCATGGGAAAACACGTTTATTCCTCCTCCTCATGGATAAAAGGTGTGCTTTCCTTTGGGTTCCTTAATTCTTCAAGGCCATGGGTGGGAAAATGTTCTCTTCCGTCCACTTTACCTCTCTGATCTCTTTTGGCCTTTGCTTCACTCTTTTTTTGACGTTTGGCATTGAACTATTTATTGTGTGCTGGGCACTGCTCTGCTGAGCGCTCTCCATCTGCTGTCTTAATTATTGAACTTTCCTGATGGTGTTATGAAATAGTTGGTGCTCCACTCAAAACGCTGTGAGAAAATGGGGACTCTGCTTCCCCGAGCACACAGCCATATAGAGGTGGTGCCGACCTAGGGTTCCATTCCAGATTTGTCTTAAGACAGAGTGGGCTTAACCATACTGTCGTTCTGTTCTGTCCTCAGTGTCTGAAGTTCAGGGCTTTACAGGAGAGAGTCTGTATATGCAAGAACATTGCATGAGGGAACTTCTCCGACAGGGTGACATGCTTATTTTGAACCAGACTTGTGGGACATGTCCTGGAATTGTATATTTTAGCTATATAGTGTTAGGTAGGAATTCTTGGGACGCCTGGGTGGTTCAGTCAGTTGGGTGTCCGACTTCAGCTCAGGTCATGATCTCACAATTTGTGGCTTCGAGCCCCGCATCAGGCTCTGTGCTGACAGCTCGGAGTCTGGAGCCTGCTTTGGATTCTGTGTCTCCCCCTCTCTCCCTCTCTCTCCGCCCCTCCCCCGCTCATGCTCTGTCTCTCAAAAATAAACAGACATTAAACAATTAAAAAAAAAAAAACAAAAGGTGGGAAATCTTTGAATAAATGTGTTGGCAGGCAGTAAGGAGGGAGTGTGGTTTGGACTTCCTAATTGGGCTGAAGGTGTCTCCTGAAGCAATGTGGACATGCATATTCAGATATTAATAGCAATTGTGATCAGGGTCCCCATTGGCACATTTCCCAGATACTGGCACTGACCCTTAAGTCTGGGTGGCAGAGAGCAGTTTTGCTGCTACTGTCACAGTAAGAACTCTGGTCTTCAAAAAGCTGTCCTGTAACTACTACTTATGGGCCCTGGTTGGCTGTGGTAGGTGTTGTGAGATTTGTCTACTCGTTACATTCTAATGATGGTTCTGTCATGCTTCTGTGGTTGTGCTTTTGGCTATCTTGTTGGACAGCTGTGGGGGAAAAGGGAAGGACTGTTGACTGGGAAGAAAACGAAGAGGTCATGAGACCTTATTTCTTTTTCTCCTAGTACTGAGCATGCTCCACAACCCACTGGGCAATGTCCTGGGGAAACCCCCCTTGAGCTTCCTGCCTCTAGACCCCCTTGGATCTGACTTGGTGGACAAGTTTCCAGCACCCTCAGTTAGAGGATCCCGCCTAGACACCCGACCCATCTTGGACTCACGTTCTAGCAGCCCCTCTGACTCAGACACCAGTGGCTTCAGTTCTGGATCGGATCATCTCTCAGATTTGATTGTACGTAACTCGTCGGGCAGTGGGGTGGGCAAGGCAAGTGAGTGCGAAGTGGGAAGTGTGTCTGCCAGAATGCAGGCAAGAGGTGGAGGCCACTGTGGGTACGTACGGAGCTTACCCTCAACAGAGTGGAGGATGCCTTGTATGCTCATGGAGCAATCCATTTCAGGACCCCAGCTGCCAACTCTCTTCACAAGATACTTCAAGAGTTTGGAGAAGTAGTTAATTTCAAAAGTTAATATGGGAGTCCTGGCATTGTTCTGTTTCTTGACCTGCTTGGTCATTTTCTCTAGCCTCAAAACCATATCTATCGTTTAGGTACCTTTACATGTGTTCCCTCAAAATTTTTAAGTGATGGTTTTAAAAATTACATTAGTAATGATCAGAGCTGGGATTTCTATCCAGATCAGACTGACTATAGCTCCCATATTCTCTTCACTGACCCATGCCACCTCTCAGTCTGAGGCCAGGATGAATCTGTGAAATGTTGCCTCGAGTTAATTTATACACTACATGCTCCTTATCCACGGCCACGTGTGACGTGTGTGGCACCCGTGTTAAGTGGAGCTGGAAGATGGATTGGAATAAATGAGGAATAGGGGACAGTAGAAGTAAATATATGGGCATGGCAGTGAGAAATCATCCTAAAATAAAATGCAAAATCAGGTGCCTTCTGAGCCTGTCTGTGCTGCCAACCCCACCCCGCAGCTGACCGTTCACTGAATAGGAAGGCTTATTTTCCTGCCCTCTGCTCTGCTCTTTGCGGGATTGGCAGCATTGGACATGGCTAGTTTCCCATCCATAGCATGACCTTTTAGGACCCACCCTGTCACCTGGCCTGTCCTAGAATCTGAGAGCTGGCATTCCCGTTCCCACTGCTTGTTGGTTTTATGTTTAGGACATGTTTCCAGAAGGGTAACCACAGGCAGGTCCCTTCATTTATCTGGGCTGTAGTTTACTCCCCTATAAAATGGGATTAGATGCTTCTAGTTCTGTTTGTGTTAATTTAGATGGAGCTCAGTCTTGTAAATTTACCTTATAACGGAATGAATAGTTTGAGATTTTGTTTAAAGAACTTTGTCAGATACCCTACCCCAGAGGCTAATTGATGAAGGGATATGGGCACACCAGCTCACAGAAGAAGTAAGTAGAAGCAGGCCATATTTGAACTTACAGGAAATATTGAGTAATTTGTTTTTTTGATAACGTGGTATTATCTTTACCCACTTAAATTAGTAATAGAGCCTTGACACAGGCTTATAGTGAAACCCACAGTCTCCCATGTTTCTGATAGAACACAGAAACCTCATAGAGAACATTTTGGCATTTGTCAGATAGGAATCAGACAAGGAAAAAAAAAACACAAAATAAGATGAAGCTATACCTTCAAGTTTTTATTTCTATAATCCTGAAAACTTGGAATGTGTCTGAATATTTAACAGTAGGGGAATAGGTTAGTGAAATGTAGCTTGTTCCCTAAATAGAATATCATAAATTTAACTAAAAATGATTATGAAGACTGCCTAGCAATATGAAAAGAAAAAAGTTGGGGAGAGAAGAAGTTGTTTAAATTTAGTGTGAGGACAGCTACTCTAAAAATGCATAGGAAGAAAGTCTGAAAGAAAATATCAGAGCTAAATGGTATTTTTTATAATTTCTATGGTGTGATTATTACTTTTATAACAAAACTGTCCTTTAAAAACCTGTATCTTCGTTTTTCCTCCCCCAGTCAAGCCTTCGCATTTCCCCTCCTCTGCCCTTCCTGTCTCTGACAGGGGGTGGTCCCAGAGACCCTTTAAAGATGGGGGTTGGGTCCAGGATGGACCAAGAGCAAGCTGCTCTCGCTGCAGTCAGCCCATCCCCAACCAATGCATCAAAGAGATGGCCAGGAGCTTCTGTGTGGCCATCCTGGGACCTCCTCGAAGCTCCCAAAGACCCCTTCAGCATAGAGAGGGAGGCCAGGCTGCACCGGCAAGCTGCAGGTGAGTGTGGCTGTCACCCTGTGGGGAGGCCTCATTCCGGGCACAGAGAGTAAGTGACCTTAGTTCACAGACTGAACTGTCCAGAAGAGGACTTCATCGTGTATTGAGGTCTCTGGATCTGCAAAGAACGGTCTGTTCTGTGGAATGAGTGCTAATGGGACAAACTCAGGAACTTCTTTGAGGCTGAGCAGAGAGGAAAGAGGCTGTGCTCGCTCATACAGAGTTGGACCCATTTCCCAGTTGTGCTCTTTTGTGGAGATTGGCTGTGTACTAGTGTTGCTTTTGATTCTTCCATGGGTGGGTGTCTTCAGGAGTAATCCTGGAAATGATGCCCAGAATTTTGTTTTTTCCTCTCCCCTTTCTAAACCTGTCAGACCTAACCCCTGCTAGAGCTCTCTTCCCCTGAGGTATGCACTGTTGAGTAAGGGATGTCCGCCTCTGAGGTAAGGGGTGTCCTGGTCTCTCAGGAACCCTTTGGTTCTGTCATGTAAATGCCCTTAAACGTGTATTGAATCTGTTCTTCATCTTATACCAATAGTTGGAAGTAAATGGGTCTTAGTAAGTCCTTCTTGACTAAGGCTTCAGCAAGGTGCTCGCCAGCTGCTCTTCTAAGGTTCTGGAGTTGATGACTAAGTGAATGTTCAGTTCTACATCCATTTGTTGCCTGTCTTTCCAGTCATAGAGCTGGGCCTGATCTCATTCTCCCCTGATAGTTCTGCTGCCCTGTTCACATAATGGTTTTGGCAACCATGTTTGTGCTAATGCCATTGTTTGCCTGTGGAATGACGTTACCTTGCTTTTGGATGAGGCCATTATATCGATTTATGTTTTTGTTTGCAAAATATTGCTGATGGTACCCAAGTTCTTGGCATAGCAACACATTGGGCCTTTTAAGGAATGAGCTTCCATGTCGTCCTGAATGGAAATGATGGTTCATTTCACTGGCTTTTTGCCCCAGTGCTGAAGGAGTAAATCAGGGAAGGATTAGCCAGTCCCCACTGAGGTTAGTCTCTGATCTGGAAAGGCACAGCCTGAGGAGGGGGCAGGATTAAAGACAGAAGGCTGAACTGGTCACCAAGAACAAAGAGGCCTCTAAAAGTTATCAGAACAGGCCACACAGAAGACAGTTTTCACTCTACAGCAAGAAGGGTTTCGTAATGAGGTGTTGTCAGAGAAATGTCACAGTGGGTTTAGACAAACTTGGATTTGGTACTAGCAGGAAGCAGAGTGGTTGGGGAAGAACCCGCTCTCTCACAGTGTTGGCATCAGGGAAGGCCCCAGTGTCGGTCCAGGTACTGTGGAGACAGTTCTGGCAGTGATGGGGCATGGTTCCGACTCAGGGAGCAGTTGAGACATTTTTGTCTTTTTGGGTTGCCAGTGGTCGTTTTTACTGGCAGTGGTTCTGACTTCTGTGACTGATGAGTTCAGAGTGCAGACAGGAAAACAATAGAGTGTTCCTCATTTGAATATTTGGGGAGAAGGCCGGTTTGGACCAGTAAGTCTGTAGAACATTGTATAGAAGATTGCTCTATTTATTTTAAAGTAATTAGAAATTTAAATCAGGTAGTATTGTAAGCCATGACTAGGTAAAACTGCTTTGTGGTTAGCTTGTCAGTTATATGTTTGAAAATAGCTTGGGTCATGATCATTTTTACCTTACACATCTGCTTTGCTCTTACTCTCTGTTCTAGTGGAGACAGAAGTAGTGGTTTAGACTGGTTTGATGAGGTGTAAGGTTCCTTGCCTTTCCGAATAGTGGTGAATGTTCTTCCAGCAGCCAGGCTAGGACTGTGGCCTGTGTAGCTCTTCCCGGATGAGGTCATCCCAGAAAGGAGCAGTGACTTTGTTGACTCTGACCCGTTTCTTTCTCTGTCACAAAGCTGTGAACGAAGCAACCTGTACCTGGAGCGGCCAGCTTCCTCCCCGGAACTACAAGAACCCTATCTACTCCTGCAAGGTGTTCCTAGGAGGTGTTCCTTGGGATATTACGGAAGGTGAGCTGCCTCTGAGACCTCCTGCTTTGAGCACTGAAGGTGGGGCAGGTCTCTCAAGAGCATTAAACTTGGACCTGAACCTGTGGCTCCCATATTGCTTCTGTGTCTGGTGCTTACACCTGTCACCTGGGACCCAAGGTCACTTCTGAGTTGTTTGTCAAGGGAGAAAAGTCTGGGAGAGGAATGCTGGTGATCCTGTGTTTGCGCCTTCCTGGGGAGGGCGGTGCCTCAGTTTCTGCCATTCTTTTCCATCTCTTTGCAGCTGGATTGGTTAACACCTTCCGTGTGTTTGGCTCTTTGAGTGTGGAGTGGCCTGGTAAGGATGGCAAGCACCCCCGGTGTCCTCCCAAAGGTAATATGCCTAAAGGTAATACAGACATGGTAGGAGCTTTTTTTTTCCCCTCCCTAGTACGTAATTGCACTGAGGGATGCTGGGACATCCCAGCCGCATGCTGGTAACATGGTTTGGGCACTCCGAGCACACAGAACTTTGGGCTGACGGCACTTCTCTTCAACCTAGCACATCCCTCTGAGCTAATGTTCCATCAGTCTAAATTTATACTGCAGTTGGAGCTGTCTGCGAACCTTGCTCAGTGAAACTTCCTCGTGCACTTCCCTCCAAGCCTGAACCCTGGCAGCTACTTTCCTCTCAAAATGAGGCATCTGAAAAGCTTTCCTTTGCCTGCCTTTCTTGCCCAGTTACATTGTTGCCTGACCTAATTCTGAGATCCCTTTGGAGTTGGCAGGAATGAGGACCAAGCATCTGACTCCTCACTGGTCTGAAATGAGATCCCTTCCCTGTAGAAAGGAGCAGGTGCTATTTTCACTCTGCCCCATCTTCACTGAAAATGTTCCGATGAACTGAACCACTGGTCTAACTAGGCTTTTAAAGCAATACCTCCGTGGCCCAGCTGACTGGCCACAGACCTGCCCTCCTCCCTGCCCCAGGACAGCCTGGCCCTGCTGACCAGAACATGCTGTGTGTTCTGGGATGGAGGGCTGTGTGGTTGTGATGGGATCCTGCGTCCCACCTTGCTAGTCCCTTCCCTCACTCGGGTGGGAGATGATGTGCTTCTCCCTCCCGTGGCCTGGCCATCTGACACAGCAAGCCAGTCTTCCATTCAAAGGCTTTTCAGGAGTAGGACAGAAATGTATCTTACACACGAGGCTATTTCTCTGGGATGAAACTCCCTACTGCAAAACCAAGACTGAGGAGTAACCACCTGAGGGATGTTAATACAGTTTCTCCTTTGGAAATAGGGTATGTGTATCTGGTCTTCGAACTAGAGAAGTCTGTCCGGGCCTTGCTTCAGGCTTGCTCTCATGACCCACTGAGCCCAGATGGCCTGAGTGAATATTACTTCAAGATGTCCAGCCGAAGGATGCGCTGTAAGGAGGTGTGTTAGCCTGGTGTCCTCTCTGGGTGGGGGTGGTTGGTGCCTGAGGCAGTGGGCCCCCCACAGGTGGGTGAGTAGGCCGGCTGCAGGTGAGCTTTCCTGCTGCGGCAGAAAGGCTGCTTTTCCTGTTTTAAAGTAAATACAGCAAAATACTCTGTTACATTAGAAAAACAAAAACCTTTGGTCTTTAATGGTGTATGTGTGCTTCTGCCTGTGGTGATCAGCCTATGTCCCAGCCCTTACTCCAGCCAACAATTCTGTCCCAAGCCTATGGTCTTAGAAATGAAATTGTAAACAGAAGCTTTCTCCACTTGGGTTTAACTGATAATCTACAGCTGCTTCTCCCTAGTCCTTCCCTCAGGCTGTGCCTTGTAACCTTCCTGTCTGTGGTGGGTAAATTCCTCTTCAGCCCACACCGTCTGTGGATCACCTCTTCACTCCCATGTGGGGCTTCATTAGCTGTGTGTGTTCCTCCACGCGCTTCTCTCTCCTTATGCCTCCCCTGCTCCTGGCCCTGTGTCAGCCTGTGCCCCCAGCATCATGGGTCTCAGCATTGTTACTCTATCTGCAACCCTCACTGCACATTCCTGAGCCAGCTCAGACTTCCTGAATCAGTTTGGGAGGAGCTTAAGATTCTCCACTGTTGACCAAGCTCCTCAAATGGTTCTAGCAGATGATGTTTGAAAACCACTTGTCAAAGGAAGTTTTGCATTGAGGAAATCAGTGTTTGTTGTTTTTTTTTTAATGTGGTACCAGAGAACATCACTTTTGTGACCCTGGACTAGATATTTAATATATCTGAAACTCCTCCCCCCCCCCAAAGTTCGTGGTTTACGTTAGGGTTCAGTCTTGGTGTCTGTTGTACATTCTAGGAGTTTCCACAAATGTGCAATGACATGACTGCACCTTTGTAACAGAGTAGTTTCATTACTTGTCTATAAAAGGGAGACTTGAAATGCCTATTTTAATAAAAAGATCAGCTGCCAGGGGTCATGGGGAAGGGAGGGGTGCACAGGTGGAACACGGGATTTTTAGGGCAGGGACTCTGTACTGTCAGCTCAGTTTTGCTGTGAACCCTAAAACTGCACCAGAAAGTAAGATCTTAAGGTAAAGGGGAAAAAAAACGACTGAGATGGTCACATCGGATTTAAAATAAATAATGCAGGTAACAAAGCTGGCTCTTTGTTTTATAGATGTTTCCTGGTGTTAGTTCACATTCTTAGTGACAGGGTAAGTTTGTCTTCCCGCTGCACACAGTGACCCGCCACACGCTCCCCTCAGCCTGGCACTGCTGTCTTCTTGCTGCGTAGGGCCCATGCCACTCTCCCACCTTGTTACACTCCGGGGCTTGGTTAACATGCTCCTTCGTCCCTGTCCCCTGCTTTCACAGTGAGAGGCTGCCGTGGGGATGCCACAGACCCCTGAGCCTCCTCAGTGCCCCTGCTGACAACCTCCCTGTCTCCTGTTCTACCTCATCCCCTTGCAGTGATTCCGTCTTTCTTTGACACACTGCTGTAGGCTGTCTTGGGTCTCCTTCCCCTCAGACTCTTACTTCTTTGTGTCCCCTCCCTGCCCCCGGTGCGACCAGCATTGGACTCCCTCCTCTCATCTCTCCCCATCACTTAAACGACCGACTCCTGTGGCTCTCCTGTCACTTTTAGACCCAGACTCACATCCTCCAGGAGCCCTGCCTTCCCATGAGGCCTTTCTTGGGGATGTCCTATAATCCTAGACTCTTGTGTTTAGTGTAAGGAAAAGCTTGGAAAGCTTGCTGGCCCTTGGGATGTAGACCAGGACTGTGAGACTTCTCTGTGGGGGTGGAAAACGCAAAATCGGCTTTTCATCCTCCAGTGAAGTGAGCTCCCCCAGTCAGATGCTCATTAAGGTCTTCTAGGCCTGGATCCCATCAGCCCTGATTCTTCATTTTCCCACCTTGCCCAGGTGGTCTGACTCCTGCAGGCTCCTCTGTTGAAGAATCTTCTTGGTCTTGGCCTGTTGTGTGCCCAGCACCACCAACCTCCTCCAGGTCTTTCTCATCTGCCGTCCCAGCTACTGGTTTCTCCCTCAGGTCTCTTCTGCTTCGAGACTTGTTGGATCTTCACAAAACACCACTCGTCTGTCAGCTCCCTTCCTGGTGGAGTCCTCCACCTGCTATTGCGGAGTTTGTTCTAGGCTCAGGGGACTCAGGCAGAAGACCCGGTCAGCCCCTGCCCTGGTGTGTTGCTGCTCTTTGAGACTGCCACCTATACCTCTCCAGTCACTTTGCTGCCCCTGGCACACCCACTGATGCATACAGTGGGCCAGGAGCCATCTCACAGTGGTGCCTCGAGCGTCTCCACCCTCTGTCCCTCCAGCTCTGTCTTTCAGTTTCTGAGTCCTTCGTGATCTCTGTTCATCAGTGACTGTGGTCCTCTGCTGGAACCACACAGTTGAAGGTTGTGACAGAGTGCTAGGTTCCTGGGTGTGCCTGTTGGATACCATTGTGCCTGCTCTCCAGGAGGAGTGACTGCTCTTGCACGTGTTTTCCCCATTTTGGACACAAGGACTCAGTAAAATGCAGCTTTGGTTGGGTCTGGTGCGGTGGCTGCCGAGGGCCTGTGTGCCTGGGACTGGGCAGTACTGCTCCCCCACTAGATGGGCCTCGGCAGCCCATTTGAGCATCTCCCAAGCATGTGCCTCATGGTACAAGAGCCGGTCTCTCTGGCTCCCGGCCGGGGCTGATGCACCTTTGGGTGGTTTTCAGGTGCAGGTGATCCCCTGGGTCTTGGCCGACAGCAACTTTGTCCGGAGCCCATCTCAGAGGCTTGACCCCAGCAGGACGGTGTTTGTTGGTGCCCTGCATGGGATGCTCAACGCTGAGGCCCTGGCAGCCATCTTGAATGACCTATTTGGTGGAGTGGTGTATGCTGGGATTGACACAGATAAGCACAAGTATCCCATTGGTAAGTGTCCCACTTCTGTGTGGGAAGGCTTGGTGGCCCCTGGGACCGTGCTAGACCAAGATTGTAATACTTCCCATGGGAATGGAGAGGGAGGCCTGACCCAGGTCTGCAGATCAGCATAGACCAGCAGCATAGCGTCTTTTTCTAGATAAGCCACCAGTACTGACCGTTTGCACCCACCCCTCTCCCCACCACTTCCCCCGAAGGGGGAGAAAGGAGGTGATAGGGGAAAATACATAGGAGCTTTAGTTGGAAGCTAAACCAGTCTGGGACAGACAACAGGTAATATTTGATTAAAAGGCCAGGACTTCCCTGAACTTGGCCTGTTTTTGTTGTTAAGAGTTCTTGAAAAGTGGCCCTGTCTCTAGGGTCACAGACCAGAGTCAGGCTGAGGGAGGACACCGGGTGACTCGAGCAACAGCGTGTAGGCATGGCCTGCGGAATCCTAGCTTAGGGGAGTCTGTGGGCCTAACTGCTGGGTTTTGGGTCAGCCCCCCTGGGAAAGGAGATTCATCCTCCCATCATAGCAGAGTGATCTTGGTGGTGGGGTTTGGAAGGGGAGCAGAGCCTGAACTTTGTGATCAAGACCTGGCTAACCCACCTCCCCAGATGATTAGTCTGCCCACCCACACTGCATCTGACCAGGAAGGAGCATCGTGTGCTCCTCAGGGCCGTGCCACAGAGTGGGGTCAGGAAGTCAGAGGCCGCAGGGACAGAGGCAGCATTTGGCATGAGAGGCTTCTTCTGGTTCCCCTGCCTCCAGGCCAGGAGGGGTGCCTGCCGCCTCAGCTTCACACAGGCGTTCCGTGTGCATCTGCCTGCACCAGGGGAGTCTCTTTCCTCCCCACTTCTTGTTTGTTTTCTTGTGAATTTCATTCTTTTTGATGTTTTTGAGAGAGAAAGATGTATAAGCTCGGGAGGGGCAGAGGGGGAGAGAGGGAAAGAATCTTAAGCAGGCTCCACACTCAGCATGGAGCCGGATATAGGGCTCCATCCCACACGCTGGGATCATGATGGGAGACAAAGTCAAGAGTCAGGTGTTCAACCTACTGAGTCACCGAGGCGCCCCTCTTTCCTCCCCATTTCAGTCAGTGAATCCTTCCCCATTCCTGAGTGGTTTGTGCCACCGTGGTCTGTAACTATGCTGTCTGATAAATGTGGTTGCTGTGTGCTTAAAATACGGCTAGTGCCACGTGTTGAAATGATACTTTGGATATATTGGGTTAAATAAATTATAAAAATTAATTCCATCTTTTCACTTAAATGTAGCTTTTGAGACTTAAAATTATGTAAGTACCTCCCATTACATTTCTGTCTCACAGCCCTGGTCTAGAAACAGGGTATCCTGAGTGTTGACGAGTAGCATTTGGGTGAATTTGGCTAGAAGTTAAGTTTGTTCTCTTGTTCTAGGATCTGGTCGTGTGACTTTCAATAACCAACGCAGTTACCTGAAAGCAGTCAGTGCTGCTTTTGTGGAGATCAAAACCACCAAGTTCACCAAGAAGGTGAGTGCATTGGTCTGTACCTTTACTCTGGGCCTTTACTACCCTGGGCAGGCCTGAGACTGGAGCCGTTTGTGTGCTGGGGGTACCCAGGCAGTGGGTCAAGCTCCTGGGCTCTCCGTTGAAGATTGGGGCTAGGAATGGCCTGGCTGTGGCAGGCTCAGGAGGGAGGGAAGCTGGGATTGTGGAGCCTATTGAATAGGCGAGGTGTCTTCCCTCCCTGGGTATTTGGCGTCACTGGGCAGCTGGCCTCCCGTTCTCCAACCTGACCTGTGTTCTCTGAATGCTTACCTGTTGCCAGGTGATAGAATGCCGGCATATAGTTTGCTGAGAACCCCACATTGTGGAGCCTGCCAGCCAGCTCTGGGGGACGTGTGCATCTGTCCTCTGGGGGCTGTTGGTGCACTCTCCCCGCAGTGCTCGCCTTAAGACCATGAACATCCTGCACTCTTGTTACAGCCCAGTAGGGTCCCCTCTCTTCTGGCTCGTTTGGCCTCCTGGCAAGAAGAGCCACTTCATTCTCCTCTCTTTGGCTTTGTGCAGGTTCAGATTGACCCCTACCTAGAAGATTCTCTGTGTCATATCTGCAGTTCTCAGCCTGGCCCTTTCTTTTGTCGAGATCAGGTGAGTCCCCTAGGTACTCCAGATGTCTAGGAAGTCCTTGCCCTCAATTAACAATTGTCCTGTCACATTTGTCACTAGAATGTTGGTGCTCTCCGTTACCTTGTGGTTGGCTAAGAGCACAGAGGAGATGGCAGTAACGTCCTCTGATGGTCAGAGCAGGGACACGCTTTGATAGCTTAAAGCAAAACTCTTGGGAAAGTCTTTGAGTCCAGTCTTGATACGCTGGCCTCCCCCGTGCCTGGGATGTTGTGTGCAGTGTGGCCCCGAGGCTGGCGGGGGGGGGGGGTGGTTTGCGAATGAAAGGCAGCTGGGTGGGAATGGCCAGCAGTATCTGTGACCAGGCGCCATAGTTCTAACTCAGGCCTTCTCCACCGACTTTCCCGACTCAGGGACCCCTTCTTTACCTGTGAACTGCTGCGTTTACATTTGTACCTGGTTTGTATTCACAGCTGTCAGAAACGGGCAGCTTTCTGGTGAATGTTCCTGGGTGGGAACAGGAATGTGGTGTGTTGGGGCAGTGTTTCTCAGGTGTTAATGAACACTCATCACTTGAGGATTTTGTTTATTTTATTTTTATTTTTTGAGAGAGAGGGAGTGCAAGAGGGAGGGGCAGTGGGGGAGAGAGAGAGTGCGAGCAAGCAGGAGAGAGGGAGAGAGAATCCCAAGCAGGCTCCTCACTGTCAGCACAGAGCCCATCGCGGGGTTCATTTTCATGAACTGAGATCATGACCTAAGCCGAAATCAAGAGTCAGGGGCTTAACTGAATGAACCACTCAGGTGCCCCAAGAGAGAGAGGGAATCTTAAGCAGGCTCCACACTCAGCATGGAGCCCGATGTGGGGTTTGATCCATGACCCTGGGATTAGGACCTGAGCTGAAACCAAGAGTTGGATGCTCAACGGACTGAACCACCCACGCGCTCCTAGGATCTTGTTTCAGTGCAGATTCTGATTCAGTGGGCTTGGAGTGGCACCTGAAATTTCATCATTCCTGACGAGTTTCCATGTGGTCCAGTGTTGCCGGCTGGTACCACGCTTTGACAAGAGTTAGGGGAGGTTGTGCCTGTTGAGACACCCACAGTCAGTCATGCTTGGTTTGTTTCTTTGGTTTTTTGGTTTTTCTTTTTTTTTTTTTTTTTTTTTTTTTTGCGCAGTGGTGCTTATTGCTCGGGCTTGGAGGCTCCAAAGTGAGGGTGTGAGGCAAATTTGGGTTGTTGGGTAATGCCCAGAGCAAGGGAGCAAGAATCTCTGTGTCCAGCCCCTTCTAGCAGACTCGTGTGTGTCAGTAACAGATGAGCCCCATTTTCAGGTAATTGTTGAAAGGTTAGTGGGTGGGCTAAGGTGTCCCAGCTAGCAAGAGGGGGCCAAGACGGAGGTCCATACCAAGGCATCTCCCCTCACTGAGCGTGAAGAGGAAGCACGTTGCCTAGCATATTAGGACGTGGAGCCACGTAGGCTACAGCTGCTCTGTAGGAGGTGGAGGGGCAGGAGGCCTGACGAGCAGCCCTGGCGGTAGGCGGGGCGAGCGGAGCCGGCCCGGTCTCTTCGCACAGTAGGCGTCAGCGGGTCTGATCCAGTCGGGCACTTAGTGGGTTTGCCACGGTTGGTCCGGCCTCTTGTGTTTGGGGTGAAAAGGTTCCCAAACACCATGTCTTCCAACTCCACGGACACCGCCAGGAATCCCCTCCTCCATCTCCAGAGGTGGGCAGGCGGCGTGGGCAGCAGCCCCTGCTGGTGCAACACGGCCATGGCTTCTCTCTCTCTCTGCCCTCCTCCACCAGGTGTGCTTCAAGTACTTCTGCCGGAGCTGCTGGCACTGGCGGCACAGCATGGAGGGCCTCCGCCACCACAGCCCCCTGATGCGGAACCAGAAGAACCGAGATGCCAGCTAGAGGAGCCGGCCGTGCCCGGTGGCCTGTGGCGCCCAAGGCTGGCGGGTCAGGCAGCAGCCTGCGCCATCCTGCCCCTGGCGACCAGGGAGCTGGCTTCCCAAGGACAAGGGAAAATCGTAGTCACCTTTGCACTTGCTGAATCTGTCTTTGTTTCTGCACTAATTAATGCACAATGAGTTTTGTCGGGTTTTGTTTTCAGGGGGTGCGCTAGGGCAAGGACCCTCTGGCTCACCCTCCAAGCGACTGTAGTTTTCCCAGATTTTAGTTCCTCATTTGCCGATGAAAAGCAAAAAAAAAAAAAAAAAAAAGAAAAAAAAAAGAACTACGTGTCCAGAAGGTATTGACACGATGCCTACATCTAGGTTTATTTATTAAAAGCGCTTTTTTACATTCCTTGCAATACTGATGGTGATGGTGTGCAGGTCTCGTTGGGTTTGTTCTTGCAGTTGCCATACAGTGCCTTTCCATTTATTTAACCCCCACCTGAACGGCATAAACTGAGTGTTCAGCTGGTGTTTTTTACTGTAAACAACAAGGAGACTTTGCTCTTCATTTAAACCAAAATCATATTTCATATTTTACGCTCGAGGGTTTTTACCGGTTCCTTTTTACACTCCTTAAAACAGTTTTTAAGTCGTTTGGAACAAGAGATTTTTTTTTTCTTTCCTGGCAGCTTTTAACATGATAGCAAATCTGTGTCTGGGGGACTGCTGGTCACTGTTTCTCACAGTTGCAAATCGAGGCATTTGCAACGAATAAAAAAATTTGTTTTGGATTTGAAACTGGACCGGATAAACGGTATTTGAGTGGCTGCTGTATATAGTTTTAAATGGTTTATCGCACCTTCTTAAGTTGCACTTACGTGGGGGGGAGGGTTGATAGAAGTTTTTAATCACAAAGTCACAGGACTTTTTTCTTTTGTAACTGAGCTAAAAAAAAAAAAAAAAGGGCTGCTTTTTGGTGGGGGCAGGTGAAGGCTCACAGGAGCCCTTTCTCTCAGAGGGGACAAGTACCCTTTCCTTATTTCTTTCAGTTGAGAAATGTATGAAGAAACAGTTGCAGTCACTGAAATGCCACTGGATTTGAGAACTTGACTTTTTCTTTTCTTTTTTTTTTCTTTTTAAAACAAAAACAAACCTACTTGCCCCTCTTTGGGAAGCTGTGTGCCAAAGAACCAGTGTCATACCCCCCTCCCTCCTGCTGAGCTGACGTCGCATTGTTGCATATCCCAGCTACTCTGTGGGTTTTGTGAAGCTGTGTGTGAAGTCTCTACCTCATTGTAGTATATGCAGGCAAGACTGCACTCTCCTACAGACGTGTGGAGTAAGCTGTGGTGTAGTTTTTTTGGCACATAATAAACACGTTGCAGCAGAGTTCTGGTTCTGTCTCTTTCTGAGGTGTGGGAGCAGTGGGGCTGTGGGGCCATAGGACTGGAGGGTAAAGATTCGTGTTTCCTTTGATTTTCTGTGGTGGGATTCCAGCCCAGGTTGATGGCGGGGACGTGTGGGAGACCTGCCCCTGTCCGTACTCCTTGGTCATTTCGTGGTCAAACGCGCCTTGGAGATGCCTCTCCTGCGGGCGGATAGCTTTGGTCCAAGCATAAAAAGTCCTCACACACAGGCTTCTTGGAGCTCCTCTTCTCAGAGCCTTGGACCGAGCTTGGAGAAGCCGGAGGCACAGCTCAGGCCGCCTGTTCCACTGCCCCTGTAAGCCCCAGGCTAGACTCTTCCTGGGGGGCTTCCCATCCTCTTGGACTCCCTGTGCTGACCCAGCCCCTTTCTGAGGAGGAGAAACTTATTTTTGCTATTCAAGAGCCCTGTTACTTTGGACTCTCTATCACAGGCTCCCAGGATTTGTGAGAGGGTCTGCTGATGATTTTTCCAGGCAGGCTGTGCCTGGGCCCTGCTGCTGGTCCGATCCTTTGGAAGATAACGAGGCACACTGAAGCATCCCTTCTGCGAGACGTGCAAGACCTCACTGTTGGAGGGGGTGGTGGGAGTCCTTGGGCCAAGAGTGAGAGGCCTGGCTGGCAGCAGCCTGGCGTGAAGTTTGCGGTTGCTTGTTAAGCTCTGGCGATTCCCTCAGAGGGCCGTGACGCACCCTCCCTTTTGGGGTCCTCTTCTATTCCGCGTGACATAGAGACATCTCTTCTCCCCTCTGTCCCCCTCATCATTCAGGATAAGAAAAGTGTCACTTGCAGGGAGAGGGCTTCCTGTCCTATACAGCTTCTGTTCCCAGTCCAGAGTATGGACTGGCCAAGACGATCAGGAAGGGAGTTGCAGGGTGGGGTCCGGCCCAGGGCCCCTTAGGTCATGCCACCTGGCCAGCCCAGCCTTTCCTTAGGTCAGGTGGGGGCCTGGGACTGGCTTCAGAGTTGGGCAAGCAGAGCTGGAGGAGGGGGCACAGAATGCCAGGGAAAGTCTGCTCTGGTGGCTTCAGAAGGGCCTGGTTCGGGGATGGGTGTGGCGGGAACAGCCTGAAGACAGAGGTGGTTGGAGAAGGTGCCTCGGTGGCCGGGAGCATCGTGGGTGGACTGGGCCCTCTGCTTGCATGTTTGAGAGCTTCCGGGGCGCTGGGAATTAGCTAAGCAAAATGGCCCTGACTGTCGCTGCTTAGGAAATAAGGCAAGTCACCATGACAAGTGCTAAGAAATCGTACAGCAGCTTTAAGAGGCTGCTGATGCTACTTTAAGTTGGAGGGAAAGCTCCTGATAATGTGACACTTGAGCAGAGACCTGGAAGAAACGAGCTCGGCCTCTCCCAGGCGCACCCCCCACCCCCAAGCTAGACCGGCAAGTCTCCGACCCAGGGACGTGTGAGGGTCCTGGGAGGGGAGGGGCACCATCCCTGCTTCCTTACCTTTACGCACTCCCGAATCGCCGTCCCCAGGACGCTAAAGCCTCTCTCCGTCTCGCTGACGTGTGCAGAAGACAGGCACCCCGTCTAGTCTAGGGCACGTAAAGCGATCTAGGTCCAGAACGAGGAGCAGAAGCAGCGGGAGCAGAAGCAGCGGGCCCAGGACATCCCGGGGCTGGGCGAGACCGAGAGCGGAAGCCTCGTCCGCAGGGGGCGGGCCAGGCGCTCGTCCCGCCCACCGGAGGAAGACGGGCCGCCTGCACTTCCGCCCCGCCCCGTCGGGAGTCGCTGTGGAGTTCCCGACG
The DNA here is from genome assembly GCA_028646485.1 of Cryptoprocta ferox. Lineage (NCBI taxonomy): Eukaryota > Metazoa > Chordata > Mammalia > Carnivora > Eupleridae > Cryptoprocta > Cryptoprocta ferox. The sequence goes on along the minus strand of CM053560.1, from coordinate 133,556,455 downwards.
GGGCTCTGCGCGTCCCAGGTTAGGCGGAAGCGCCTCTCTGGCCGGCGCTTTATAGGTCTCTCTTTTGCTTCCTGTTTCCTCTTTTACTATACCCGCCAACATGGTAGGTATCTGAGGCCGAGGCCCCGTCCCCATCAATCGTCCTCCATCCGCGGCTTTCCGCGGCCCCCAGCCCTCGAGGCTGGGCGCCGGGCCCCGCCAGGCCCTGACCTCCGCGGGCCCCTGGCCTCCGCGCTGAACCCCGCGCTCCAGCGCTGCCCGGCCGGCCCTCCTCTCTCCTGGGGCTCAGCCCCAGCCCGCGAACCCCGCTCCCGTCGGACGGGGACGCCGCACTCTTCCTCGGAGGGCTGCCGTGGCTCCCGAGTGACCCCGTGTTGTCCACCCCGCAGGGCCGCGTCCGCACCAAGACCGTGAAGAAGGCGGCCCGGGTCATTATTGAGAAGTACTACACGCGCCTGGGCAACGACTTCCACACCAACAAACGCGTGTGCGAGGAGATCGCCATTATTCCCAGCAAGAAGCTCCGTAACAAGATCGCAGGGTGAGCTGACGGGCCTGGCGGAGGGTGGGGAGCCGCGGCGCGGGGTCCGCCAAGCTCCGACTCGGGAGCTGGCCGGCTGCCCTGCTGCTGGGGTCGGGACGAGACGCGGCGGGGTCTCCCGCGGGTCTGCCCTCTCGGGCGGGGCTGTCCTGGTCACACGCCGCGTCAGGGACGTTGGAAGGGAGAAGGGAGGCTGGGGGCGGCCGAGACAGCTGGCGGGGGGGGGGATTGGGTGGCTCGCAAAGAACGGGAGCGGAGAGAGTGAGTGCGCGAGGCGGCGGAGCTGGGTGTGCGCGCGCGCGCTCCCGGGGTGGTGAGTCCTGCCCCCGTCTCCCGGCCGAGCTGGAAGCGCTGCCTCTGCGTGTCCCTCCGGAGGCGGCGGGGGCTGGCGGGGGCCGGGGCGCTCACTGGCACGTGCACTTTGCAGCTATGTCACGCATCTGATGAAGCGGATCCAGAGAGGCCCAGTGAGAGGCATCTCCATCAAGCTACAGGAGGAGGAGAGAGAAAGGAGGGATAATTACGTACCCGAGGTAAACTTCGTGGGTCTCTTTCTGGGCCTCTGGCGCATCCTGAGAGAGAGGCAGGTGCCTGGTTTCCCAAGGGACCTCCGCCGCCTCTCAGAAAGGAGGGCTTCTATCCATCTACTCCTCAGCCAGCTCTAGGTGCCCATAATCCCATGTGCCCGTGCCATAGCCTTGTTCTGCCCTGTTGGGACCATTTGGGTCCCTTCTGGCTTTTCACGTGAGAGCCCTTAATGGTGTGTGTTGGAGGATTGCCGATCGCCCTTTCTGGTGGTTTGATTATTTGCCTTAGCCTAGGCGCTCCCGAGGTGTGAGCCTAGTGTTGAAGTTTTCTGAAAACTGGTTGGATGTTCATGAGGGTAAACAAAGGTAAAACCAGGAGAACTGATCCTCATTAAGCAGACTGCTCACCTTGCCGATGCCCTCCCCTTCCCCATTTAAGAATCTTGGTGAAAAGGTGGGGAAAGCTAGAGAGAACTCACTGATTGATATTTGGGACCTGTCTTGTTCCTTCTAGGTCTCAGCCCTGGATCAGGAAATCATTGAAGTAGATCCTGACACTAAGGAAATGTTGAAACTTTTGGTAAGTGTCCACTGAATTCCTAAAGTAGGACTTCAAGAACCATCAGTAGCTTTCTGTTACCTCTGATAATACTAGCAACCAGGCATTCTTCTCGACATCCTTTGTACCTTATTTCCTTTCGTGGTTACCATGCCCCAAGAGACGCATCCTGTTATTTGGTTTCCTAGTTGAGGAAATGGCAACTAGAACGTTATTGGGTGGCAGGGTTGCGAATTCCATCTACACTTCCCAACCACTAGACACACTGCCTCCAAAATGGGCTTACAGGTTAGTGGATACTGAGATTGTACTCCATGGGAAGACAGTTCCCAAAGCCGTTGGCTATTCTTCTGTGACTTCCAGGACACCCCTCCTCCCTTCTTTCCTTGTCTTATTGCCTCTGTGGCCGCTCCTTACCTTTGCCCCTTGGTTCCAGCTCTGCTTGTCTTTTCATACTTCATACTTTCCCTTGGGGACGTCATTCCTTCTGTGTCTGTATGCTGGCCACTCAAATGAACTGTGGTCCCCTCTGCGTGTGCTTATGGCAGTTCACGTTAGTCTGATGAAGGTAATCTGGGCTTCGAAGTCCAGTACACAGTGATTTAAAGCAACTTCATTTTTTCTTTTTTACGATCATGAAATGTTTAAGACATTCAGAAAGGTAGCGAGCAGAATGAACTCTGTACCCACCACCCAGTTTCAGAAAAACATGACGAGCATAGCTAAAGTCTGCTGTGGACCATTTTCTCCAGAAATAACCACTGTTCTGAATGCAACCTTTCAGTTTCTATAAAGTTGATTTTTGAGGATGAACTGGGACATGATGTTTCCGGTATGTGGCAGGCTCTTGACAACTGTTTGAATTAGTGAAGCTTCCTGTATGTGGTCTAGAGCAGTGATTCTCAAAGGAAAACATGACCCTCGGCAATGTCTGGATATACTTGGCTGTTACAGCCACAGGGATGTGAGCAGATGTGAATGGATAGAGGCCAGGGATGCTGCTAAAAATCCTACAGTGTACAGGACAGCACACTGACATCTGGCTGTTGAAGCGCATGTTCCTTCAGATCTTAGCTAGACCCCCCTTGTGAGTTTATCGCTCTGGGGCGGGGAGAAGGCCCCTGTTGGGGTTTCTGACCCCAAGCTGGTGGAAGCCGATAGGCATGGCCTGGCGGTGGTACTGGGACTTTCATCACGGATCTCAGTGGTACAGCCACACTGAACCCATTGTTTTGTTTTTTTTTCCCAGGACTTTGGCAGTCTGTCCAACCTGCAGGTCACTCAGCCTACCGTTGGGATGAATTTCAAAACACCACGTGGAGCCGTTTGAATCTTTCTGCTGTGCTGTGATGTCTTCAATAAACCTTGGACAATAACCTTGCCTGTGTCCTCTGTGGGTTCTGTGCCAGTAGCACTAAGGGCAGGAGTTCTTTCTCAAGAGAGAAGTCCTGAAGAGCACTGTGCAGCGGGAGCATCTGTAAGTGGCCTCTGGGCTGTGCCCACACAGCCAGTGGAGCGCTGAGCCACCCTGCCTGGTCCTGGCAGGCCCTGAGCACTAACCTGGCTTCATGCAGAAGTCAGGAGATGCTTTCACACACACACACACACACACACCCCCTCCACCCCTCCTGCCCTGGATGTTTGATGCTTGGCATCTCATAGGCACACACAATCCGGGCTAATGAACCTGTCTTGAAAGGGTAACACTCCTCATGTGTTTGAAGGTTGGGCTTTGTGGGTGGGGTCCGCCCAGAACCTGGGACATAGGACCTTCAAGTGTGAGTGAAGGTGGAGGAGGTGCATCCATTTAAAGGGAGGCAGAGCTGCTGGTATATCCCGGATAGGTAGCTCTGAGCTCCGGGTCAAAGAGGTGGCGGGAGAAGCGTTGCTGGGCTGGTGCCTGTAGAGCAGTGGGGTTCGGAAGGAGCCCTTCGGTTGGCGATCACATGTTGGTCTGCTTTTTTGTCCAGGGCAAGCTGGGCTTGTTTGCAAGCACGGGTGTCCAGATCTCTGCAAGGAGGTGGCGGGAGCCAGACCAGCCTGGCTTTGCCCTGCCATCCCTTCTGCATCTGGCAGATAGCTACAGCAAGCATTGTCGACACGGGTCACAATTTTGATACCATTTGCCTTGCAGAAAGTTTGCAAAAATAGTACAAGGAACTTGAACTACCCGATCTGCCAGTTGTTCATTTTGTCCCAATCGCTTTATACATGTGTGTACACATTTATTTCTGATCTACTGAGATAAAGTTAGAGGCATGCCCTTTTGCCCCAAATATTTCAGCGTCTACTTCCTAGGAACAAGGACAGTCTCACATAACCACAGTACAGTGTACAAAATCGGGAAGGTCAACATTGGTACACTACTGTTAATCCATGCTCCGTAATCAGTTTTTGCCAATTTCCCAATAATGTCTCCTGTAGTTCGTTCTTTGCCCCTGTTCCAGGGTCCATCCGGGAATCACTCCATCTAGTGTGCATGTCCCTCTAGCCTCCTTTCTGCGTCTTTCATGACTGACGTTTTTGAGTAAAAGTTATTGTCTGACTTTGTAGAATGTCCTTGAGTTTGGGTGGTTTGGTGTTTCTTCATAATTTGATTTAATTTAGCTTTTTCTGTAGGAATGCCACAGACCTGATCCTGTGTTCTTGGTGCATCATAGCAAGAGGCAGGATCTCCTCACATTTGGGGTGATGTTTATGTCGAGCACTTGGGTTAAGGTGCACCTGTCATTTCTCCATCGTGAAGTTGTCTTTTCCCCTTTGTAATTGATAAACTGGGGAGATCAGTGATATTTTAGTTCCATGAGGAAGCTCGCTCATTTATTCACAACAAACTTGTTCCCATTTTCTGGCGTGGGGTCGGGGGTCCCCAGCAAATACTCTCCCCTTCTAAATACAACCGCGCTCGAAGCCGCCTCCTTCACCCACCCCTTCGGTTTTTGGTCAGTAGTGGGGAAAGGGTTGAGCACTCTGCATGGACAGAGAGGACCAATAAAAGGTGAAGCCAGCAGTGGGGCCGTTTGCTGTGACGTCTGCTGGCCCCCCCCCCGCCCCCCGCGAGTCAGCGTCCTTGCTCCTTCCAATTGCCTGCGGCCTCTGCGGCCCAGGGCCTTGAGCAGGACTAGGTCACTGCGGGTGCGGGCCTCCGGCTGGGAGCCGGCAGCTCGCAGAAGCTGCTGGACGCTCCAGCGGAGCCGACGACCTCCAGGCCGGCCTGGGCTCAGCCGCACTTGTGGCGGCGTCTCGCGGAAGCCGGTGGCTACGCCCCGCCCCCGGGGGCTGGGATTTGCGCTTCCGGAGGCGGGCGGGGTCCGCGCCGGCGGTGGGCGCGGGCTCTGCCGCGGGGCGGGGCCGCTACACCGAACGGCCTTCCGCCGTCCGTGTCAGGGACGCTCTGCTCCTTGAAGATTGGAAGATGCTCCAGAATCGTACGGCGGTCTTGTTTTCCTTTTTGTGCTATATCGTCCTTGGTTATTAACGTTAAAGGAGAGTTTTCAACACCCACGAAGTGAAATGGCTCTCATACAGATAGGTATCGATTGAACACAAGCATTGTTTGTTGTTGTTGTTGTTTACTCAGTGAGGGAACCGAGAACGTGTCGCTGTCGGTTGACAGATGTGCAGTCAAGGACTGTTGAAAGGACTTTGTAAATGGACACGAACCTGCTTTTCTGCACAGTCAGGAAGTACATCAACCGACTCTCTAGCCGACAGAATCCATTTACTTGCACACCGGCAGGTCGGGACTGCTTGCTGTCGGGTGTTGGCAGTTCACGGAGCCGGGAGACAGCCGCGCGGCAGGCACGGACGGCCCCTCTGGGACCCTGGTAGAACCCTAGGGCTGTTGCTTCCTAACCATGCAGAGCTTTGCACTGAAACACAGAACTCCCCTCCCTAACATCCTTGTCCCTTACGATCTCTGTCAACTTTATCAGTCCGCAGTTGCGCCGAAATGAGAAACCCTCCCCGTCTATTATTGACCCTTGTCAATATTGTGTTTTCTTTCTTTGCGAAGTCAAACTTGTCAGATGTTTGGCTCTTTTATCGATAGTTTCGAAAAAACAGCACTTGAAGTTTTCCCCCTTCTGTCTGCTTTACCGGAGTTTGCCTCCTTTTCCTCCTTAGAGAAACAACCCAAGGGGGCGGGATGTGAACAAAGCTTATTTTCTCTTTTTCAACTGCAGGGGTCAGCAAACCATAGCTGGGCCCGGTTTGTGTGAGAGTTGTGAATGGTTAAGAATGGTTTTTTACATTTTCAATAGTGTTTTGAGGGTCACACCTATCACCATACGGTGACATTTTATTTCCTAAAAATTATTAGTGCATGCTCAATATTTAAAAAAAAAAAAAAAATGAGGGGCACCTGGGTGGCTCAGTCAGTTAAGCATCCAACTTCAGCTCAGGTCATGATCTCACGGCTCATGGGTTCGAGCCCCATGTCGGGCTCTGTGCTGACCGCTCAGAGCCTGGAGCCTGCTTTGGATGCTGTGTCTCCCTCTCTCTGCTCCTCCCCTGCTCATGCTTTCTCTCTCTCTCTCAAAAAATAAAATAAAAACGTTAAAAAAATTTTTTTTAATTAAAAAAAATGAGAAGACTGGGCTTTGAATGTTGTACTTCTCAAGGTGTGAGTAGCTTACTAGTGAACCAGGCAAGGAAAGCAGTTTATCAATGGTGAGTTAATTTCTCTGGAAGAAATATGTCCAGGGAATATAAAATTATTTTTTAAGATGAGCCTTTGAATGCAAATGGTAGCCGGAAGAGGTGAGCACACTGGGAGCAACAGCAATAGAAAATTTAAAAACAAGGCAAACGATTTTGAATGGTTTTCCTTGGCTCTTGAATCAGGAAAAAAGTGTTATCAATATGGCTCCGGTGTTTATGCAAGAGTCGATGCTAAGTTTGAAGAGCCTGAGGTATTAGCCTCTATGAGGAGTTGGCTTAGAATGACTACAGGTGAGAATATTTTTAAGGACGCGGACTAATTGAGTATAACCTGAAGTGGGAATCAGCTGAGCTAGTGTTAGAGCTGTTGGTTGTAGAAATCTATGTGGAGCAGCAAAAGGTTTCTTTGGCCAAATCTCAAGGCTTGCAAAATTGTAAAACGTTTAAAACCCATGGCAATTCAGTATGTTATTCGTCAGTACGTATTTTGCAGAAAATATCTAAATCTGTTACCAGTAAATTTCATTTGCTCTCATAGACGTAACCATCATCAGTTCCATGAATTTTGTATTTAATTGTGATAACACATTGCATGATATTTATCAGTTTAACCCCTTGGAAGTGTACGAATCAGTGGCATAAATATGTTGACAATGTTACAGTTACCATCACCGTTTCCAAGACACTTTCACAGTCTCTAACAAAACTCTACCCATTTTACAATAACTCCTTACTTCCCTCATCCCAGCCCCTGGTGACCTTGATTCTGCTTTCTGTGTGTATGAATTTGCCTATTCCAAATGGCTCACACAAGTGGATTCATATGGTGTTTGTCTTTTTTTGTGACTGGCTTATTGTACTAAGCAAGCATGGTCCATCCACGTTGTTTTGTTGTTGGTTTTTTGGTTTTTGTTTCCTAGAGGATGCCCTGTGAACCAGCCGAAACATTTGATAATTTGGCAAATGTTTGTGCCTTCAGAGGCTGTACTTGAAACGCTTATGCCCTGTGAGGCGTTAGAGGATGCCACTGCAGAAGTCAACCAGAGCGTGGGTCTGCAGTGGTGTTCTGGTATGTCACCTAGGTATGTCTACACAGAGCTATGTCTGTTTCCTTCCAGTACCTTTATCTGAGCAAGGGACAGCCCTTGAGTCTCCATAGAGGTTTTTTTGAGCCCAGTTAAGTCACAGCAAGGAGAAGAAGAGGGACATTGTTTTTCTGGTCATGGGTATCATATACTTTGATCCAGCTCTGTTGTTCACCCACCAGGGGCCCACATCGGCAGCAATGACTACTAGGTCCTGTAATGCTATTTAGGCGTCAACATAACCAGCCGTCAGATTGATGAGTGAATGTGGCCAAGGATTTTAAAAACTGGTGTAAAGAAATGTTGGATTTGTGCCTGGCTTGTTGAGGAAACAGGCTTAACAGGAAGGAGATACAGCTTGAAAAATAGCACATCGTGGAGGATCCTAGGATAAATAGGATAGATTGAGACAGGCAATATCCAGTTAGTCTTTGAATAAGCAGTGAGAAAGTAAGGTTGATTTAAATGATTTTTTTTTTCCTCTTAGCTCAAAGAGACACTTAAAGGGAGGAGAATACAGGTGGAGGCAAAAGTTTCTGAGATGTGATCTGAGGATGTGTGTACTAGGTGGTGCTGTCTGCTTTCAGAACCTGGAAATTGGCTCTGGAATCCTTTGAGATCATCCCATTGTCCTGCGAGGAATGATCTAGGTCTCGCTTGGTGTGGCTCACATGAATCTCGGAGGATTTTTCTTTAATTTCGATGGCAGTGTAGGTTTGTAGTATATATTATGTTTTTAATGTTTGTTTATTTTTGAGAGACAGAGCGTGAGCAGGAGAGGGGCAGAGAGAGAGAGAGGGAGACACAGAATCCTAAGTAGCCTCCAGGCTCTGAGCTGTCAGCTCAGGGCGTCCCTAGGTTAGCAGTATCTTATATCTTGTATGTTCTTTCCCAGTAGGGTGACACTTCATGCTTCTAAAAAATTGTCGTGTACACCCAGTCTCCCGGTAAGTAAGCCTTGTCAGTTGGTGGAGTTCATGTGTTTTTTCACCTGTTGATGACGTGTTAGGTTTTGCATAGAGCTAGTCACAGCATTAAATTGTTAACTGAGGTCCCCATGATGTTCACTCAGTCTAGGAACAGAAACCTCAGAGATGCCAGTAGGCACAGGATGATGAAAAACTATTTCAGAAGGGGTTAATCCAGGTCTCCTATTTAGAGGATTCTAGATTTTTATAGAGGACAGAGGTAATGCTTCTGGTCATTCAGGCCCTTTCTTAACAGATTTTTCTTTTTTTTTTTTTTTTTTAACTTTTAATGTTTTTATTTACTTTTGAGACAGAGAGAGAGACAGAGCATGAATGGGGGAGGGGCAGAGTGAGAGGGAGACACAGAATCCGAACCAGGCTCCAGGCTCTGAGCTGTCAGCACAGAGCCCGACACGGGGCTCGAACTCATGAACTGTGAGATCATGACCTGAAACTGAAGTCGGACACTTAACCCACTGAGCCACCCAGGTGTCCCTTCACAGATTTTTCTAAAGTCCTTTTTTTTGGTATCGATTTTTAGATTCCACTTGTCTTTAAGGTTGAGAATGGTGTGAGGCATGAAAGTAGCTCAGAGTTTTTGTAAGCAAGTAGTTTGTGTCTGCTATCAAACAAGCACTTTGGTATGATTTAATCCATAAAGGAATGCCAGGATAGACAATCTTTTATTAATTTCTTTACCAATGTTGTGGCCTCAGTGTGTCTAGTTGGATAGCATTCAATCCGTTCATAAACCACGCAATGACCAAATTGGAGAAACAGCCTGAAGCTGGTGGTAAATCTATAAAATCCATTTGGAGAGTGCTGCTGGGTCCAGGGGAAGCCTTGAAGGACAGATTTGGGTTCCTTAATGTTCTCTTTTCTGTACATATGTCCCATCTGATGGGAGGTAAGAGCAAGCAGAAAGGTCGAAGGAAGGGGGTATAGGACGTCCATGTGGCCCGGTGTGTCCTCTGTCTGGTAAACGTATGGCACTCTTATAAATCAGTTTGTCTTTTTCAGATTGCAGGATATTTGCCTGATAGTCCGTTACATCACACAGGGATACGAGCAGGTTTATAAACTGGGTACAGAAAGGGTAGGTGGGTCTATTCTCAGCTGTGTATTGTCAGTCTTGTCAGCCCTGGTGTTCCCAACGATAGGGTATGAGGCTCCTCAGTACGGGCTGGACCATGAACAATAGTAAGTTTGGTCGCGAGACGAATAGACTGTAAAAGAGTAACAATTCTATGTCGTCGGCGATAGCAGTGTCCACAGAGGTTAAGAATCTACAGGATTTCCGGATTGTGCCAACAGTGTGGGAGGCTCCAAAGGCATCCCTGGCGTTGTAAATGGTGGCACTGTTACCTTTGCCAACGTGCAAACTCGGAGTTCAGTGGCTTGGGCTGACATTACGTTGGATACAAAGCATGCCTTTGGCGTGTCATGTGGGGAAACCGCCGTATAACCAGTCCCATCTTCCTGGGGTTTTGTTTAAGAGAGCCATTATAAAATTGAAGTAAGTTTGGGTTATCTGAGTGGATATAGAAGAGATCTTGGCTTCGAAACCATTTCTGTGGTTGCGAGGCAGTCTTGGAATGGAGCTCTCCATCATCAGGGAGAAGTTAGAGGAGCTGGATTTAAAGGGTTGAAACGATGTTTGATGTTAGAGGGATTGGTTAATAGAACTTGTTCATAGGCTCTCTGCCTCCATGTAGACAGGACCTTTTGCTGACTTTTTTTTTTCCTTAAAGTTTATTTATTTTGAGAGGGAGAGAGGGAGAGCACCCAAGCAGGGTAGGGGCGGAGAGAGGGGGAGAATCTCAAGCCGACTCCACCCACGTAGGGCCCAGTGTGGGGCTCGAACCCACGAACCACGAGATCATGATCTGAGCCGAAACCAAGAGTTGGATGCTTAACCAACTGAGCCATCCAGGCACCTCCCCCTTCTGCTAACTTTTATCAGGTGTCCCCAGGATCTGAGCTGTAGCCTTCCAGGTGAGCAGGGTGTCCCAGCCAATGGTATTCTATCCTCCTTATGATAACTGTAGGGGAGAGCAAATAAATTTTCTCTACCTTCGTAGGTTCCGTGGTCGCAGCCCACGTGTTGAACGGCCTGTAGTTCTGGCAGGTCTTGTTGATGCTTTGCGTGGCGGCCGCAGGTCGTGATGTTTTTGCTCGTGCCGTGTGATATTTACAGGTTTCAGCTTCTTTGTTCCTTTTCTGGCGTTGCAGCCTTAGGGAGATTGTTTGCTTGGTAATTAGCAGCTACAAACACGCATTTAAAGTTTTCGAGAGAATATAACGCACCAGGGAGATTATGATGATTACTCTTAAGTGGATAATTAACAGTGTGGAGTGTACTTTGAAGCCGTGGTCCTCAAGACCCAAATCAATCAAAACCCAATCAATCAAAGAAAGTCTGTGTGGAAGGGGTCACCTTTTTAGGCCATGTGGCGTGTTTCATGATCTTATATAATTGAGTTTCAACTTTCCCAGAAGCATTAATCCTGGTACAGCACGCGGCGTTGGCCATAGCACCGATAACCTCCTTGCTTGGCTAAAAGATCATCAGCAATTATTCTGTTTTCAGGAACAGCTTGAGCCAGAGAGTCTGAGGATTTTCACTGGGCAGCTGTTGCTTTCGCAGCAGATTATGCAGTAACTTTAAGAATTAAGGAGAGAGGTGCCTGGGTGGCTCAGTGGGCTAAGCATCTGACTCTTGATCTCAACTCAGGTCGTGATCTCAGGGTTGTGAGTTCACGCCCCACACTGGGGTCCACGCTGAGAGTGAAGCCTACTTAAGAAAATAAGGGGCACCTGGGTGGCTCAGTCAGTTAAGCATCATGAACTCGTGGTCCGAGGGTTGGAGCCCCGTGCTGGGCTCTGTGCTGATACCTCAGAACCTGGGGCCTGCTTTCAATTCTATGTCTGTCTGTCTGTCTGTCTCTCTCTCTCTCTCTCTCTCTCTGCCCCTTCCCCATTTGCGCTCTGTCTCTCTCTCTCTCTCTCTCTGCCCCTTCCCCATTTGCGCTCTGTCTCTCTCTCTCTCAAATATAAATAAAACATTAAATTAAAAAAAGAAAATAATAATAATTAAGGAGAAGTTTCTGATCACAGACTCATTGACTTTTATCCCTAAACAGATAAGTAGGAACCTACCAAAAGGAGTGAATCTTCAATTAGGAAAGTCTCTTGGCAGGTGCTTTCTTTTTCTAAGTTTTTTGTTTATATTCTAGTTAAGAATACAGTTTATATTAGTTTCAGGTGTGTGATACAGTGATTCCACATTTCCGTACATCACCCGGTGCCCATCATGTGAAGTACACTCCTTAATCCTCAGCAACTATTTACCCCATCTCCCCACTCCCCTCTCCTCCAGAAACCGTCTGTCGGTTCTCTATAGTTAAGAGCTGTTTCTTGGTTTGTCTTTTTTTCCCCTTTGCTTGTTTGTTTTGTTTCTTAAATTCCACATACGAGTCAAATCATATACTGTTTGTCTTTCTCTGACTGATTTCACTCAGCATTATACTCCCTAGCTCCACCCATGTCGTTGCAAATGGCAAATTTTGTTCCTTTTGATGGCTGAGTAATAGTCCATTATGTGTGTGTATCATGACATATGTACCACATCCACATTCCCCATTCATCAATTGATGGTCCGTCCGTGTTGCAGCATATATGAAATTACATTCCTTTTTATGACTAAATGATATATGGATAAACAAAATGTGTGTGTGTGTGTGTATACACATTGGGCTCTGTGCTGACAGTGCAGAGCATGCTCGGGATTCTCTCTCTCTCTCTCTCTCTGCCCCTCCCTTGTTCACTCTCTCAAATAAACTTAAAAAAATCATTTGGCCGTAAATGTATGGGTTTATTTTGGAACCCCCAGTCCTCTTCCATTGGTCTGTAAGTCTGTCTTTATGCCAGTACCACAGTATTTTGATTACTGTAGCTCTGTAGTAAGCTTTTAAGTCCGAGTCGTCCAGCTTCGTTCCTTTTCAGATTTCTTTTGGCTACTTGGGTTGTATTGCTTTGCTAGGGCTGCTATAACACAACACCAAAGGGGGCACCTGGGTGGTTCAGTTGATGAAGCGTCTGACTTCAGCTCAGGTCATGATCTCAGAGTTCGTGAGTTCAAGCCCTGCGTCAGGCTCTGTGCCGACTGCTCAGAGCCTGGAGCCTGCTTCGGATTCTGCGTCTCCCTCTCTCTCTGCTCCTCCACCACTCATGCTCTGTCTCTCTCTCAAAAATAAACATTTGAAAAATTTTACAAAGCAAAACAAAATACCAAAGACTGGGTAGATTAAACAGATGCTTATTTCCTTACATTTCTGGAGGCTACAAGTCTGGAATCAAAGTGTTAGCAGGTCTGGTTTCTCCTGCAGCCTTTCCTTGGCTTGCAGATGACTGTGTGTGTACATCCCTGGTGTCCTCCCAGGTGTCCACATCTCTTCTTATAAGGACACCAATCAGAGAAGGCTAGGGCCTACCTTTAATGGCCTCACTGTAACTTAATCATCTTTTTAAAATTTTATTTTTTAAGGAGACTTTTAATTTTTTTTAAAGTTTATTTATTTATTTTGGGGGAGAGAGAGAGAGTGAGAGAGAGTGAGCGAGCAGCAGACAGGCAGAGAGAGAGAGAGAGAGAAAGAGAGAGACAGAATCCCAAGCAGGCTCTGTACTGCCGGCATAGAGCCCAATGTGGAGCTCGAACCCACGAACCGTGAGATCATGACCTGAGCCGAAATCAACCTGAGTGTTGATAAGGACACTCAACCGACTAAGCGACCTAGGCGCCCCGATCACCATTTTATTTTTAAAAAATTTTTTAACAATTTTTTTCAAAGCTTGTTTTTTTCTTTTTTTTTTTTGAAAGAGAGAGAGCATGAGAAGGGAAATGGCAGAGAGAGGGAGGGAGAGAGAGAACCCCCAGCAGGCTCCAAGCTGTGCACAGAGCCCAAGTTGGGGCTTGAACCCATGATCTGTGACATCATGACCTGACCTGAAATCAAGTCAGGTGCTCAAGTGACTGAGCCACCCAGGTGCCCCTTGATCACATTATTTAAAGCCCTGTGTTCAAATATAGTCACATTTTGAGGCACTGGGGGCTTAGGACTTCACCATATGAATTTAGGGGAATACAGTTGAGCCCAAGACATGGACTGCATGCAATTCCATATGATTTTGAGGATCAGCTTTTCTATTTCTGCAAAAAAGGCCATTGGAATTTTGATAGGAGTTGCACTGAATTTGTAGATGGCTTCGGGGAGTACTGACATCAAGTCTTCCAATCCATGAGCATGGGATATCTTTCCATTTATTTAGGTGTTCTTTAATTTTTTTCAGAACTTTTTTTTTTTTTTTCAGGCAGCAAGTCTTTCACTCATTGGCTAAATTTATTCCCGAGTATTCTATTTTAGGTTAGGATACTGTGATGTAATAATATATATTTGGTTTTTGTCCCCAGTTCTTGGCACAAAAGTTTCTGAAATGCTTTAAATTCCCTGAGTGGTAGGGGTAGGAGGACCATCTTCTGTCCTTTGTTATAAACTCCTTTTAACCATACCTAATGAGGTCACTCTTGGCGGGCTCATAGCTTGGGGGCTGGTTGCTTGAAGAACCAATCATGTGACTAGGAATTTGGAGCATTCAGTCCTACCCCCTGATCTCCGGGGAGGGGAGAGGGGCTGGAGATTGTGTTACTCACCAGCAGTCAATGAATGATTTGATTTGATCAGTTGTGCCTACATAATTGATCCTCCGTAGAAACTAAGTGATGTGGTTGGAAGAGCTCCTGGGTTGGTGACCGTGGGTCAGGAAGGGTGGCACATCCCCAACTCTGGGACAGAAACTCCTGTACTCAGGACCCTATCAGACCTCAGCCTATGTATCTCTTCATCTGCTGTTGATTTGTATCCTTCATTTATTTTTTATTTTTTATTTTTTAAAAATGTTTTTGAGAGAGAAGGTGCAGGGGAGGGGGCAGAGAGAGAGGGGAGGACAGAGGATCTGAAGCAGGCTCCACCCTGACACAGAGAGCTTGACACAGGGCTTGAACCCATGAACTATGAGATTATGACCTGAGCCAAATCAGACGCTTAACCAACTGAGCCACCCAGGCACCCCCTCATTTGTATCCTTTATAATCAACTAGTTATGGTAGTGTTTTTTCCTGAATTATATGAACCATTATAGCAAATTATTGAACCCAACGACGGGGTCATGGGAAGCCCCAACTTGTACCCAAGTCAGACAAAAGCGTGGGTTGTAACCTGGGGACCCACTACTTGCGATTGCGGTTTGAAGTAGGGGGAGCCTTGTGGGACTGAGCTCTTAACCTGTCGTGTCTCTGTTAACTCTGAGTAGATAGAGTCAGGATTGAGTTAAATTGTACGACACCCAGTTGTTACCTACAGAGAACTGGAGACTTGCTCAGTGGATTTGTGCTGGTCTTCTGGGGAATGAGCCAGGAGGGCGCCGGCGGGCGAGGCTTGGTGTGACAGTTCCAGTCTCCCCTTGGTGGCACTGCTTAGCTCGCTGGGTGGATCCGTGTATGTGTGCACGCGTGTGTGCCTGCTGCAGGTGAAAATGCCTTCGCCTAGCTCTCTAGTCTCCGGAGCGGGAATTCGCACCCTGGCAGACACGTGATCATGCACCCTTCCTTTGTCCCAGGCTTCTGTCTGCTCCCCACCGTTCCCCAGTCCACGTCCAGGCTGCGTGCCTGCCAGGTGGTGCCTCCCTCCAGAGTTTTACCTCAGATGAGTCTGTGTTTCAAAACCCCTCACTTCAGAGACCCCTGAGGCTTGGACTCTCTGGGGGAGGGTCTCCCCGAGCATTGGCTGGGTGCCAACTTGTCCCAGAAAATGTTTGCTTGATCGCGCAGCGACAGAGGCTCAGGGTTTGTGGTCAATAACAACCGGCAGCCGGCGCCAGACTTCGCTGCGCTCTGGGATCTTTGTCCCAATACCAGTAAACGGGGCCGCTGGGACCTTCGCCCGTGGGGAGGCCATATGGCCTCTACTAAATGCACTCCAAGCAGGGGAAACACTTCTCCCTGTGTGGAGACCCCTCCCCTGGGGATTCCCCCCACTTCCTAACCGAGCGCCACCAGGCACTGGGCTCCCAACTTTCAGACTCTGCGCGCCATGTTCATAGAGCCCTGGTGGTGTTGAAACCCTCTTCTTTCTCCCTGTCGGTGGTTTTGGGGAACAGATTTTTTCGTCCAGTCCCCTGCGAGTGTTTTTACTCTTTCTCTCTTTCTCTCCCCCTTTCTCTGCAGCAACTTTTGGGGGGAGTGCTTTTCTTGGGTGATCCTGATGTGCAGCACCGTCCCCTTTCTCTCTCTCTCTCCCCCCCCCACCCCCGCTCTCTCCCTCTCTCTCCTCTCTGTCCTCCATGAAAATGGCTCCCTACCCTCCGAGGCTTTTCTCTCCCCCAGTTCACCCCTCCACACCGTGTACCCGACAAGTTCTGTGGCTCAAGCTACGCAGGTTTCGGCGTTAATCCTCTGATCAGTTTCAGAATGGTGTGATACTGAGTTGGCTGTGAGTCAGGGACAAGACAGGCTCAGGTCCCCATTCTACTCCGCCAGCCTAACCCCCCTCACCGGCTGCTGATCTCACTGAGAATCCCGCGAACCCAATGAGACCCTTTCTTGCTGCCTTTACGATTTTTTCTGTCTTTGGCTTGCAGCAGTTTGGTGAGCATCTGACTCTTGATTTTGGCTCAGGTTATGGGATCGAGCCCTGTGCCCAGCTCTGCACTGAAGCCTCTCCCCTCCCCTCCCCCTCCCCCAGAAAAGGTGTGTCTCAGGGTGGGTCTGTCTGTTTGATTCCATCTTACGTGGAATTTATTGCGTAGATTCATGTTTCTCAACATATTTACCACACAGGCCTTTTTAATTCTTTTTGGTTTGTTTTTCTTTTGTTTATTTTAATAATTTTATTTTCAGTTGAAAATCTCCGGGGGAATTCTTTAGGTTTCGAGACCTGTGGTTTAAACATTTTAAATACAACTGAAACCCAGTGGATACTTTTGTAATAGACGTTAGAGTTTCTTCGTTTCGTATGAATAATCGAATCATGACGTGTAACCTGTTGGGTAAGCTCAAGACAGACTTTTCTTTCTCTGTTCAGTATAGCCAACACGTTCTCATTTGGAAGAGGAGGGTAACTGCTTTCCTTTTTTTAAATTATAGCTTACAGGGTGCAGTGTTTTCCTTGGGTCGATGGAACCCTTGCAGAGTGTTCCTTTCTGCCTACTGTCCTTGGACCCCATGATCTGAGGCCTCATGCCATCTCTGAATCTTCCAAAATTGTGTTGTTTCCCCTGCATCAGCTCTGACAGTATCTTCAGAAAGTGAGCTATAAGGTGGTCATGAAGCGGGAGGATTGTCTGAAAGCCTACAATACACACAATAAAGGGAATGAGTTCCTTTCGATGTAGTAAAGGGCCGGCGAACTTGGCTGCACGCATTGCCGTGTGGGTTGGAAGGGCAAGGGCAGCGAGGGCGCCCAGGTTGCCTGCTCCCCTCCCAGGATCTCTCTCACTCCAGAACCACTAGCACATTCCTGATATTTATGGGAAGACCGAGTCAAAGGCCATTTTCCCAGCAATCTCTGACTTCACCGGTCAGACTTTGGGTCTGCCTGCGGGTGGGGGTGGGGGGCTCTTCATGAATCAGCCAAAGGCAGGTCTCTCAGAAGAACGTGTTTTCCTGGTACCTGACGCTGTGATGATTCATTCAAAAGATGTTTCTTAAGTACGAGGCACTGGGGATAGTCTCACTGATGATGAGGAGCACGTGTTTATTGAGCACGTACTATGTGCTGGGCATGCTACTACGTGATCTCTACATGTCATTTCATTTTATTTTAGTGTTTATTTTTGAAAGAGAGAAATTGAGAGCACAAGTTGGGGAAAGGCAGAGAGAGAGGGAGACAGAGGATCCGAAGGGGCTCCACGCTGTTAGCACAGAGCCCAATATGGGGCTCGAACTCACAAGCTGTGAGATCACAACGTGAGCTGAAGTCAGATCCTTAATCAACCGAGCCACCCCGGAGCACCTGCACGTTACTTCATTTGATCTTCACAACAACCCTGTGAGTATTTACTATTTTATTTATTGAGGTATAGTTGACCCACAGTGTTACATTAGTTTCAGATGTACAAATAGTGATTCCGCAACTGTACTTGTTATGCTGTGCCCACCGCAAATATGGCTGCCATCTGTCACCAGACAGCACTGTGACAGTACCATTGACTGTATTCCCTGTGCTGTGCCTTTCATCCCGTGATTCATTCATTCCATAACTGGAAGGCTGGACCTCCCTCTTCCCATTCACCCCTTGTCCCCATCCACTTACCGCCTTCCCTTGGGGGGTGGGGGGACTGGCAACCACCAGTTTGTACTTAGGGGTCTGTTTATGCTTTTTCTTTGTTTCTCCCTTCATTTATTTTGTTTCTTTAGATTCCACATATAAGTGAAATCATATGCAATTTGTCTTTCTCCATCTGACTTGTTTCACTTAGCATAGTACCCGCTAGGTCCATCCATGTTGTCACAGACGGCAAGACCTCATTATGGCTGAGTAATAGGTCATTGTACCTATACACCACATTTTCCGTATCCGTTCAGTTATTGATGGACACTTAGACTGCTTCCGTATCTTGGCTATTGTAAATTATGCTGCAGGAAACACAGAGGTGCATGTATCTTTTCAAATTAGTGTTTTTGTTTTCTTTGGCTAAATACCCAGTAGTTGAATTACCAAATTGTATGTTAGTTCCATTTTTAATTCTCTGAGGAAGCTCCCCCCTGTGTTCCATGGGGCAGCGCTGATTTACACTCCCCCCAATAGTGCACGAGGACGCCCTTTCTACCACATCCTCACCAACACATGTTTTTTCTTGTCTTTTTGATACTAGCCATTCCAACAGGTGGTAGGTGATATCTCACTGGGGTTTGCATTTGCGTTTCCCTGATGATCAGTGATGGTGAGCATTTCTTCAAGTGTCTGTTGGCCATCTGTATGTCTTCTTTGGAAAAATGTCCATTCAGGTCCTCTGCCCATTTTTAAGTCAGATTATTTGGGTGGGTTTTATTTTGGGGGGGGGGTTGGTGTTGAGTTGTATAAGTTCTTTATATCTATTGGATATTAATCCCTTATCAGACACGTCACTTGCAAGTATCTTCTCCCATTCAGTAGTTTATCTTTTCATTTTGTTGATGGTTTCTTTCACTGTGCAAAACCTGCTTATTTGGATGTAGCCCCAGTAACTTATTTTTGCTTTTGTTCCCCATGTCTGAGGAGACATATCCATAAACATTTTGCTAAGGCTAATGTCAAAGAAATTACTGCCTGTGTCTTCTTTTAGGAGTTTTACGGTGTCCTGTCTCACATTTAGGTATTTCATCCATTTTGAGTTTGTTTTTGTGGATGGCTTAAGAAAGTGGTCCGGTTTCATTCTCTTGTGTGTCGCTGTCCGGTTTTCCCAGCACCATGTATTGAAGAGACTGGTTTTCCCCATTGTATATTATTGCTTCCTTTGTCACGGATTAATTTTGATCCAATGATCTATATTTTTGTGCCACTACTGTACTGTTTGGATTGGTGTAGCTTTGTAGTGTATCTTGACATCTGAGATTGCAATTGTGATAGCTCCAGTTTTGTTCTTTTTTTCTGAAGATTCTTTGGCTAACTGGGGGTCTTTTGTGGTTCCATACAAATTTTAGGATTATTGGTATTCTGTGAAAAATACTGTTAGTATTTTTGTAGGGATTGCATTGAATCTATAGATTGCTTTGGGTCATACGGACATTTTAACAGTATTAATTGTTCCAACCCATAAACGTGGCATACCTTTCCATCTGTGTCGTCTTTAATTTCTTTCATAAGTGTTTTACAGTTTTCAGAGTACAGGTATTTTACATCCTTAGTTAAGTTTATTCCTAGGTATTTAATTCTTTTTGGTGCAGCTATAAATGGGATTGTTAATTTCTCCATCTGCTACTTTGTTATTAGTGTATAGAAATGCAAAACATTTCTGTATATTAATTTTGTATCCTGCAACTTTACTGAATTCTCTTATCAGTTTTAATAGTGCAGTCTTTAGGCTTTCTAGTATCATGTCATCTGCAAACAATGTTAGTTTTACTTCTTCCTTACAAATGTGGATGCCTCTTCTTTTTCTTGCCTGATTCCTGTGGCTAGGACTTCCAGTACCATGTTGAATAAAAGTGGTGAGAATGAGGGGCGCCTGGGTCGCTCAGTCAGTTGAGTCCAACTTCGGCTCAGGTCATGATCTCACAGTTTGTGGGTCTGAGCCCTGTCTGTGCTGACAGCTCAGAGCCTGGAGCCTGCTGCAGATTCTGTGTCTCCTTTTCTCTCTGCCCCTCCCCTGCTTGCCCTCTGTCTCTCTCTCTCTCTCTCTCAAAACTAAATAAACATTTTTAAAAAGTGGTGAGAATGAACATCCTTGTCGTGTTCCTGATCTTATAGGAAAAGTTCTGTTTTCACCATTGAGTATGATGGTAGCAGTGAGATTTTTATATATGGGCCATATTATATTGAGGTATGTTCCCTCTAGACCCACTTGGTTGAGAGTTTCCATCATGAATAGATGTTGAGTTTTGTCCAAAGCTTATTCTGCAGCTATTTAAGTGATCATGGTTTTTATACTTTCTCATTAATGTGATGTATCACATTCATTGCTTTGTGAATATTGACCTATCCTTGCATCCCTGAAATAAATCCCACTTGGTTTATGGGGAATGATTTTTTTTTTTTTTTAAGTAAACTCTACACCCAACATGGGGCTCAAACTCACAATTCCAAGATCAAGAGTCCCATGCTTTACCCACTGAGCTAGCCAGGTGCACTGAGAATGATTTTATAAATGTATCGTTGAATTTGGTTTACTTTTGTTGAGGATTTTTCCATCTATGTTCATTTTGTGCCCTCTTTGGTTTTGGTATCAGAATAATGCTGTCCTCACTGAATGAATTTGGAAGTTTTCCTTTTCTATTTTGGAATAGTTTGAGAAGAATAGGTATTAACTCTTCTTTAAATGTTTGGTGGAATTCACCTGTGAAGTCTGGTCTTGGACTTTTGTTTTGGGGCGCATCTTGATTACCAACTCAATTTCATTACTAGTAATTGGTCTGTTCTGATAATCTATTCCTTGATTGAGCTTTGGGAGACCGTATGTTTCTGGGAATTTATAATTTCTTCTAGGTTGTCCGATTTGTTGGCATACAATTTTTCGTAGTAGTGCTTATAATCCTTTGTATTTCTGTGGTGTTGGTTATTGCTTCTTTTTAGTTCCTGACTTTATTTAGGTCCTCTCTCTCTCTTTCTTGACGAATCTTGCTGAAGGTTTATCAGTTGTGTTTATCTTTTCAAATCATGGTTTCACTGAACTTTTTCTATTTTTTTTGGTCTTTTTTTATTTATTCCTGCTCCAGTCTTTATTATTTCCTTCCTTCTACTAACTTTGGGCTTTGTTCTTCTTTTTCTAGTTCTTCTAAAAAATTTTTAAGTTAAAAGATTTTAATTGTAGTGTAGTTAATATACAGTAGTTATTATTAGTTTCAGGTGTCCAATATGTGATTTAACAGTTCGATGTATCAGCGCTCATCAACATAAGTGTACTCTTAACCCCCTTCTCCTGTTTTATCCACCCCTCCACCTATCTCCCCTCTGGTTACCATCTGTTTGTTTTCTTTAGTTAAGAGTCTGTTTTTTGGCTTGTCTCTCTTTCTTCTTTCCTTTTGCTTGCTGTTTTGTGTCTTAAATTTCACCTATGAGTGAAATCGTATGGTGTTTCTCGATCTCTGATTAACTTATTTCACTTAGCATTATACTTTCTAGTTCCATCCGTGTTGTTGAAATTGTTCTTGCTCTGTTAAGTGTAAGGTTAGATTGAGGTGTTTCTTGTCTCCAGAGGTAGACCTGTTTCCCTAGAAGTTCCCCTCTTAAAACAACTTTGGCTGCGTCCCAAAGAGTTTGGATGATTGTACTTTTATTTTCATTTGCTTCCATGTATTTGTTAATTTCCTTTGATCTCTTCATTGGCTCTTTGGTTGTTTAGTTTTCATGTGTTTGTGGGGGTTCCCCCCCTCCCTATTTTTTGTTGTTGTTGTTGTTTGTTTTTGTTTTTGGTAACTGATTTCTAGTTTCATACTGTGGTGGCCAGAAAAGATGCTTGATGTAATTCAGTCTCCTTGAATTTACTGTGCCTTGTTTTGTGGCCTAACATGTGATTTACCCTGGAGAATGCTACATGTGCACTTGAAAAATGCATTCAGTTATTTGTGGATGGAATGTTACATATATATCTGTTCGGTCCATTTGATCTAATATGTCATTCAAAGCCGCTATTTCCTTGATTTTCTGTCTAGATGATCAATCGATTGATGGATGTGTGGTATGAAATTCTCCTATTACTGTATAACTGTCGATTTCTTACTTCATGTCTGTTAATATTTGTTTTTTTTAAAAAATTTTTAACGTTTATTTATTTTTAAGAGATAACATGAGTGGGGGAGAGACAGAGACAGAGAGACGGAATCTGAAGCAGGCTCCAGGCTCTGAACTGTCAGCACATAGCCCCACATGGGGCCCGAACCCACGAACCCCAAGATCATGACCTGAGCTGAAGTTGGATGCGTAACCAACTGAGCCACCCAGGTGCCCCTGTTAATATTTGCTTTTATATATTTAGGTGCTTCTTTGTTGGGTGAATAGCTATTTGCAATTGTTATATCCTCTTATTGGGTTGATCCCTTTATCATTATGTAATGTCTTTCTTTGACTCTCGTTACAGTCTGTTTTAAAGTCTATATTGTCTGATAGAAGTATTGCTACCGTAGCTTTTTTTTTTCTTCACTTTCATTTGTGTGGAATATGTTTCTCCATCCCTTCACTTTGAGTCTATATATGTCTTTAGGTCTGAAATGAGTCTCTTGTATGCAGCCTAGAGATGAGTTTTGTGTTGTTCTTGTTGTTGTTTTTAATCCATTCAGTTACCCAGTGCCTTGATTGGAGCACTTAGACCATTTACATTTAAAGTAATGATTGAACGGTATGCATTTACTGCTATTTTGTTAATTTTGTTGTTGTTTTTGTAGTTTTTTCTCTGTTCCTTCCTTCTCTTGCTCTCTTTCCTTGTGATTGATGACTCTCTTTAGTGTTATGAGTGGCTTTCTCTATTTTTTTGTGTTTCTATTATAAGTTTTTGGTTTGTGGTTACCATGAAGTCCATATATAACATCCTAAGTATACAGCAGTCTGTATTAAGTTGATGGTCATTTAAATTCGAACACATCATGAAGGAACTATATTTTTACCTCCCCCTCCACATTTTATATATATATTTTCATATTCCACATCCTTTTACTTTGAGGCCCCTTAACTAAGTTTTTGAATACTTCTGTATTTTATCCTTTACATTAGCTTTTTGTTTTGCTACATTTGCTGTATGTTTGCTTTTACTCACAAAGTATTTCCTTTCATAATTTTCATCTAATTGTGGCCTTTTCTTTCCCATTTAAAGAAGTCACTTTCCACATTTCTTGTAAGGCTGGTTTAGTGGTGATGAACTCTTTTAACTTTTGTTTGTCTGGGGAAGACTTTATCTCTCCTTCTGTTCTGAATGATAACCTTGCCAGGTAGAGTATTCTTGCTGGTAGGTTTTTTTCGTTTCAGCACATTAAAAAAAAGATTTTTTTTTTTTTTAAGAGCATGAGCAGGGGGAGGGGACAGAACGAGAGAGAAAGATAATCTTAAGCAGACTCCTTGCTCAGTGTGGAGCTCAATGCAGGGCGTCATCCCACAACCCTGGGATCATGACCTGAGCTGAAATCAAGAGTCAGATGCTCAACCGATTATAATCTTATTTCTTTCCGAGTGTTCGCTTTGGTTTCGTTTGGACTTATTTTGCTAACTTGTGAAGGTCAAAGTTTATTGATTTGAGTTCTGTCTTTTTTTAATACCTAATTTACAGATAAAAATTTTTCTGTTATAAAATCTTTTAATGCATTTCATACATTTTAATTTATATTATTGCCTTCATTCATCTCTAGATATTTTCTGATTTCCCTGTGACTTAGTCATTGATCTATTGGTGATTTAAGATTCTGTTTAATTTACACATATTTGTGAATTTTCAATGTTTGGGTTTTTATTTATTTCTATTTTTTTCCATTTTGATTAGAGAATATACTTTGTATGAGCTCAGTTCTTTTAAACTTACTGAGACTTGTATCATGGCTTATCATATGTTCTATCCTGGGGAATGTTCCATGTGTACTAGAGAAGAATGTTTATTCTTCTGTTGGTGGATGTGATGTTCTATAAATGTCTTTTAAGTATAGTTGGCTTATAGTGTTGTTCATATCTTCTATTTTCTTGTTTATCTTTTGTCTACTTATTGTATCCATAATTGAAAGTGGAATATTGAAGACTCCCAACAGTTACTGTTAAATTGTCTAATTCTCCAATTCTGTCAGTTTTTGTTTTATGTATTTTGGTATTCTGTTTTTAGTACATATATTTATAATTGTTACATCTTCTTGATAGATTGTCCTTTTTGTCACTATAAAATGTCTTTCTTTGTCCCTAGTCACAATTTTTTTGGTTTCAAAGTCTATTTTGTCTGATACAAGTATAGCCACTTCGATTCTATTTCAGCTACTGTCTGAATGGTGTATCTTTTTACTGCCTGTTAATTTCAGCCTATTCGTGTATCTCTCGTAGATAGCATGTAGTTTGATTGTTTTCAAAAACTGCATTCTGTGGATTAGGAAGATGTGGTTCATCTATACAATGGAATACTACATGGCAATGAGAAGAAATGAAATCTGGCCATTCGTAGCAACGTGGATGGACCTCGAGGGTGTCATGCTAAGCGAAATAAGTCAGGCGGAGAAGGGCAGATACCATATGTTTTCACTCATAGGTCTAACAGGAGAAACCTAACAGAGGTTAGGTTTGGGGAGGGGAAGGAGGGAAAAGAGGGAGAGGGAGGGAGACAAAGCACGAGAGACTCTTGAATACTGAAAACAAACTGAGGGCGGAAGGGGGAGGGGGAAAGGTCAAGGGGGGTGATGGTCATGGTGGAGGGCACTTGTGGGGAAGAGCACTGGGTGTTATATGGAAACCAACCTGACAATAAACTATAAAGTTAATAAAAAAAAAATCTGACTAGCAAAAACTGCATTCTGACAACCTCCACCTTTAATTGTAGTGTTCAATCCATTTAAGTTGAATGTGATTCTTGATAACGTAGACTTTGTGTCTTCCTTTTCACTACTTGCCTCCTAGATGTCTTTTGTCTTTCTTGTTCCTCTGTTTCTTCATGACTGACTTCTTTTGTGTTAAATAGATACTCTCTACCATTTGATTACCTTGTATTACAATTAACATTCTTTTTTTTTTTTTTTTTTTTTTTTTTT
>CM053560.1:133391437-133531154 GCA_028646485.1 Cryptoprocta ferox | reverse complement strand
TTTACATTCCCACAATTAACATTCTTTTTAAAAACCGAAGTATAGTCGATACACAATATTACATTAGTTTCCGGTGTACAACATAGTGATTCCACTTCTCTGTACATTATGCTGTGCTCACCACAAGTGTAACGACCCCTGTCACCATCTCACGCTATTACAGGACCGTTGACTACGTTCCCTATGCTGTACTTTTTATCTTCGTGGCTTATTCCATAACTGGAAGCCTGTACCTCCCACTCCCTTTCACTCATTTTCCCTCCTCCCACCCCCACTCCTCTTGTCAACACCAGTTCTCTGTATTTATGGATCTGTTTGTTGTTGTTGTTGATATTCATCTGTTTTGTTTAGTTTCCACATATAAAGTGAAAGGATAGGGTATTTGTCTTTCTCTGACTTATTTCATTTAGCATAATGATCTCTAGGTTCATTCATGTTGTCACAAATGGCAAGACCTCATTCTTTTTTATGGCTGAGCAGTATTCCATTGTATACACACGCCACATCTTTTTTATCCATCTATCTATTGATGGACACTTGGGTCGTTCCCATATCTTGGCTATTGTAAATAACACTGCATTAAACCCAGGAGTATTTGGTTGGTTTTTGTGCGTGCGTGTGTGTGTGTGTTTTACAAGTTCTTTATATATTTTGGATATTATCCCCTTATCAGATATATGCTTTGCAGATATCTTCTCCCATTCAGTAGATTGCCTTTTCATTTTCTTAATAGTTTCCTTTAGTGTGCAAAATCTTTTTATTTTGGTGTAATCCTAATAGTTTATTTTTTGCATTTGTTTCCCTTGCCTGAAGAGGCACATCTAGAAAAATGTTGCTTAAGTCAATGTCAAGCACATTATTGCCTATGTTTTCTTTAAGGAGCTTTACGGTTTCATGTCTCACATTGAGGTCCTTAATCTATTTTGAGGTTTTTTTTGTGTGTGTGTGTGTGGTGTAAGAAAGTGGTCCAGTTTCATTCTTTTGCAAATAACTGTTCAGTTTTCCCAGCACCATTTGTTGAAGAGACTGTCCTTCCTCCCATTGTACGTTCTTACCTCCTTTATCAGAGATTAATTTACCATTAGGTATAGGTTTAATTCTGGGCTCTCTGTCCTGTTCCATTGATCTATGTCTATTTTGTGCCAGTACCATACTGTATTAATTATTAGAGGTTTATAGTTAATCTTGACATCTGGGACTGTAATAGCTCCAGATTTGTTCTTTTTGAAGATTGCTTTGGCTATTTGGGATCTTTTGTGGTTCCATAAAAATTTAAGGACTATTTGTTGTAGTTCTATGAAAAATACTATTGGTGTGTTTTAACAGAAGAGCATCCTTCTTTGGCTTAAAAAATATTTTAAAAAATTTTTTGAATGAGAGCACGCACACACAAGTAAGGGAGTGGCAGAGAGAGAAGAATGGAAAGAATCTTAGGCTCCATACTGAGTACAGAGCCCAACTCGGGGCTCAGTCTCATGACTGTGAGATCATAACCTGAGCCTAAATGAAGAATCAAGATGCCTAACCAACTGAGCCACCCGGGTGCCCCACTGTTGGTGTTTTGATTGCATTGAATCTATAGATTGCCTGGGGTAGTATGGACATTTCAACAATACAGTTAACACCTTACACCAGTGTAGTTTAAAAACCAATTTTATTTTCACAATATGCAAAAGTTTGCTCCTGATTGCTTTGTTTCTCCCTTCTTTTGTGTTACGGTCGTCCACATTAAATCTTCGTACATTGGATGCCCAGCTCCATCTCAGTGCCACCTCACTGCCTTCTGGCCTCCAGTTTATGATAAAGCTGTGAATCCTGTTGAGGACCCTGTACAGGATATGGGATGAACTGCTTCTCTCTTCTGACTTTGAGGATTCTCCCTCTGTCTCTAGGTTTCCATACTTGGATATGTGTTGTAGAACAGCTCTCGTTGAGTGTGCGCTACTTGGAGTTCCTGGAGCTTCTTGAGAGTGTAAACGAATGCTTTTCATCACATTGGGGAAATTTTCTGCCATGATTTCTTCCAATATTCTTTTTGTCCCTTTCTCTTTCCTCTCTTCTTCTGTGATTCCCATCATGCATATGTTGGCAAGTTTCATGCTGTCCCTGAAGTGTCTGAGCTTCTGGTCAGTTGTCCTTATTTTTTCCTTCTGCTTCTCAAGACTGGATAATCCCAAGTGATGTGTCCCAAGATCACAGATTCTTTCTTCCAACTGCTCAAATCTGCTCTAGTAAATTTTTAGTTTCAGTTATACTTTTTCAACTCTAGACTTTTTATTTCGTTCATTTTTTATTTATAATGTCTATCTTTTTATTAATACTCTTTCTTTGGTAAGATGTTTTTATATTTTACCTCAGTTGTTTAGATATGCTTTTTTTTTTTTTTTAGGTCTTTGAACATATTTTAAATGTCTGATGTAGTCTTTGGTCTTCTAGGAACCCTTGTAACTCATTGCTTTATTCCCCCATGTGTGGATCACGCTTTTTTGTTTCTTTGCATATCTCATAATATTTTGTGAAAAACTAAACTGGACACTTAATATAATGCGGCAATTCTGGAAATCTGATTCTTTCTTCACCCCCCACAGGTTTTTGTAGCTGCTTGGGTTATTTATTCTTTTTTTAAAAATTTTTACGTTTATTTTTAAGAGACAGAGCATGAGAGGGGTAGGGGCAGAGAGAGAGAAGAGAGGGAGACACAGAATCCGAAGCAGGCTCCAGGCTCTGAGCCATTGGCACAGACCCCAATGCGGGGCTCGAACTCATGAACCGTGAGATCATGACCTGAGCCGAAGTCAGATGCTTAACCGACTGAGCCACCCAGTGTGCCCCTTGGGTTACTTATTCTTTAGCAACTTTCCTGAACTAATTCTGTAGAGTCTGTATTCTTTTCCATGTGGCCATTTGAAGTCTCTGCTCAGTTAGATTAGTGGTCAGCTAGTGATTGGTTAGAGACTTCTTTTGATGCCTAGAACCAATAAATCTCCCGGTCATTGCCGGGGGGTTGCATGCTCATGGTGACATGCCTTCAGCACCCAGCCAGCCACTTGACTTCTCTGCCACAGACTTCACTTTGGGCTTGCGTAGGGTTTCATTGTCAGCCAGAGGCGACAGGGACTCATTAGCTTTTGTCTGAGTCCGCACACGATATTACACATGCGTCAGCCTTCCGGATTCTCAGGAATATGTCAGAGATTTTGATAGCCTTCACGGACATGTCCTTTCTTAAATTTTACTTTTAAGCTTTTTTGGGGTAGCTTATTATTTGCCCCAGTTGTTATCCACTGCCTACCGCAGCCACAAAGTCAAACAGTTGTCTCTAAACGTTTGTACCAATACTTGCAAGAAAGAGGTTTTTCACATCAGATGGACTCCAGGTCTCATAAGATACACCCTTGCAAACAGAGTCTTCCAGGTGCCCCCAGACAGGTCACAAAATGACAGTTCTGTGCAAATGAGGCTTTTAAGGACTTCCAACCCCAGAATTTTCCCCACCTCCTGCCTCATTGTCTGCCAGGCTATTATTTTTCACTGTGATTAGCTATTGGTTTTCAAGAGTATGTCAGAGCTGGGGAGTGGAGGTAGGGAAAGGACAAGTTAAAATGCCACAAAGCTCACTGTTCTTACTGAGATGTAGCCATTTTTCTTGATTAAAAGTCTCTAGATTGCTTCAGTCCCTTGGTGAATTTCTGGAGTTAGGAAAAGTTGTTTCTGAAAACCATTGCCAGGTCTCCTATTGTCTTTATGGAGGAGAGAAGTTTTGGAAGTCTTTATTTCTCCGTTTTCACTGATGGCGCTCTCCGGTCAACATCTTGGCTATAGCCACGTGAGCCACTGAACCAGAACCACCCCGCTAAGCCACAACCAAATTCCTGACCCACAGAAACGGAGATAACAAATGTTTGTTTTGTATTAAATTGCTGAATATTTGAGTAAGTCGCTGTGTAGCAATAAATTACCATATACTATATATATTCCCCCCCCCTTTTAAAAATGTTTTTATTTATTTATTTAAGTAATCTCTACACTCAACGGTGAGGCTCAAACTCACGACCCTGTGATCAAGAATTGTATGCTCTTGTGACTGAGCCAGCCAGGCGTCCCTCTCTCCTTTTTAATACATATTAAAGCGCACTGTATGCCGTGTTCTCCACTCTTTCCACTTAGCAGAAAAGTTCCTTTTTTTCATATAAGTGCCAAGGAGTCTTTCCCATTCTTTTTTTTTTATGTCACTTGGAGATTCCATTGTGCCTGTATCTGACCAGTAACTGTGATGGAGATGTGTCCATTCATTTAATGATGGACATGAAGATTGTATCCACTTTTGTGTTCTTTCAAACGATGCTGGGACCAATAGCCTTGTATATGCAATATTTCTCTCGTGTGTAGAAAGATTCCATTTTGAATTTTGCATTTTCCCTCCAACGGTTGGGCTTTTACATTTTGTTTTTGTAAAAATGGAAACCAGGAATGAACCTAGTTGAAACCCATAAGGACAGGGTTTTATCTCACAGGACAGAAAGTCCAGAAACTGGTGCAGCAGTTGGGTGACGACACTGAACACCCGCCTTTCCTCCAGCACTGGCCCTGGTGGCTGTAGCTTCATCCTGGGGCTGGTGGCAATATGGCTGCCGAAGCTCCAGGTGTCACATCTAGACCCAACCCACCTAGAGGGAGAGGAGACTGTTCTTCCGTGGCTCTCTAGTGGGACTGAGAACTTTATTCAGAATCGCCCTGCAGCCTTCTTTTTGTGCCTCATGGGGCAGAAGAGGGCCATTCACTGGTGGGTATGGGATAAGCATCTGGAGGGAGTAAGCCGTACTGTCAGTGGAGTAAAGATGGTGCTCTTCCTGTAGACAGTAAGGGTCAACATTAAGGCTGAGCTCGGGGTTGTGGTCTAAGGTCTTGATATCACAGTACAAGTACGGCATTTAGTCAAAAGTCCCAGGACTGCCTTACAGAGTGTCTGTCCCACAGGAGAAAATCTTCTGAAATGTCTACCAGGAAAAGACTTCTGGACCACTGGCTTATTGTGTCCTTATCATTATTGAACCGATCCTGTTTTGTTTTTACTTTGGCTGCTTGGAAACTCTGAGCTAAATTTGCTGCTCACTTATAGCAGTGATGGGACATATTTTATCCTTGCTTTAACTTGTTTTTTCCTTCTAATTGTGTGTGAAGTTCTGGGAACTACAAATTCTTGGAATGGAGCATGTTAACAATATTTTTCACTTGGAATTTTCAAAAGTTAATCTTAAGGGAGAACTGAATCTTCACTATATATAAAGTAATTTGGAAGGAAAATTGTTTTTTTTCCGTCTGAAATAATTTTCCTTTTGGGAGTTCTGTCCCACCTGCATGCGGTGATGCGCAGCTAGACCCGTGGCCAAATCTCTTGGTACTATTGTGGCTTATTCATGCTGAGCCATGAGCTAAGAAACTGATGCCTCGTGTCAGGCCAATCTCTCCGTCCTGAAGGAAACTTATTTTCAATATCTGAAAATGCTCACGTAGGTTCTTAAAGCCTTACTTCTATTTTTAGAAACTGCACAGTCCATCTTCTACTTGTGTAATTTGCACTCAGAACTCCTTTCCCTCCTAATGACCATGACCACCGGGCTAAGCAGGCCCCTCCTGCATTGTTCTCAGGTTGCAGTGTTGATTTTGGCCTGTAGATTGATGCTATTGCTTCCTGACAGCTGAGTGGGTTTCCTCCTTCTCTAGATTAAATAGGATCTATTCCGTGGGACAAGAATGGGGCCTTTCAGAAAGCTGGGGTTTGAGGCTTTGGCGAAAGGATGAAAGGATGAGAGGAAATAGGAAGAGAGGCTGGTGAAGATGCCTCCTTGCAGGGCCCATTGGTTTAGCAAAGAGAGCATCTGTCAGTCCACACTTCTCAAACGCCAGCATGCACATGATGTGAAATGCTGGGGTCCAGAAAGAATTCTTGAGACGTCTTTGGTGCAAAAAAAGGTTTTACTAAAGCACAGGGAGAGGACCCGTGAGCAGAAAGACCTGCGCTGGGGTTGTGAGGAATGACGGGTTATATACTTTCAAGTCAGGAAGGGGTTAGGGATAGCGTGAGTCTCTAAGGAATTTGGAAGCAAGGTTTCCAAGACCTTGAAGGGTCATTTACTACTGTCTAGTAAAA
This sequence comes from Cryptoprocta ferox, assembly GCA_028646485.1. Classification (NCBI taxonomy): domain Eukaryota; kingdom Metazoa; phylum Chordata; class Mammalia; order Carnivora; family Eupleridae; genus Cryptoprocta; species Cryptoprocta ferox. Next base: position 133,525,003 of record CM053560.1, on the reverse strand, counting down.
CCTTAGTCATGAGAACCTTTAGCTGTGTATCAGTGGGCCTTATGTTTGGAGAATGATTGCTAACATATATCCTAGGTAGGGAGTAGAGATAAAAGAAGTTTCCAGGGACACGTGGGTGGCTCAGTTGATTAAGCGTCCAACTTTAGCTCAGGTCATGATCTCACGTTGGTGGGTTCGAGCCCCACATCGGGCTCTGTGCTGACAGCTCAGAGCCTGGAGCCTGCTTCCAATTCTGTGTCTCCCTCTCTCTCTCTCTCTCTCTCTGCCCTTCCCCTGCTCGCTCTCTGTCTCTCTCTCTCTCAATAAAATAAAATAAAACATTAAAAAATATTAAAGAAGTTTCCAAAGGGATTTTTACATGTTAAAGAAGACTTACAGGATCCCAGAGGTCTGGCGAATGTCAAGGTAAGGTTGCCTTTAGCAACATATTAACATCGAGGCGGCTGAGTTCCTAGAGGAAGGTCGCCCTGCCTAGCTCAAGGACTTGTCAGTGGGCTGCAAAGGGAATTCAACTTTTTCCTGTATTTCTTTTGCCCTTGTTCTCCACGTCACCAGACCCGTGAGAGACTGTGGAATGCAGGGGCGGCAGTGGGCAGGCAGGGGCAGCCACCCCCTGGTGACGCCCATGCGCTGGTGAGCTGACCCCACGGAGTGCTCTCTCGCACGCAGGCATGAGGGAAGGAGCAAAGACACGTTCGTCTTTCTCTCGTGACTCAAGACCGGATCGGTGGAGCCAAGGGGCGTGTAACTGTGGACACACGAGAGTTCTCCACTTTCTGAAATTTCCTCTTTTTATAGCAGGATGAGACAAATTGTTCAAAGTTTATTCAGCTTCTTCCTGAGCCTGTGGTGAGCTGATGGCTTTAATAATTCCTCTCCCCATTGTTTCTGATCCCTGTCCTTGGGGGGAAAGGCTTCCTTGTGACTCAGAAGCCTTTCCACATCCAGTTATTTCTTTGAAGAAATGGAAGAGCAAAACTGTTTCCTATGGTGCTGTGACCTTTTCCTCTCCTTTCTGGGAAGGTTCGGCTCAAGTGAGGTGCGCAGAGAGACCCTTGTCTTTTTCTGGGTTGGTAACTTTTGCTTCTATTTAAAATGTCACTGTTGGGCTTCTGTCTGTTCCTGAGGGACTCAACTGGCACAGCTTGTGCGCCCCCCCATCCTTCCCAGCTGGAAATCCGTCCCTGGAAGGTCTGGAACGCTGGCATTGCTCTGCCCCCTGGGGGTCCTGGGCTTGTCTACAGTTGTCATGCCAACCCCAGCAGCCGGGGACCCCAGTGCCCTTCACCTGTCCCCTCCCCACCTCACCCCTGACTACGTCAAGGCTTAAGTCATGTCCATGGAGCTACACATGGCACGGGCTTCATACAGAGTCTGAGGTCCGTCTCCAGGTGGCCCCTTTGCATGGGGTCCCCTGGTCCTCAGACACGGTTACATAGACACCTGCACAGGTGGTCTACCCCGGTGAGTCCGCTCTGTCTCCACATTTCCTAGTTAGGGAACTCACACCACCTTGTCAGCTGTCAGATGTCAAACCTTAGGACTTGGTGATCGAATGTGTCAAGTTCAGGGGAGACCCCGAAAAGCACAGGACAGGCAGGAGACCCCCAGGAGCCCCCGCCTCCAGAGATGACCCCTGCAGGCGCTCCGCTGTATCTCCCTGCTAGTCTTTTATCCTTGTCACATGGATCTGCCCTCTTGTCCCCCAAATGGGTCATTCCATGTATTCTGTTCTTCAACCTGTTTTCACTTGACAACACAGTCTTGAGGTATCCAGTTTCACTGAATAGTTTTCTAAGTCATTACTTTTAGTAGCTATAAAGAACTCTATTTGGAATCACACAAAATTTTTCTTCTTAACGATTACCTATTGTGGGGCATTTTTGGTTGTTTCTTTTTTAAAATTAAATTAAATTAATTATTTTTTTAATGTTTATTTATTTTTGAGAGAAAGAGTGTGAGCGGGAAAGGGGTAGGGAGAGATGGAGACAAAGAATCCGAAGCAGGCTCCAGGCTCTGAGCTGTCAGCACAGAGCCTGACGCAGGGCTTGAACCCATGAACTGTGAGCTCATGCCCTGAGCTGAAGTCAGGTGCTTAACTGATTGAACCATCCAGCCACCCAGTTTTTTGGTTGTTTCCAATCGCTCAACCTTATAAACACTGCTGTAGTGAACACCTGGGGAGTTCTGCATGGTCCCCACCTGCTGCGTGCTGAGTTAGTGCTGTGTTCCGACTCTAGCATCCCCTCTTTGCCCCTCCCAGGCCTGGCCCAGGGCAGGTTGTCTTTTCTCCTAAACATGGTGAACTTGGCAGTTCCTTTTCTTTTTTCTTTTTATGAACTCTGGATATCATGTCATGCCTTTTCCACTGTGAGATGATAAACATTTTCTTCATGGTTTCCTCCGATATTCCTGTGCTTTTTGTTTACTTTTACTTTTTTATTTTTTAAATTGAAATGTAATTAACATACAATGTTCAACTGGTTTCTGGTGTGCAACATCTTAATTCGGCAATTCTGTACGTTACTCAGCATGATAAGTGGAGTCACTGTCCTTCACCAGATGACGTTATTACAATATTACTCACTATATTCCCTATGCTGTACTTTTCATCTCCATGAATTATATATTTTACGAGTGGAAGTTTGTACCTCTTAATTCCTTTAATCTATGTCTGTGTTTTCTGTGAGCAGTTTTATGGCTTCAGGTCTCACAGTAGGTCTATAATCCATTTTGACTTTGTTTTGTGCGTGGTGTAAGAAAGTGGTCTTCATGTAGCTGTTCACTTTTCCCAACACTATTTGTTGAAGAGACTGTCTTTTCTGCATTGTATGTTATTGCCTCTTTTATCATAGATTAATTTGCCATTAGGTGTGAGTTAATTTATGGGCCCTCTGTCCTGTTGTACTGATCTGTGTGTCTATTTTTGTGCCACTGCCATACTGTATTAATTATTAGAGCTTTATAGTATATCTTGACATCTAAGATTGTGATACCTCCAGCTTTGTTCTTCTTTCTCAAGATCGCTTTGGCTATTGAACTTCTTTTGTAGTTCCATACAAATTTTAGGATTACTTGCATTAGTTCTGTGTTTTCACAGGGATGCATTAAATCTATAGATTGCTTTGGGTAGTATGGACATTTTAACAGTATTCTTCGAATCCATGAGCATGGAATATCTTTCCATTTGTTTGTGTCATCTTCAGTTTCTTTCATCAGTGTTTCATAGTTTTCAGAGGACAGGTCTTTAACTTCCTTGGTTAAATTTTTTCCTAGGTATTTCATACCTTTTGGTGCAACTGTAAATGAGATTTTGTATTAATTTTTCTTTCTGTTACTTTGTTATTAGTGTATAGAAATGCAACAGATTTCATTTCTCAATATTAATTTTGTATCCACAACTTTACTGAATTCATTTGTCAGTTCTAATAGTTTTTTGGTGGAGTCTTTGGGGTTTTCTTTTTTTTTTAATTTTTTTAAGTTTATTTATTTATGAGAGATAGAGACAGCATGAGTGGGGGAGGGACAGAGAGACAGCGAGACACAGAATCTGAAGCAGGCTCCAGGCTCTGAGCTGTCAGCACAGAGCCCAATGTGGGGCTCGAACCCACAAACCATGAGATCATGACCTGAGCCAAAGTTGGATGCTTAACCGACTGAGCCACCCAGGCGCCCCAATCTTTGGGTTTTTCTATATACCGTATCATGTCATCTGCAAATGGTGAGAGTTTTACTTCTTTCTTACAAATTTGGATGTCTTTTATTTCTTTTTGTTGTCTGATTGCTGTGGCCAGGACTTCCAGTACTGTGTTGAATAAAAGTAGTGAGGATGGACATCCTTGTGTTGTTCCTCATCTTTCAGCCTTTCACTATCAAGGATGATGTTAGCTGTGGGTTTTTCACATATAGTTAGCCTTTATTATGTTGAGGTATGTTTCCTCCAAACCTACTTCGTTGAGACTTTTTGTCATGAATGGATGTGGTATTTGCTTTTCCTGTTATCTATTGAGATGAATGATGGTTGTTATCCTTTCTCTTGTTGATGTGATATATCACCGTGATTGATTTGTGTATCCCTGGAATACATCCCACTTGATTGCGGTGAACGACTTCTTTCATATATTGTTGAATTTGGTTTGCTGTTTTGTTGAGGAATTTTGCATCTGTGTTCATCAGAAAAACTGGTCTGTAATTTTCTTTTTTTGTAGTATCTTTATCTGGTTTTGGCATCAGGGGTAATGCGTGCCTCATAGAATGAATTGGGAAGTTTTCCTTCCTCTTCTATCTGTTGAAATAGTTTTAGAAAAAATAGGTATTAGCTCGTTTTTAAATGTTTTGTAGAATTCACCTGTGAAGCCCTCTGGTCCTGGACTTTTGGTTTCGGGGATTTTTTTTTTTTTATTACTGATTTGATTCATTACTAGTAATTCGTCGGTTCACATTTTCTGTTTCTTCCTAATTCAGTTTTGGACAATTGCATATTTCTAGGAATTTATCCATTTCTTCTAGGTCTTCTAGGTGATTTCCTCTAATTTATCTAGGTTTTCTAAGTTGTCCAATTTGCTGGCATGTAATTTTTCATACACTATCTTGTAATCCTTTGTCTTTCTGTCATATCAGTTGTTATTTTTCCTCCTTTATTACTGATTTTATTTATTTGAATGCTTGAATAGAATAGAGAACCCAGAATTGGACCCACAAATGCATGGCCAATTAATCTTTGACAAAGCAGGAAAAAGTATCTAGATAGTCTCTTTAGCAAATGGTGCTGGGAGAACTGGACAACAAAATGCAGAAGAATGAAACCGGAACACTTTCTTACACCATACACAAAAATAAACTCAAAATGGATGAAAGAGTTAAATGTGCGACAGGAAACCATCAAAACCCTAGAGGAGGGGGTGCCTGGGGGGCTCAGTCGGTTAAGCATCTGACTTTGGCTCAGGTCATGATCTCGCAGTTCGTGGGTTTAAGCTCCGCATCAGGTTCTGTGCTGACAGCTCGGAGCCAGGAACCTGCTTCGGATTTTGTGCCTTCCTCTCTCTCTGCCCCTCCCCCACTCATGTTCTGTCTCTTTCAAAAATAATTGAACATTTAAAAAAAAAAAACCCTAGAGGAGAACACAGGCAGCAACATCTTTGACCTCAGTTGCAGGAACTTCTTACGCAACACATCTCTGAAATTGTTAAATTCTTCATCTCTGACTTTTAATATTTAATATTATCTTTAACATCTTCTATCTCTTTGTTGCCGTTTTCACTGAGTTCATCCACTCTTTTCTAAAGTCCAGTGAGTATCTTTATGAATATTACTTTGAATTCTTTATCAAGCCTATTGCTTATCTGTATTTTATTTCCTTTTGCTGTGACTTGCCTTGTTCTTTTTTTTTTCTTTTGAGGTGGGGGGAGCATGCGCACACTTCCAAGTGGGGGACGGGGCAGAGAGAGAATTGTAAGCAGGCGCCCTGCTCAGTGCAGAGCCTTACGTGGGGCTCGATCCCACGACCCTGGGATCATGACCTGAGCCAAGATCAAGAGTTGGACTCTCAACCACCTGAGCCACTCAGGTGCCCCTGTGTTGTTCTTTCATTTGTGACACATTCCTTGGTCCTCTCCTTTTGTCTATGTTTCTTTCTGTGTGTTGGGGAGGCCACCTGTGTCTCCTGGTCTTAAAGGCAGTGGCCTTGTGTGGAAGAGGCCCTGTGGCGCCTTACAACGTAATCTCTCCTGGTCACTGGGTGCTCTGGAGTATCTCCTGGGGGGGGGGCCTTGCGCCCAGGTTTGCCTTCAGCCCAGCTGGCCGCACTCACCCGCTTGGTCTGCTATGGGTGCATGTGCTGGGTTTGGTCCATGTGCTGTCGTGAGGCCTGAGGCTGCCGTGGGCTCGCTCGTGGGGAATCAGCAGTCAGACCGGCTGTCTGCAGTCAGCCTGTCTGCTACAGTGCCCGGCACACCAGCAGCAGGGCTTGCTCCCTGGGCAGCCAGCCAAGAGGCTCGGCTTCTAGAACCACAGGCACACTGGTGGGAGATGACTTCCCCTCTTCCCCCGAGGAGTCACGTCGGGGTGGTGTCTGTCCCCGCCAGGGCTGCGGGACAGGAGCTGCTCTGGTGTGGGGAACACGGGAGTGGGGCACACAGTGCTGGCAAGATAGATGGAGAGTGTCCGCGCAGACTCCCACCAATGCCTGGCTGTCTAGGCTGGGGGAGGGAAGGAGAAATGGTGACCGCCACCGGTTTTGTTCCTGGAGAAATCTGAAGGCCCCTGCCCCTCCAGCACGTGGTCTGAGATGAGTCCGTACATCTCCTTCACGAGTACCCCCCGGGCACGCTTCAGGCTGCTGCTTCTGTCCTGTGTCTCAGCCAAGTTCTGTATTATGCTGGCCCTTTAAGGGCAGGGACTTGGTTCTCTGTTGGCCTCCAGCTCTTCTGGAGTTAAGCCAGGTGTCCTGGGGACTCATCTTCCCGGTGCCTGGGGTGCCTGGGGTGGGGTCTGGTCCTCTTGCTTCTCTGTGCTTGTGGTTTCCTTCCCATTTGTGGTTAGTCTCACTGGGGGATTCGTTCCCGACCATCTCTACCCCTCCTCCCCTTTTCAGCGTGACCTGGTCTCCACCATCAGCTGCGGAAGGTCTGTTCTTCCAGTCTTCAGGTTGCCGGAGTTAGTTGCATATATGCAGCTGTTACCTGTGTGTGGGGGGAGGGGACAGTGGGAGCTCAGGGCCCTTGCGCCATCTTCCCTAAATGCCCTGCACCCCATCTGTGACTTCTAAAGCGTGTGTGCATACTTCTCAGATAGCTGCCTGGTCATCCCAACACCATTTACTGAGTAAATCCATCTTTCCTGCAGTGATGTGAAAGCAGCTTGTCGCACACGCTAAATACCTGTGTGTGTTTGGACCTATTTCTGGCGCAATTCAGTTCCATTTACTCATCTGAATAAAGGGCGGTGCCTCATTGTTTTAATCAGGGCAGTTTGTTAATATATTTCCTTATCTCAACCTCGGCTTCTCTCTGGGCTATTCATATCCAGAATTCTTCTAACGTTCCTTCACATACTGTGGGAAAATTAGACTGCCTTAGCTAGATTAAAAAGACTTAAAAAAAAAAAGACTTTTTTTTCGATTGGGAATCATGCTAAATTCATAGAATAGGGGGAAAAATTACATCTTTACAAAATTCACTTGTCCTGAAAATTGGGTGTGCCTTTTCATTTATTCAAGTCTTTTGCATTCTTCAGGGAGACAATTGAAAATTCAAAAGGGACAATGGACACACAAGGAAAAGTCTCCCCCGCCCAGCCGTGTTCCTCGGCCACCCTTGCCTTCTCCACGGGCACTCTGTCTTGTTTCTTGCATGTTCAAATGCTTATTTAGCATTTAAACAACTCTAGCTGTAGATATATAATTTTATGTTATTTTTTCCCTCCACTTATCAATACATCTTTATAATCTCTCCATCTAAGCAACACGAAGAACCTTCTCATTCTTATTTATATTCGCATAGTATTCTACTGTGGGGACATACCACCAAGTATTTACCTACTCTTCCTAAATGATAGACATTTAAGCCATTTCCAGTCTTTTACTATCACACGCAGGGCTGTTGTAAATAGTTCTGTATATGTGTCATTTCTGGCACATGTGAGTGTATCTTGCTACGTCCGGAAATAGAATTGCTACGTCACAATGCACATCGCTCTGTGATTCGGATCGATTTGACAAGGTTGCCCTCCATGGATTTACACTCCAATTGTGTTTCACACTCACTTGTCTTGTATCAGAGTGTCTGTGTCTCCACATCCTTACCAATACATTGTGGTATCAAACTTTTTGTTCTTCACTAATCTTAAAGGTGAAAAATATCTCAAACTCGTTCTAATTTGTATTTCAATTAGTACCAGTCAGGTTTAGCATAACCTTCCATTTAAAACGTTTTATACTTTTTTCTATAAACTTTCTGTTCATATCATGTTCCTGTTTATTTTCTATTGAATTATTTCCTGATAATAGAAGTCTCCAAAAATCAATATTTGTGGAAGTAAGCTTTTTGTAAAATAAATTACAAACCATTCCCTTTTCTTTTGAATTACGTGATTGGCATGTATAATATTTTAACTTTTTATAGTTGAGGGCATTATTTTTTTTCATACGGCTCCCGTTTCACATACTACATACAAAGATTTTTTCTATTTAAATACAAAATATTCTCCCAGCTACCTTATCACAGCCGTGATTTTTCATTTTTAAAAAGATTATGAAATATTTCAACATATTAAAAAGTAGAGTCATACATTTTTAAAAAACTGATATACTCATCACCAGAATTAAAAAACGCTAGTATTTTGCTGTGTGCTTTAGATTTTTACTTTAAAAAACAAAGTACAGAGGCGCCTGGGTGGCTCAGTTGTTTAAGTGTCCGATTTCAGCTCAGGTCATGATCTCACAGTTTGTGAGTTCGCGCCCCGCATCGAGCTCTGTGCTGACAGCTCGGAGCCTGCAGCCTGACTCTGATTCCGTGTCTCCCCTTCTCTCTGCCCCTCCCCTACTTGTGCTGTATCTCTCAAAAATGAATACATGTTAAAGATTTTTTTTAAAGTAAAGGTAGTTCCCTTCGAATGTCTCCCTGTTATACATCCCTTCCCTCCCCCCAGAACCACCTTCAAGAAGTTGGCGTGTGTCCTTCTGGTCTTCATCAGAGTCCTCAACTCTGAGACCGGAGACCCCACCCCTCTAGTTGAAGCAGAAGGGATTTGTCAGTGGAAGGGCTAAAGAAACAGACTGTTGCCTGAGTTTTCCAGAAAGTCTCCCTAAAACTGCGCTTCAGGGCTGTGCTGTGCTGTGAAGTCTGCTATGGCCCCAGGACTTCACCGCTTCTACCACAGTCAGAAATCCTTCATTGGAGCCGCGGGGGTGGGCGGCCATTTCCAGTCCTCCGGGGGTGTGCCTCCGCGTGCTTCCCTCGTTCCGGGCTCCGTCCTAAGTCAGGCATCTTGCACGGTGGCAGCTGACAGCGGATCCTAAGTGAGACACAGAAATGTAGGCGCGAGGGCGTTTGGAGGGAAAGATTTTAGCTTTCTAGTTTGTGTGTCCACCGGGAGCTTAGGGTTGCACGAGCCGATTCACAGTATTTGTGAACTTCCTCTGTATTTTCATGCTCCTTCTATTACTTTTTCCATGAACAGTAGTGTGTTTGGGATATTCAGAAACTCTGTGCGAATGGTATCATATTGCGACTTAACCTTTTCATTCAGTATTGTTCTTAAGCTTTTCCTAGTTGATATCTGTAGCTCTCCTTCATTCTTTTTTTAACTGCTATATGTGGTAAGCTATTAGTTATTTGTTAGTGTGTAATAAATTAAAGGTTGCTGGTTCAAACACAACACTTACTACCTCAGTTTCTGTGGATAGGGATCCGAGTGTGGCTCAGCTGCATTGTCTGGCTCAGGGTCTCTCATAGGCCTGCGATCAAGGTGTCTGCTGGGGTCGTGGTCTTATCTGGAGACCCGACTGTGGCACTTTATATATAGTGTATATGTTATTCATATACACACACATACACACACTAATGTTACTTCTGTAGGTCATCTATCTGTGGCATGGTTTTAGCATGACTTATGTATTTTGTCATAGAGAATTTTTAACTTGTAGAGAATTTATTTCTTGTATGCTTTCTAAAGTGTTTGGTGTCATTTTAAGAATGTTTCCCCTATTCCTCAAAAGGATTATCTTTTTCGTGTGGATCTTTAATCTAGAATTGATTTTGTATATGCTGTGTGCTTATATTTGTACTTCTGTCATGGTCTAAATCATAGTTCCTTTCTCCATCTGTCTCCTACGGGTTACATTAGTCACGTTTTATTTCTTAGCTTTCCTTTTAGTGCTTTTAAATTCCATATTTATTCCTTTGACAGTTTCCCTTAACTTTGAGTTAATCATATTGAAAGTATAAGCATCTCTTTTGTCCTCCTCAACATATAACTTATCCAATTGTATACCTGCCCCTTCTCCTGATTATACTTCACTATAATTTTTGCCCCACTCAATATACTTAGTTTTGCCCAGATATTTACCAATTTCTTTGTTTACTGTTGCTTTCTGAAACCTACCTCTTTTTTTCTGGACTCATTTTATGGACGTACATCTTTCAGCGTTTCTTCCTAGAGAAGTCTGTTTATAATGAACTACATGTGCGTGTCTGAAATTGTCCGTATTTCATCTTCACTCTTGTGTGATAGTTTAGTTAGGTATGTAATTCTAGGCTGAGAGTTTCCTTCCGTCTTTTGAAAATGTTATTCCTCTGTCTTCTGGTTGCGGCAGATGAGAAGTCTGATGGCATAGGTCTAACGCTAGTTGCCTTGTAAGTGATCGGTCTTTTCTCACAAGGTTAGGTTTTTCTCCTGGGGCTCCACATTGTGCTGTGTGGATGTGTTTTACTTATCCTCCTTGGGGTTCGGTGTCCCCTTTAAATCCGAGGATGGGTGTCTGTTAAATCCTGACTGCCTCTTGCTTTATTCTAGATCTCCTAATTTAGACCCGGTTTGTTTTGTGTTTGACACATTTTGGTGTATTTCATTCTGCCTTCCATATTTTAATTTTGCTTTCATTTTAAACCTCTGTGCTGCATGTGGAGTAACTTCAAGTCTTTCAGTTCACTAGTTCTCTCTTTTGTTATGGCTGGCCTTCTGCTCAACCTGTCAGAAGTTTTCTGTTTGTTTCAGTGACTGTATTCTTCGTATCTAGAATGTCTACTTGGTTCTTTTTCAAATAGACCTATTTTTAAAACTATCTTGGTTTACACCTTATGGTTTCTGTTGCTGCTTTTCTCTCTTCAAACATGTCAGGCCTACTCCTCATAGAGTCTCTTTCCGATCATTCTGGTGTGCCTAGTTCTGGGTGGTGCGGATTCCCAGCACCGCATGCTCTGCTCTCCACCTCATGCTGGTTGAGTTGCTCATGGGAGTAACTTCCTTTTCTTTCCTGGCACCTGGAGGAGAGGAGAGGGCTCTCTTCCACCTTGGTCCACAGTTACCAACTTAGGTCAAATGTCTTCACACAGGAAAAGGGGCTTTTGTTTCCTTAGAAAAAGGGACTTTTTGGGGGGTAATTTTTAATGTTTTAACTTTAAATGTATTTACTTTTGATAGAGCATAAGCATGCATGAGCAGGGGAGGGGCAGAAAGAGACAGAGAATCCCAAGCAGGCTCCCTGCTGTCAGCGCAGAGCCTGACGAGGGGCCAAACTCCCCAACTGTGAGATTGTGACTTGAGCTGAAATCAAGAGCCAGACGCTTTACCGACTGAGCCCTCCCCCCCCCCAGGCGCCCTGGAAAAGGGCCTGCTGATGGGCCAGCCCTGACAGCTGTGAATGGGTATCAGGTGATGAGAAGTTTTCAACACCTCATCTGTTCTTTTGTGACCCTGAAAAATTTAACTGGTGGCCTTTTCTGGGATATAAAGGTATCTTATTTAGAGAAGAAATGAAATATTGATAATATCCTAAACTCCAAAGAAAAGGTGACACATAATTTCTTAAAAACAAATAGTTTAATTTCATTTTTATCTGGGAAAAAAATACAACCTTAAAATGAAGTGACAAGCACTTTGACATGTCATCATGTGTCATATTTTACGGTGCTACACTTACTCAAAATGGAAGATACAGAACGTTTATAAATTTCCGGAATCAAAGATTCCCAATTCAGCTGAAAACAGATTGGTTATAAAATGTCATTTCACTAAATATTCCATTTTTGTTCTCTCAGAGGGAGTATCTTATAGAAACACTATAAAATAAGGCAGACTTTTGGGAACTCATTTATAAAAAAGTGTTAGGTCTTAATTTCGTGTATGTCGGGGGCACAAAGCCCATCAGATGATAGCAGTTTCAGAACTCTGGTTTCTATACAGGACCCCCTCTCCTTTCCTGCTCTAGACTCAGACCCCCCCCCCCAGACAGCTTTTCTCAATTAGCTTCAATCAGAAAAGAGTTTAACATACACAGATATTTCTGTAGTGCAGTAAAAATGTGTCATTTTTATATTTTTAATTTGCATTATGAAAATAAGTCTGTACACCCAAGTAATACACATTTAATGAATATGAATCATGTAAATTTGGTCATGGCATTTAAAGTTGGCTTTGGCTTTGAAGTATTTTAAAATTCATAGAAAATATTGAACTTCTAATAAAATAAATAAAACATTTTAATGGCTATTAATCAACTTTGAAATTTCTTTGTATGTAATAATCAACTTCAAAATTTCTTTGTATTTTTCATTTGCTACGCAGTTTCAAAAGAGAAGTCACTTTCAGTAGTGTTCCAGAGTGAGTGATTGCACCTTCCATGATGTGAAAAAAGTTGCTAAAGCTCCCATTGCCGTTAGCTGTTCCTAAGTGCCTGACACAGATGGGAGAAACTTTGCAACAAGAAATCCATCCAGGTCTTTTCAGGGTCACTCCAAGGTCGCTGGAAGGAAAGCCAGTGCACACCGGCTCTCCTGTGACCTTCCCAAGAGCCCCCGGGCCCCGCGGCGGGCCAGGTATGGACTAGGTTGCACTTCGTGGCACTGGCATCCGCTGGTGGCTAGAAGGTCAGCGATGGCCCCACGCGCCTGCCCAGGCTCTGCAGCCTTGGGCCCTGTCCGGCCTAACGCGGAAAGGACCCGGGTCTGGGGGCGCGGAGGGCAGGAGCTGCGGGCGGCGCCGCGCTATTCGGGGGGTGGTCGGAGGCTCCGCAGCTTCATCTCGTCCAGGCCTTTCCAGTATTTGAAGTTGTTGTCAAGATGCTGCATCAGCTCGGGCAGGTCGACGAAGGCTGGAGAGAAAGACAGGGATGTGACCCCTCCCCGCCACCGGTGAGAAGCTCGGGCTGGGGGGGGGGGCATCAAGAGGGACAGGTGACAGCGGGTGTTTGCGCGCCCCTGGACGGAGGCCGCTCGGGGTCCCCGAGGCCAACTCCCTCCTCAGAGCCCGGCGGCCCCTCCGGGACCACACGGGGCTGCCGGCTCTGGGAGGAGGTGCCGGAGGAGCCCATCTGCTAATGAGCATAAGGAGCGCCGAAGCAGGGGGGGTGGGGGTGGGAAGTCGGTGAGTCCCCACCTGTGGCCGTGACCGTGCCTGGCTCTCCATCTCCTGCCCTCCTTAACTAGCCCCTCGCACCTGTCCCCCACCCCTGCGGGAGCGGCGGTTCACCAGCGGGGCGCAGAGAGCCTCGGTGAGGTCGCGTTTCTTCTCGGCGGTCCTCCCCGAAGGTCTAAGCCCGCAAACCCTCTCTAGAGCCAGACTCGCCATCTGTTACTCAACATCCGGCTCCCATCTGGGCATCGGAGGGAACGCGCCGTAAGGGTCCTACCGTCCCAGGCGTCAAACATGTCGGTGATGAAGTAGTCGATGAAAGAGATCTGGGACTTGGGGATGCTGCAGGTGCTTCTGTCGAAAACTGGCATCACCACGGGCAGGTCCTGCTGCTTCTCCTCATCCGTCTGCAAAGCAGAACATGCCCGGATTGTGCCACTCCGTGTGTGGCTCCACCTCGGGGCAGCCCTGCGGGGGGCTGGGGGGAGGCTCTACCGGCAACCCCAGGAGCTCGTAGGGAGAAGCAGCCGGAAGCCCGACGGCCGCAGACAACAAACAGGTGTCCCCAGAGCGGGCGGCTCTGTGCCGGGAGGGCCCCAGCACCCCCTTCCCAGCCCCCGGAGCCTCTCGCGGGCGCTCCTCAGGTCCCCACAGGGACACAGAGCGGCCGTCCTACGGCGCCAGGCCTGCGACGCGAGCAGGAAACCACCCCCTTCACAGACACGGGGCTGCGGCTGCTTCTCCCCTCAGGCCAATTATTTCATTTGGAAAGGTTATGAACACGCTTGAGACCCTTGAGGTACAAAACAAAAACAAACCAAACCAAAGACTCTGGGAGGAAGTTTTTATGTACTTTAGCCAGACTCTTCCAGAACATCTTCAGGATTCCAGAGATATTTGCAAGAATAAAGACCCTGGGGGAAAAGGCAAGTTTATCTTGAAAGATACAAGGAAGCTGCTTTTTTTTTTTTTTCAAGTCTTATTTCACCAAAGTGTCCTGGAGGAGGGGCGAGGGGGTGCTCAGTGAGGCAGGGGTCTTCCCGGAGCCCAGTGGGGACTCACAGGGCCGGAGGTCGCTGCTGGAGCCAGTTAAGGGCACATGGTCACGTGAGGGGCAGGAGGGCTGGAGGGGACCCCCAGCAGGGCCAGTGAGGTTGGGGACAGGCTGGGTGGGCCACTCAGAAGGCAACGTGGGGGGCCAGGTGAGGGGGGCGGTGGCTGAAGGAGCTGTGGCCCCGGACACCCTGGGGGAGGGGTGGAGCCGTCCCTGGGGGGGGGTGTCCCCTGGCGCTGGCACCTGGGTCGCTGTTCCCAGCGGTCAGGGCCTGAGGTGCGGGCTGCGCGGTGGGCCAGGGGAGGGGAGGAGGGAGAGGGAAGGGGCCACAGGAACCGGTCCGTGGGGTTCCACGGGGTTCCGCAGAGCAGAGGCGTTGCGGGGAGGAAGGCAGGCAGGGACGGGCGTCGCCTTGTTTGGAGGGCCTGTGGCAGGAGCTCGCGGAGAACTGGAGAAGATTCTGGAGAGAATGCACTCAGCAGGGCTGGGCGCCGGGTAAGCGCCGGTCTGGGTGGAGGACGTGGCTCGGGGGTGGCCAGCGGGGGGACAGGGGCTCCCGTGTCCATCAGGAGGGAAAGAAAACTCTCGGGGCTGGGAGCCCGTCCTGTCTCCCCCGGCAACTCGTACGCTTGAAACCGGCCCCACAGGCAAACGGAGGCCCTGGGCCCTCCCTCGAACTGTTCTCGACAACTGGCCGCGCACGGCTCCCTGTCCTCCGACCTGCTTCTAGTCTGCGGCCGTTGCTGAGACCCCAGAGAGCAGCCAGCGGTGGCCACGCTGCCCCGCACACGGGTGGATCCGAGGCCAAGGCACTGGAAGAACAGGGCCCTATGGCTAACGGCAGGTAACTGTCCCTGGAAGTGACGGTGACCCACGACAGCCCTCCGCCTGGAGTCTCTGCTTCCGGGGGTTCTCCTAGGATGAGACTGCACCCAGCAGGGGGCCCCAGAGATGCATCGAGGCCAGCTGTGCTGATGGCGCCCGGGACAGGCGAGAGACAGGGGCCGGAGGGCCGCCAGCACGGAGAGCCCCTGCCGCTGCAGGTGGTGCAGGGGATGGGGTCGGGCGCTCTGGAGAGAGAGGAGGGAACACTGGCGGGTCTCGGCTTGTGGCTGGTGACACTCCTGCTCTCGGGTCATCGGCTGGCGGCTCCTTCCCCCAGTGCTGTCTCAGCAAAGCACAGGGACAGCTCTCCATGAGTGGCTGCCGCAGTGTGTACGGGCAGGGGCAGGGAGAGCCGCGGGTTCCCAGCCTGCAGGCCCGTCTAGCTCAGAGAGCAGGACCCTGGGGCAGGTACTCTCCTGACATTATCTGCCGGGTCACAGTGGACACCGAACCCGCTCTCTCAGGGCAGCCAACAGAGGCTGGCTCTGCTCAGCTGTCAGTGGCTCTAGCACTTTGTCCGTCTGTGCGGCCCTCTCGGCCTGCACACGGATGCAGCGGACCTGCGAGAGATCAGTGAAGAGGCTCAGATATGTGACAAGTCCATGGACCTTACAGAGCCTTTGTTCTCGTGAAGACTGTTTGCCAATGAGATCGTCTGTGGCCCCTGCCCCCATCTAGGTCACCAACGCGAGCTCCACACCTGCAAATGCTTCCTTTCTGGGACCCAATCCGCGGGGCAGATTTGTTCAAAAAGCACGACCTGACAGATTGCCCAGCACCTCCCTGGAGGCCGGACATCTGGTACTCCAGCCCTGCCCAAGGAGAGGAGGCGGAGATGCTGTTTCATACGGTCTTCACGCCTGGGCACTCCTGCAACCCAAACCGCTCAGCACCGGGCGGCGAGGAGGAGGGGACGTCTGAGAGGCCCCGCCAAGCCCTACTATACGCAGGAAGAAACTGCAGTTGAATGGCTTTAAATGTTCAAGCCCCCATCCCCCCATGGGAACACCGACCGTCACCACACTGGCTAAAATAACCTAACAGGAACTCTGGCAAACAGAGGTCTACAGCAACCAAGTGAAAGCCCAGTCAAGAAAAGCCACATTTCAAAATGGTAGAAAATGTCATGGTGTTTTTACTGCTCCCCCCCTTGAGCCACCCTGTCCCCTGCCCAGTTCCCAGCTGCTTCCTTTAAACTGGAGGGAGTAGAGCTTCTCTAACTTGTATGACTCTAACCTACCTGGTAGCTGCCCAAAGGACCAGTCTCTGTTTCATCTAACTCAGCTATCGTGCCAAAGCGATGGCTAGTCCTTGGGAAAGCTGCCTGGGGATGACAGACACACATGCCTAGGGCAAGAGATTAGGGGCAGAGACCTTCAGGATACCACGCGAGGCACCAAGCAGAAGCTGGGAGAAGATTCTGGGAAATTACGACATTCCAAAGCAGCTGTACATACAATGGATCAGGGAAGGCCCCACACAGGCCCAGACAGGACCTGGTCAGAAATGACCTGAGGGGAACTTCAGCCTGCAGGTGGGGCCGATCCCAGGGCTGGGACAGCACCCAGCGAATTCGTGAAGGACTTTCTCTGCACAGAGCAAACAGCAAAGACTTGGCGAGGTGGGTTCTACCCCCAACCCCCAACAAATGTCCAATTTTCTTTCTATTTTTTTTTTTTTTGGTTTATTTATTTTTGAGACAGAGACAGAGCATGAGCAGGGGAGGGGCAGAGAGAGGGAGACACAGAATCCAAAGACAGGCTTCAGGCTGAGCTAGCCGTCAGCACAGAGCCTGACGCAGGGCTCAAACCCAAGAACCGTGAGATCATGACCTGAGCCAAAGCCGGATGTTCAACCAACTGAGCCACCCAGGCGCCCTGAATATCCAATTTTCAACACAATGCCAAAGAAAAGGGAGAAAAGCAGCCTACTCAAAAGAAGAAAAGAAGCTACCAGAAGCTATCCCTGAAGAAGTACAAGCCCTGGACTTATTGAACCAAGACTGTGAAGCCACCATCTTAAATATGCATGAAGAGCTACAGGAAAACACAGTCAAAGGACTACAGGAAATCAGGAAAATGATATACGAACAAACTAAGAATATCCACAGAGAGACAGAATTTATAAAAACAAAATTGTTGGAGAAATTCTGGAGCTGGAAAAAAAGGTTTGAAAAACTCATTAGATTCAATAGCAGCTATGAGCCAGCAGAAGAAACAAATCGGAAGATGGGACATTTGAAATTATTGAGACTGAGGAGGAAAAAGAAAAAAGACATGAAGAAAAGTGACAAGAGCCTAAGGGACTTATGAGATAATATTAAACGGACCAATAATATACATTATCAGAGTCTAGTAAAGCAAGAAAGGAGCAGAGATTATTTGAAGAAAAACACAATAGCCATCAACTGCTATCACTTGAAGACATAAATCCACAAAACTGAGAAACTAAACAACCCCAAGTAGGATAAATCCCAAAGGAACCATACTGTGACACATTCTAACCAAACTGTCAAAAGCCAAAGCTTGAAGAATTTTAAAAGCAAGAAGAGAAAAGTGACTCATTATAGAAAATTCTCTGTAAAACAATGAGCTGATTTCTCAGGAGAAACACTGGAGGCCCAGAGGCAGTGAAATATTCACATAAAGTGCCAGAAGTCCGAACCCATCAACTGGGAATTCTGCAACTAGCAAAACAAAACTTTTCTTCAAAAATGAGGGAGAAATGCAAACACTCCCAGGTGAACAAAGCTGACGGTGCTAGGAGCACTGATCTGGCTTATGGGAAATGCTACAGGGAGCCTGTCAGGTTGACGGGAAAAGAAGCCAGAGGGTAACCCCAAGTCATATGAAGATGTAAAAATATCACCAGTAAAGGTAAACACATAGGCAAATAGAAAAAAGCAATTATTATTATAATTTTGGTTTTAACTCCACTATTTATTTTCTGCAGGATTTAAAAGACATGCGTGAGAATTACACACGTTAACGGGTGCGCAGTATATCGCCATGTCGATCTGTGACATCAAGAACAGGGTGGAGACACAGATGTACAGGAGTTTGTATATGTCACTGAGGCTGGTAATCAATGTAAAATAAATTGCTTAACTTTAAGATGTTACATGTACTCTCTCTGAGTACCTACATTACAAAGAAAGCTCTCAACAACCTAACTTAACAGCTTACTGGAAAAAGAACACACTAAACTCAAAGCTAGCAGAAGAAAAGAAACAACAGATCAGAGCGGAGTTAAGTACACTGGAGAACAGAAAAATAGAGAAAATCAACAAAACCAAAAGTAGGTTCTCTGAAAAGATCACTGAAAGATCTTTACTAGATGGAGTAGCAAAAAAAAAAAAAAAAAAAAAAAAAAAAAAAAAAAGAGGCTTAAATTACTATCAGAAATAAAAGTGGGAGAAAAGAAAAACAGAAAAGTGGGGACATTACCCATTTTCTAGAAATAAAAGGATTAAAAGGAAATACCCTGAACAGTTGTACCCCAACAAAATGGATAATCTAGATAAAGTTAACAAATTTTTTAAAACATGCAATCTACTAAGCCTGAGTCATGAAGAAACTGAGACTGAACAGACCTATAACTAGTAAGGATATTCAACTACTAACCAAAAACCTCCCAACAAAAGCCCAGGACCAGATGGCTTCAATGGTGAATTCTACCAAGCTCTTAAAAATTTTTTTAAAAATGTTATTTATTTTTGAGTGAGTGAGAGAGCGAGCGAGCAGGGGAAGGGCAGAGAGAGAGGGAGACACAGAATCCGAAGCAGGCTCCAGGCTCTGAGCTGTCACAAAGACCCCAACTAGAACTCACAGACTGCAAGATCATGACCTGAGCCGAAGTCGGACGCTTAACCAACTGAGCCACCCAGGTGCCCCTAAAAAAATTTTTTTTTTAAATGTTTATATTTGAGCAGGAGCAAGTGAGCCCAAGTCGGGTAGGGGAAGAGACGGAGGCAGAATCTAAAGGAGGCTCCAAGCTCTGAGCTGCAAGGCTGTCAGCACAGAGCCGGATGTGGGGCTCAAACTCACGAGCAGTGAGATCATAACCTGAGCCGAAGTCGGACGCCTAACCTACTGAGCCACCCATGTGCCCTGAATTCTACCAAACTCTTAAACATAAATAACACCAATCCTTCTCAAACTCTTCCAAAAAATTGTCAAGGAGAAAACGCTTCCTAATTCAATCTATGAAGCCGGCATTACCCTGAAACCAAAGCTTGACAAAGATACTAGGAGAGAACTACAGACCAATATCCCTTATGAATACTGATAGAAAATCCTCGACAAAGTTAACAGCAAACTGCATCCAGCAGCATATTATAGGATCATACGCCATGACCACATGGGATTTAGTCCAATAATGCAAGGATGATTCAACATCTAAAATGAGTTGATGTGACACACATTAAAACAACGAAGGAAAATGAAACATATCATCATTGAAAATGTTAAATTTTATGTGTCTTGTACCAAACACACAGGAACCGCTGCTAAACTGCTTCCCAAAGAGGGTGTAGCATTTTACATGCCTATAACTGAAGAATGGATTCCAGTACCGCACATCACCACGAATGTTTGCTGTGGTCGGTCTTTTAAATTTTTAGCTACTCCAGTGGGCATACAGTGGTGTTTCAGTGTGGTTCTAACTTGCATTTCCACTGATGAGTAATGATGTTCACCACTTTTCATTTGCTTATTAACTGTTCATGTATCTCCTTTTGTGAAGTGTCTGTTAAAATATTTGGCCATTTTAAATTAGGCAGTTTGTCTTTTTATTACTGGGCTATAGTTTCTGCGTAGTCATTTGTCAGATAGGATTTATAGATATTTTCTTCCAGCAAGGTGTGCCTATTCATTTCCTTAGCTGTGTTTAGATGAGCACAATTCCTGAATTTTGATTCTCGTTTCTCAAAATTTTTTTTGTGGTGGTGGTTTTCTGTAAGAAATAATCTGCCCAATTCTCAATGACCAAGAATACTCTGTTTCTTTAAAAGCTTTATGGTTTTAGGTCTTGTATTTAGGTCTGTGATCCACTGTGAAAAGGTATTTCTCTGGTATGAGGTAGAAGTTTTGGTTCATTTTTTGTTGGAGGGAGGTATCCAAGTATTCCAACACCACCTGCTGAAAAAAAATTTCCTTTCCCAACTGATTATATAGATGTGGTCTATTTCTGGGACCTCTATTCTAGTCCATCCATGTATTTGATACCTTTATGCCAGTGCCACACTGGCTTATTTTAAGCTCTAAAGCCAAATAGTGTAATTTTTCTAATGTTTTCAAGTTTGCTTTGCATATTCAAGGTCCTTCACATTTCCATATACATTTTAGAATCAGTTGGTCAGTTTCTACAAACAACAACAATGAAACTCCCCCAAGAAAACAACCCTGCTTGCATTTTTATTGGAATTGCATTGATGAATCAACTTGGAGAAAACTGTACCTTAACAGTGAGGCTTCCAATCTGTAGACTTAGTATATCTCTGCATTTTTGCAGGTGTTCTTTTAATTTCTCAGTACTTTTTGATTTTCAGTGTAAAGCACTGGAGTTCTTAAATTAATTCCTGGATTTTTTTTTTACTACTATGTAAATAGGATTGAGTTTTTAGTTTCATTTTCCCATTGTTTTTGGCTAGTACGTAAAATACAGCTAACTATATAATGGGGTTGTGTCTTACGACACTGCTAAATCAAATCAGTATTAACGGTATTCATTGTTTTGTACGCTCCTTAGAGCTTTCAATATAAAAAATCATTTCATTTCTGCAAATAGGAAAAAACTTATGCCTTTCTATTCTTTGTACCCGTTTTCTCTTGCTTTATTGCGCTGGCTAGGGCAGCCAATATGGTGTTCAACAGAAGAGGTTCCCTTCCCTGGTTTCCAACCCTTAGAAGCTTTTCTGTATTTCACCATTAAATATAATGTCAGCTGTTAAGTTTCTGTAGATTCCCTTTTTAAAGTAAGTTCCTTTCTATTCCTGATTTGCCAAGTGTCTTTTTGATGAATGAATGTTGAATTTTGTCAAATGCTGTTTCTGCATCTACTGAACTGTTTTTTTTCCCCCTCCTTTAATTAGCATGGTGATTATAACAACTGATTTTTCTGATATTAAGTTGACCTTGCATTCTTGGGAAGAAGCTCTAATTTATGATGAGACTGCTTTGTATACTGCTCAATTAAGTATCTCTGCATCTGTGCTCAGGATATAGGATACAACGGACTGCAACTGTCTCCTAGTAACGTCTTTGTCAGGTTAGGTAGCAGAATAATGGCTTCATAAAATGAGTTGCAAAGTGTTCCTACATTCTCTAGCTTCTAATACAATTTGTAAGACTGGCGTTATTCCTTCCCTAAATGTTTGACCGAATTCCTCAATGAGACCCTTCGGGCCTGGAATTTTCTTTGTGGGAAAATCTTTAATAGATTTTGATAAAGAATTTAATACAGGGCTTCTCAGCTTATTCCTTTATCTTGTCAGTTTGGGTAACCTGTAGTTTTAAGGAAATTTTTCTGTCTCATTTAAGTTGTCAAATTTATTGGTATAAAGTTCACAATTAAAAAATTATCCTTTTAATATCTGTAAGATTTATTATGACAATACATCTCTTTCATTCCTGATGTTGGTAATCTGTGTTCTCTCGTTTTCTCCTTGATTATTCTAGCTAGGTACTGGCAAATTTTGTTAATTTTCTCAAAGAATCGATTTTGGCTGTGTTAATTTTTTGTTTTCTCCATTTCCTCATTTTTTGCTCTTAATTTATTGTCTTTTTTAGTTTCTTTTTTTAAGTTTTTATTTGAGAGAGAGAGAGAGAGAGAGAGAGAGAGTGGGGGAAGGGCGAGGGGCAGAGAGAGAGAGAGACAGAGACAGAATCAGAAGCAGGCTCCAGGCTCTGAGCTGTCAGCAGAGCCTGATGCGAGGCTCAAACTCATGAACCTGCGAGATCATGACCGAAGCCAAAGTTGGATGCCCAACTGATTGAGCCACCCAGGTGCCTCGGTCTTTGTTAGTTTCTTAAAGTGAAATCCAAGTCATTAACTTTAGGACCTTTTCTTTTATTTTCATCTTTTTTCATCATATGTGTACTCTTTAATCTCCAGCCCTCCTTCCCCCTTCTCTGGTAACCATCAGTTTGTTCTCTATAGTTAAGAGTCTATTTCTTGGTCTCTCTCTTTTACCTTTGCTTGCTTGTTTTGTTTCATAAAGTCCACGTATGAGTGAGATCATAAGGTATCTTTCTCTGACTTATTTCACTTAGTATTACACTGTCTAGCTCTACCCATGTTGTCGCAAAGGGCAAGACTTCATTTTTTTATGGCTGATAATACTCGTGTGTGTGTGTGTGTGTGTGTGTGTGTGTGAGACCACATCTTTATCCACTCACCAAGTGATGGGACACGTGGGCTGCTTCTGTAAACTGGCTATTGTAAATAATGCTGCAATACACACAGAGGTGCATATATCCCTTTAAATGAGTGTTTCTTGTATTTTATGGGTAGATACCCAGTAATACAATTCCTGGATCATAGGGTAGGTCTGTTTTTAATTTTGAGGAAACTTTATTCGGTTTTCCACAGTGGCTACACCAGTTTGCATTCCCACCAACAGTGCAAGAGAGTTCCTTCTTCTCCACATCCTCGCCAAGACTTGTTGGTTCTTGTGTTTTTGATTGCAGCCATTCTGACAGGTGAGAGGTAATATCTCATTGCAGTTTTGACTTGCATTTCCCTGATGACGAGTGATGTTGAGCCTCTTTCCATGTGTCATTTGGCTGTCTGTATGTCCTCCCTGGAGAAATGCCTGTTCATGTCTTCTGTCCATTTTGTAATTGCATTATTTGATTTTTTCGTTATTAAGTTGTATCAGTTCTTTACATATTTTGGATACTAACCCTTTATTGAGTATATCGTTTGCACATATCTCCTCCCACTCAGTAGGGTGCCTTTCAGTTCTGTCAATTGTTTCCTTCGCTGCACAGAAACTTTTAATGTTGATACAGTCGCAATATTTATTTTTACTTTTATTTCCCTTGCCTCAGGAGGCTAGAAAAACGTGAATATGATCAATGTCAGAGATTACCGCCTGTGCTCTCTTCAAGGATTTTTATGGTTTCAGGTCTCACATCTAAGTCTTTATTCCACTTTGAGTTTATTTTTGTGTATAGTGAAAGAAAGTGGTCCAGTTTCATTCTTTCGCATGTGGCTGTCCAGTTTTTCCAACACCATTTGTTGAACAGACATTCTTGTTCCCACTGGATATTCTTTTCTGCTTTGTTGGAGATTAACTGACCACAGAATTGTCAGTTTATTTCTGGATTTTCTGTTTTGTTGCATTGATCTATGCGTCTAATTTTATGCCGGTACCATACTGTTTTGATCACAACAGCCTTGTAACAGAACTTGAAGTGCAGAATTGTGATGCCTCCAGCTTTGCTTTTTCAAGATTGTTTTGGCTACTAGGAGAGTTTTGTGGTTCCATACAAATTTTAGGACTGTCTGTTTTAATTCTGTAAAAGTGTTGTTGATATTTTGATATAGGGATTGTATTAAATCTGTAGATTGCTTTGGGTAGTAGGGACATTTTATCAAATGCTTGTCCTTCCAACCCATAAGCATGGAGTGTCTTTTTGTCTCTTTGTGTTGCCTTGAGTTTCTGTCATTTGTGTTTTATTGTTTTCAGAGTACAGGTCTTTCACCTCTTTGGTTAAGTTTTTTCTTAGATATGTTATTGTTTTTGGTGCAGTTGTAAATGGGATTGTTTTCTTAGTGCCTTTTCTATAATAAGTTAAGATTGTAAACATCCCTTTAATCATTGTTTTAGTTGCACAGTTTTGATCAACTTTCATTATAATTTAATTCTTTTTAATGTTTATTTTTGAGAGAGAGTGTGAGTGGGGGAGGGGCAGAGAGAGAGGGAGACAGAATCCAAAGCAGGCTCCAGGCTCTGAGCTGTCAGCAGAGCCCAACGTGGGGCTTGAAACCACAAACCGTGAGATCATGACCTGAGCCAAAGTTGGATGCTTAACCGACTGAGCCACCAAGGTGCCCCAATTATCATTTAATTGTAAATATTTTCAAATTTCCCTTGTTATCTGACCCATGGACTATTGAGAAGTGTGTTGTACAATTTCCAAATATTTGGCATTTACCTAGATATCTTCTTGATTTCTGATTTAATTCCACTGTGGCCAGGGAATATATTCTCTATGATTTCAATTCTTTTAAATTTACTGAATAATTTGTGGCCCCAACATATGATGTATGCCAGTGAACATATCATGTGTACTTAATGTATATTCTGCCCACTTAGGGTGTAGAGTTTTATGAATCTTTAACTAAGGGAAGGTGATTGATTGGATTATCTGCTTCTACTGGCATTTTAATCTGGATGCTCTATCAAGTGCTGAAAGAGGGCGTTAAAATCTCCAACTATGATTACAGAATTGTCTACTTCCCTTTGTCACTTCTGCTTCATTTATTTTCAAGTTGTTATTAGATGCATGCACACTTATGACTATTGTGTTCTCCTGTAGAACTGACCCTTTATCGCTCGTAATATTTTCGTCCTGATGTCTATCTTGTCTAATATAGTCATTCCAGTGTTTTTATATTTATAATTTGCATATCTTTTTCCATCCATTTCTGTCTTTGCGTGTACTGGTCTTTATATGTTAAGTGTGTCTTTTGTAGACTGCATGTAGTTGGCTTAAAAAAATCCATTCTGATGAACTCTTACTTAATTCGTGTTTAGTCTACTAACTTTTAATAGAAATACTGATGTGATCAGCATTAGGGCTACCATTTTACCCCCCTCCCCCCACTGTTTGTTCCTGTTTCTTTTCCTGCCACTTTTGTATATTTTAATGTATTTTAGAGTTCCATTATGTCTACTAACTGCTAAGCAACACTGATTGCTCTATGATTACCATATCTATCCTTCGCTTTTCAGTCTATTCAGCTAATACTTTTTAAAAAAAAATTTTACAGAGAGAAAGAGGGTATGTGAATGGGGGAAGGGGGGCACACAGAGAGAATCTTACGCAGACTGCACACTCAGTGCAGAGCCCAACACAGGGTTCAATCCCACGACCCTGGGATCATGACCTGAGCCCCCCAGGCGGCCCTGAACTCTCCTTGTAACTAGCACTTCGTGTACTTTTACTTTTCCCCATCCTTTATGTTACAGTTGTCATATGTCCTCTGCGATGCAGGGTTTTCACTTTTGCTTGAAATGGTCCTATGGATTTAGAGACATTAAGAGAAGAAAAGAATCTTTTGTATTTACCATTTTTAAAAGTTTTTGTTTTTTTTTTTATTGAGGTATAATTGACATACAACATGATTCCAAGCTGGTATATACTGCAAAGTGCTCACCATAATAAGTCAACATCCTCCACCACACATAGTTACAGAATTTATTTTCTTGTGATGAGAACTTTTAGGACCTACTCTCTTAGCAACTTTCAAATATACAATACCATATTAACTATAGATGCCTCACTGTACACTGAGTCCCCATGACTTATTTTATAACTGGCAGTTTGTACCTTTGACTCTTTTCATCCATTTCACACACCCCTACCCTGGCAACTAATACTCTGTTGTCTGTATCTATGAGCTCTTTGTCTTTTTTTTTTTTTTTTTAAAGATTCCAAACCTAAGTGAGATCAGACAGTGCTTACTTGTCTTTCTCTGATTTTCACTTAGCATAATGCCTTCAGGGTCCGTCCATGCTGTTGCAAATGGCAAGGTTTCATTCTTTTCTGAGGCTGAATAATATTCATGCATGCGTGTGTGTGTATGTATATATGTGTGTACACATACACACAAATACACTTCTTTAGCCATTCATCTATCAATGGACACTTGGGTTGCTTCCATATTTTAACTATTGTAAATAATGCTGCAGTGAGCATGGGGGTGCATATATCTTTACAAGTTAGTGTTTTCCCATTCTTTGGGTAAATACCGAGTAGGGCAATTCCTGGATCATAGGGTAATTGTATTTATAATTTTTTGAGGAACCTCCATACCGTTTCCCATAGTTGCGGCACAAGTTTGCACTTCCCCACAGTGCAAGATGGTTCTTCTTTCTCCACAGCCTTGTCAATACTTCTTGTGTTCTCGATTTTAGCCATTCTGACAGGTGTGAGTGGTATCTCATTGTAGTTGTGATGTGCATTTCCTGATGATGAGTGGTGATGGGCCTCTTTTCATGTGTGTGTTGGCCATCTGTGTCTTCTTTGGAGAAATGTCTGTTCATGTCATCTTCTCATTTTTAAATGACATTATTTGATTTTTTGGGTATTGAGTTGTATCAGTTCTTTATAGATTTGGGTACTAAGCCTTTGTCAGATGTCATTTGCAAATATCTCCTCCCATTTAGTAGGTAGATTGTTTTCTTTGCTGTGCAGAAGCTTTTAATGTTGATGTAGTCCCAAAAGTTTACTTTTGCTTTTGTTTCATGGGAGACATAACAAGAAAAATGTTATGGCTGATGTTGGATTACTGGCTGTGCTCTCTTCTATGAGTTCAAGTCCCACAAGTCTCTGTGTATAGTGAAAGGAAGCGGTCCAGTGTCATTCTTTTGCAGGTGGCTGTCACAGCACAATTTGAAGAGACTTTTCCCATTGCATATTCTTGTCTCCTTTGTCGTAGATTAATCATATGATTGTGGGTTTATTTCTGGGTTCTCTGTTGTGTTCCATTGATCTATGTGTCTACTTTTGTCCCTGTACCATACTGTTTAATTATTACAGCTTTGTAGTATATCTTGATATCTGAAACTGTGATACCTCCAGTTTTGTTCTTTTTCAAGATTGCTTTGGCTATCCAGGGTCTTTTGTGGTTCCATACAAATTTTAGGCTTATTTGTTCTAGTTATGTGATAATGCAATCCCTAACAAAATACCAACAGTATTTAAGTCTGTAGATTGCTTTGGGTAATGTGGACATTTTAACCAAATTCTTCCAATCCATGAGCATGGTATATCTTTCTGTTTTTGTCATCTTCAACTTCTTTTCTCAGTGCTCTATAGTTTTCAGAATATAGGTCTGTCACCTGCCTGGTTAAGTTTATTCCTAGGGATTTAATTCTTTTTGGTGTAATTATAAATGAGATTGTTTTTCTTTTTTTAATTTTTTTTATTTATTTTTGAGAGAGAGGGAGACACAGACTCTGAAAACAGGCTCCAGGCTCTGAGCTGTCAGCACAGAGCCCGACGTGGGGCTCGAACCCACGAACTGTGAGATCATGACCTGAGCTGAAGTCGGACGCTCAACCGACGGAGCTACCCAGGTGCCCCGAGATTGTTTTCTTAATTTCTCTTCCTCCTACTTCATTATAATAGAACTGCAGCGGATTTCTGTATATTGATTTTGTATCCTGTAACCTTACTGAATTCATTTACTAGTTCTGGTAGTTTTTTGGTGGAGTCTTAAGGGTTTTCTATAAAACCTATCATGTCATGTCTTTCAGTAGCGAAAGCTTTACTCCCTTCTTACCAATTTGGACGCCTTTTCTTTTTGTTGTCTGATGGCTGGAGCTAGGACTTCCAGTACTGTGTTGAATAAAACTGGTGACAGTGAACATCTTTGTCTTGTTCCTGATCTTAGGGGAAAAGCTCTCAGTTTTTCACCACTGAGTATGAAGTTAGCTAAGGGTTTTTAATATATAGCCTTCATTATGTTGAGGTATGTTCCCTCTAGATATGCTTTGTTGAGGGTTTTTATCATGAGTGGATATTGTAGTCTGTCATATGCTTTTTCTGCATCTGTTGAAATGAACATGGTTTTTATCCTTTCTCTTGTTGATATGATGTATCACACTGATTGATTTGCAAATGTTGAACCACCCTTGCAACCCAGGAATAAATCCCACCTGATGTTGGTAAATGATTTTCTTACTGTATTGTTGGATTTGGTTTGCTAATATTTTGTTGAGGGTTTTTATACCTATTGGCCTGTAGTTCTTTTTGTATCTTTATCTAGTTTTGGTATCAGGGTAATGCTGGCCTCATAGAATGAATTTGGAAGTTTTCTTTCCTCTTCTACTTTTTGGAATAGTATGAAAAGAATAGGTATTCACCTTTCTTGAAATGTTTGGTAGAATTCAGCTGTGAAGCTCCCTGGTCCTGGACTTCTGTTTGTTGGGAATTTTTTGATTACTGATTCAATTTTATTGCTGGTAATCAGTCTGTTCAAATCTCCTATTTCTTCCTGGTTCACTTTTGCTAGATGATGTTTCTAGGACTTTATCCGTTTCTTCTAAGTTGTCCAATTTGTTGGCACGTAATTTTCCATAATAATTTCTCTGTTGTTGGTTCTTATTTCTCCTCTTTCATTTCTGATTTTTTCTTTCTCTTTTTGAGGAGTTTGGCTAAGGGTATAGCAGCAACTCCTGGTTTCATTGATCTGTTCTATGGTTTTTGTTTGTTTTCTTTCTGTTTCATTTATTTCTGCTCCAGTCTTTGTTTCCTTCCTTCTACTGTTTTGGGGCTTTGTTTGCTGATCTTTCTCTACTTTCTTTATGTGTAAGGTTAGGTTGTTTGAAATTTTTCTTGTTTCTTGAGGAAGGCCTGTATTGCTATAAACCTCCCCCTTTAAACAGCTTCTGCTGCACCTCAAAGACTTTGGACCACTGTGTTTTTCATTTGTTTACATATATGTTTTGATTTCCTCTTTGATTTTTTTGGTTGATCCATTCACTAGGAGTATATTTAACTGCCATGTATCTGTGCTCTTTTCAGGTTTCCTCCTGTGGTTGATTTCCAGTGTCACAGCACTGTGGGCAGAATGGCTTTGATTTTTTTGAATTTATTGAGACTACTTTTGTGGCCCAATATGTAATCTATTCTGGAGAATGTTCCAATGCACTTGAAAAGAATGTGTATTCTGTTTTAGGATGGAATGTTCTGAATATGTCTGGTAGGACCATTTGGTGTAATGTGTCAATCAGCCAGGGTTTCCTTGTTGATGCCTATCTATTGATGTAAGTTCTAGTTAAAGCCCACTCCTAATACTGCATTACTATTGCTTTTTCCTTTGTTATTAGCTGATTTATGTGCTCCCATGTTGGATGCGTAAATATTTACAATTGTTTTATTTTCTTGTTGGATTAGTGTCCTTCTTTGTTTCTTGTTATAATTTTTTATTTTTTTAATGTTTATTTTTCAGAGAGGGAGGGAGACAGAGGATCTGAAGCAGGCTGTGTTACCAGTGCAGCGCCACAGTGATGTGGGGCTTGAACCCACAAACTTCAAGATCATGATCTCAGCCCAAGTTGGGTGCTTAACCGACTGAGCCCCCCCAGGCACCCCTATAATCTTTATTTTAAAGCCTATTTTGTATGATGTAAGTATTGCTACCCTAGTTTTCTTTACACTTCTATTTGCATGATAAGTGCTTTTCTATCCCTTCTTTTGTAGACAGCATACAGATGGATCTTGATTTTGCATCCCATGCCTTTTGACTGGAGTGTTTAGTCCATTTACATTCAAAGTAATTATTGGTAGGTGTGTACTTATTACCATTTTGTTACTTGTTTTATGGCTGTTTTTGTGGTTTTCTCCATTCCTTTCTTTGCTTGCTCTCTTCTCTCGTGGTTTGCTGGCTTTAGTGATAGATTTGATTCCTTTCTCTTTATTTTGCATATCTATTATCAGTTTTTGACTTGTGGTTACCATTAGGTTATATATAACACCTTATCCACACATCAGTCTATATAAAGTTGATGGTTGCTTCAGTTTGAACCCATTCTAAAAGCACTAAATTTTTATTCCTCTCTTCTCCACATCTTAGGTATATGGTGTCATACTTTACATCCTTTTATTTTGTGAATCCACTGACATATCTGTATAGATACCCTTAATGTACTGTTTTTGTGCCTACTTTCCTTACTCCTGGTTTATGGTCCTACCTTTCCACTCAGAGAGTCCCCTTTAACATTTCTTGTAGGGCTCCTTCAGTGGGTGTCTGGGAGAGTCTTCATCTCTCCTTCTATTCTGAATGATTGATTTGCTGCATAGAGTATTCTAGGGTGCGGGTTTTTATTTTCTTCTTCTCCCTTTCACCACTGTGAATATATCATGCCACTCTCTTCTGGTTTGCAACATTTCTGCTGAAAAATTAGCTGGTAGCCTTTAGGGGTTTTTCCTTGTATGTAACTGTTTCCCTGTGCTGCTTTAAAAATGGTCTTATCACTACTTTTTGACATTTTAATTACTATGTATCTCGGTGTGGGCCTCCTTGGGTTGATTTTGCTGTGGGCTCTCTCTGCCTCCTGGATCTGGATTTTTGTTTCCTTCCCCAGATTTGAGAAGTCTTCTGCCCCCCTTTCTCTTCTCCTTCTGGGGTCCCCATAATGCCAATGTTACTATGTTTGCTGGTGTTGCTGAGTTCCCTTAATCTATTCTCCTCATTTTTACTTGTCTTTTTGTGATTTTTGTCCTGTTCTTTCATTTGGGACATGTGCCTCTGCCTTGTTTTGTCTAGCTCTCTATGTTTGGAGATTCAGCGACATCTCCTGCTCCTAAAAGTAGTGGCCTCATGAAGATGCCGTCCCGCATCTTGCGGTGTCCCAATGGCGCCCTCTGCCTATTGTGGGCAGGGTTTGGTCCCTATGTTGGTGGTGGGCCTGTCTGTAGTTGCCTTGGACTTGAGTTGGGTCAGACCAGACCTCTGCTGGGGCCACAGTCGAACTGGCATGTGTGGTTTTCTTCCCCTCCCCCTGGGGCGGTGCTGACCCCTGTCCAGGCTGTGTGCACACTGCCAGGCCTGTGGTGCTGCTGTGGATGGGCTCCTGCTGAAGGCATGGGGGGGGGGCAGGTGTGCAGAACTCAGGTGCAGGGTGCACAGTGTTAGCAAGGTTTGTGCCTGGTCTGCTGTAGGAGGGGCAGGTCCACCGGAGCGTGTGGAAGTGAGGTGCACGGGGTTTGCAGGCGTCTGCTGGAGGGGGCATGTCTGCACAATGTCGGGGTGGGGTGGAGAGTTGCAGCCACGCTGGTTCTCATGGGCATCCAGTGCCTCTGCCTCTAGGCGGAGGGGCAGGGGAGGGAAATGGTGCCCACCAGCTCTTTGGAGAAGTTTTCCGAAGACCCCTGCCCTTCCAGCACAGGTTCTGATATTAGTAAACAAACACCAGGCATTTTTCAAACTGCTGTTTCTATGCTGTATCTCAGTGGGGCTGTTTGTTCTACTGTTTCTTTAAGGTCAAGGGCTCAGTCTCTGATGGCAGGTCTGCCTCTCTCAGAGCTAAGACCCCTGACTGTAAGAACTGGGGAAGTTAAGCCTCTGGTTTCAAGGCCAAATGTTATGGGGATTCGTCTTCTCAGCATGGGTCTCCCATGCCTGGGGTACGGGGTGGGGGGTCTGCTCCTCTCCCCTCTCCACGCCCGCGCAGTCCCTCCCTCGGTCAGGTCAGTATGGTGCCTCACAGTGTCCCTGCCCTTCCTATCCTCTTAGACGTGGCCATTTCTCTACAGTCAGCTGTGCCGTCTCTTCTGCCAGTGTTCGGGTCATTTTCTGGGTTCTTTACCCTGCTGGGGGTGTTATCTGGGTGCATCCACGGGACGAGGTCCCAGGGTCCCCCTACTCTCCCATCGTCCCCAGAAGTCCCTCTTCTCTCACCTTCAGTTTCCAACATGTCAGAAGGAATGAGAATCACTGTTCTCTTACACGTGATGTCCCATTTTTCTCCGGCTGACTTCAAAGGCTTGGGTTTCTTGAATCTGTGTGTATACGCTTTCAGTAAATCTGCAAAACCTGGAGCCACTGTATTTTCTAATTTTTTTTTCCTGCCCCACGAGAATTTTGTCTACCCAGAGAGAACACGAAGGGGAGACGTTAGGAGGAAACTGTTAACTCAGGATTCTACATCCAGTGAAGATATTCTGCAAGAAAGGCAGCAAATACATTTTCAAGAAGAGGGAAAACTAATCAAATCCCTTAGCAGGAAGCCTGTAATAGAAGAAATGTTCTTCAAGGACAGAATTTCGCTTAGAGCTCAACCTCCTACTTTCAATCCCCTTATCTCTAATGGTCTTACTATGTTTCTCTCTTTCAAGGAACTTAAAAGAGGCTGCTTCTCACCTGAGAAAAATATTCTTCTGATATGCGCGCGGCCCACTCAATGCACTGCTCCAGCGGTCGGCAGGGGTTGGACACGTCCGCACACTTGATCAGCATCCGTTTAATCAGAGTCCGGTTCTCTGGAGTCCGAAGCATGGTGTTTATGGCTTCCTCATCTTTATTCATTTCCTAAAACACGAGTGAGATTCAAAGCAATCCAAGTGGGCTCCTGGTACCAAGCAGCTGGGGCCCCACTGTATGCACAGGAAGGCACTGCCAAGATCTATCCATGAAGGTTTCACAGGACAGCGCGGAGGATACTCTGAGCATGGAGCTCAGCCCCTCACCTGACAGAAAGGGAAACCAAGGCCCAGTGAGATCCGAGCAGGACCCAAGAGTAGAGGGTGGCGCTGGAGGTTGGTCTTTGTGACCCTCCCCTTCTTGGCTCTTTCTTCTCTTCTTCCCATTCTAGAGATTTCTCACAGTTGCTTTTTCTTTGTTCTAGCTCTACTGCTCCCCCTTGGGACACGAGTGGTGTCTTATTAACCTACTAAAAAAGAACGTGAACTCTAAACATAAAGGTTTCTCTGCCCTTACCAGGCTCCCTGCTACATACGACCCAGCCCCTAACCCAGTCCCACGGTCGGTACGATTTTGAGAATGAGCCGTCAGGGTACTGTGTCAGATACAGTGATACTGTAGAAGTTACTCTCTTTTGATGTGCACTCATGAAAAGGTTTGTGGTAGACATGAAAAGCAGTATTATTTACTGTTACATTTTATAGATGAGGGCACTGGGACTCAGAGAGGTGAAGAGAGAGGCTTGTCCACGGCTACCCAGCCGAGCCAGGATAAGAACTGAAGGTGGACCTTTAGTCCTGGGCCCCATCTGTTCACAGCGCTACATGCCACCTGGCTCACAGGAGCCCCTCTGGTATGGATTCATAACCCGCGGTATGATGGGCCCGGGGGCAAAGAGCACTGCCAGGGACATGCCAGTCTCTTCGTGCTTTCCAAAGGCGCCAGTCATGTGATTCCCACGAGTGATCACAGTAGTCTACAAAGGCCTGATGGTCCCAGAGGACAGATGTGCTATCAAGATGGGCCCACCCGGAGCCGACCCTCCCGAGGCTGTCTTGACAGGTCTCCTTGCCCCCAGGTCCCCCCGGCAGCCAGCTTCGTGCTGACTCTTCTCTGCAGCTGGGTGACCCCTGTTCCATCCTGCCTGCTGTCAGCTCTTGGTCCCGTATTACTCTGTCCCTGCTCTGGGCCACGAGATGGATTTCCAGTCCCTCGGAAGTAACCCCAAGTACTAACAGATGAGTCACGTGACTTTCAGGTGGAACAGAACACGCAGCTGAGTCTCGGAACTGCGCTGACTCTATGGAAGAAACAAGTCTGTGGCCGAAGTCAGCCAGGGGCAGTGGCCCAGGCAACACGCTATCCAGGACTGGCAGAGCCACTAACAAAGGTTGGTGCAGGTGCCTCTGGGAAGGGAAAGATGAAGGGAGCAGAGTTTTCAATAGGTTTCAGAGTGGGTCGCGCAGGATCAAGGGTGAATGAGCCAAAAGCCAGGTACAAAAGCCACGGTCAAAAGAGTTGCAGAGGTAAAGTGGGGTTAGAATTCAAGGAACTGTGATCCTGGCCTCCTGGGACACCATCCTGAGGGACAGTGACAGTAGCGGTGAGGAGGGTAGTGGAGAAGGCTGTGGGCCGGTGCCGAGATGTTCGGTGTGTATGGAGCAGGTGGAAGGGCGTCGGAGGGAGAGGGACCATGAAGACAGATGCGGCAGGGACTGATCTCAGGCTGAATCTGGTAGATTCGGGTCCCATTCATTAAGTGCCTATCTTGTCCCACTCTTGAGATTTATCATGCCCATTCTTCAGACCAGAAAATGGTGAACAAGAACTCGATTTGTCTGCTTCCGTAGCTGTGGGCCCCTGCCTGGGCAGAGGCTGACTGGTGTCCTTGCCAGGCAGTTGCTGAGGACTCCAGGCCTCAAATCCAGAAATGGGGGCAACAATGATGCACCCTTAGGACCAAACTACAGGGTCCTTCTCAACCTCTACCCTGCTATGACAGCATGGGCACGGTGGGGGTGGGGAATGAGACACCTCAAGGGCTCCCCAGAATGCCCAAGGAGTGGGGAAGGGGATGTGTGTGAGAAAGGGCATAGGAATGACCCACCCAACTAAAGTTAGCTTCAGAGTTTCTATATCTAATTTTTTTCCTGCCAAGTTTTTACCCTTGAAATAATTTTTTAACCAGTGGAAATTAATTCCAGTGTCCCTGCTGGGGGAACCCCTGCACAGCTCACCACCCCCCCCCGCCCCGGTGCTCCTTGTCCTCAGTCTCCCTTACCCCGTTTTCTTCTAGTGCCGCCAGGGGCTTGTTGATGCTGTTGACAAATTTGTTGACGTGCTCAAAGTGCTTTGTCATTTCCGTGGCTAAGACCATGTCGATAATACCCTGGCGCAGCGTCCGATAGTCATTCCTGTTTCAGACAACAAACGAGAGGGCGCTACACGTGACTCATCTGAACCAGACAGGCCCTCCTGAAGAGTCTGTGATCTGGGGTCATGTCCACGGAGCTAAAATTCTCATGTCCCTGGAAGTTGCAGGGGACACGCTGAAACAAGATCATTAGCAAGGGGAAACTGAGGTGAAAATCAAGAAACTCAAGGGCAAGACTTTACAGGCACAGGGCTCCCCGTTCTGTCGTGCAAGGCACATGGTTCCAGGAGGAGGGGACAACGGCAGAGATCGGTGGCTCTGAAGAATGTACCCCCCACAGAGGAACCTTGAGATCCAACAATTTCAGTGCCCAGATGCTTAGAGGGAAGACCTTCTGACAGAGAAACTCACAGGAAACACTCGTCCTCCAGCCCTGGTTATCTCTGGTTCACCCCTTTCCTCCCATCACCCCATTCCTTTCCCTGGACACAACCCAAGTTATCAGGTCTCGTATATTTTCCCAGGGATAACTGATGTATATACCAGCAATGGTGAATGAAGCCTACTGAAATTCTAGAACAGGGCAAAAGGGAGTTTTGTAAAATCAAGAATCTCCTTTTTAAAAAATTTTGCATAAAACGTTCCTTACAAATCCAAGTTACTAAGTGCAGGTCCCTCCCTTGTATGAGGGTCCAGTGACAGACAGAAGGCACTGGACACCGTAATCTTATGGAGCTGAAGAAGCAAGTGAGATGTTAGACAAGTAATGACCAATGACTGATTAAACACGTGACAAGTGCTGTGAAGGAACCTAGCACTGACTAGTCCTTAGCAGGGAAGGCCTCCTCAAAGTCACACGTGAGCACCAACCAGGACGAGAGGGGTGTGGGCACAGGAGGGCAGAGTGGAGTGTCCGGAGCAGAGATGGAAGAGGACAGCCTCTCCGGGTCTCTAAAAGCTCAAGATGTCAGCACTATCCTTGCCGCCTTGAGATGGGAAGACCCAAAGCTGCTGAGTCCTGAAAGCCTCAAGCTCAGTGAAAGAAGCCACCAAAGACCACATCCTGGGCGCGCTTGCATCTGTCATGGGCTGTGCAGAACTGGCGGATCAAAGGAGGCAGGACGTGCACCAGTGGGGATGCCTGGGGCTGGGGGACCTGAGGGGGGCATGGGAAGTGACTGCCAGTGAGTTTGAGCTTCTTTCTGGGGGGCGATGGCCCCACGACTCTGAATATACAGACCACGACCGTCCACTTCGGACAGGTGAACGCTATTGGCATGTGAACTGCATCTCAAAGCTGCCGGAGGGACCAACGTGCTCCCCACCCCAGTGCTCTCACCTCTCCATGTTTTTGAAGATATTGCACTTGCCATCGCGGGCGGTCAGTTGGAAGGCCAGGGCCGCGTGGTGGCTCTCCAGCACAGCGGTGTCATTGTATAGGATGGCCAGCTCGCTGCCGGCGTTGCACAGGAAGGAGTTGGTCCTGCCGGGGTGGTCCACGTCGTGGACGGTGGCTGCAATGAGGGCAGCGACCTCGTCAACTGGATCTAACGTTTGCTGCAAACAAGAGAGCTTTTAAAAACAGGGCAGGGCGCGGAAAGCAGGGAAGCCTTCTATAGAGTCGGCTTTTCTGCCCCCTTTCTCTCAGGTAAAAAGATTCCAGACTTCCGAGAGAAGCCCGTCATCGGGCACAGCCCGTTATCCTGTCTCCACTCAGAATCAGTTTCATGTCCGTACTTGGTAATCAGGGCACATGATCTGATTCTCCGTCTCACACAAATTCAGGACTTAGCAAAGTACGAGGTGTCCTCGCCGGTGTCCTGTCCTCAGCCAGTCTGTCTCTCGACCCCTCACAAAAAAATGTCTGAGATATTGACTTGGGCCAACAGAAACTGTTGTTACTACCGGAGAGAGAAATAGCTTACGATGTACGGGCTGGTCTAGTGTTCCCCACCTTTTGGTGCCATCTTTGTCAGGCTGAGGTCAGGATTTTGTGAGTTTGGTAAAATAATCTGGAGGTTTTCCCTCATTTTCAAGTCTTTGAAAAGGTTGATGTCACATGGAAATAGTCCTTAAAGGGCCAAAGACCTCACCTGACCGTCTTGAGTCCGGAACCCGATTTGGAAGAATTCAATTGGTAAGTTAAGCTCTACATCCATGGTACTGACCTCCTGGCTTCCCACTTCTAGGGTCTGATTTAAAACCTTTTATCTTTAAGGCTTTTAAGTTAGGATAGAAGTGTCTGGCACTTGCTACATTTCTTGATTCGTTTGGTTAGAATTTAGTTTTCTTGGTTGTTTCAAAAAACCATTTTGGATTATCATCTTGCCCTTCTCATTTGTAGTGGTTAGTACTTTTTAACTTAACTTTTAGTTATTAAATTGTTTTGTTGTGTGAAAGTTAGAAAATATAGCCTATGAAATTCCCAAGTTTATTTAAGACATTCACTGTGTCCAGGGAGCAGCAGTAGAATGTAAACATTCTACAGACCCTTGAAAGGAAGGTGCAGGTCTAACCAGTCTTGAAAATTGAAATTGAAATTCAATAGTTTTAACTTTAAATGGGTGAATTGTATATGGATTATATCTCAATAAATGCTGTTTAAGCATGTTATCTATAGAGTAGTTCAAAAGCAATAAATCATAGCAAAAATTATACTATCTTCATAAACTGATCCCTACAGACACGGACGCCCCTCCCCACCGCGCTGGTCTTTGTTTTCATATTTTTATGTAAGACAGTTCTCTCTCTGAACTCTTCATTCTGCCTATGGTCTTGGTCATGGTCACACTGTCCCCTCCCACACACGAGTCCCCTGTGATGGAGGACAACGTGGGACTGGCAGGCGCTGGCCCTCGCTCCGCCTGACTGCTGGCCACGACACTATACCTTCTCACCCCACCAGGAGCCAAGTTCTTAGAGCAGAAGGAGCAAACCACACATATATATATATGTGTGGACGGGGTGGGTGGGGGGCCGTACCTTGTCTGCAGCTTCAGAGTGAGACCCTGGTAGAACAGCCCTCTCCGTTCTTGCTGGCTTTCTCCACGGGGACCAAACCCTGCTCCTTGGAGTCCCGCGGACTGGCGGGGGCCTGTGCTGAACCACCCCGTCGACTGGCCGAGAAGGCGCACTGTCCCGCTGCCCTGCCCTGCCCGCGGGGCACACAGCCAGCTCACCTTTATTCTCTCTCTGCAGAGGAAGTAGGCAGTGGCGTGAAGCACGTCGGCAGCATGTGTGGAGTTGTGGTAGGGGTTACAAGAATGGTAATTGGCTTCGATAATTTGCAGCCACGATCTCAGCGTCGCCTCAGAGCAGTTCAAGAATTCA
Organism: Cryptoprocta ferox; assembly: GCA_028646485.1. Lineage (NCBI taxonomy): Eukaryota > Metazoa > Chordata > Mammalia > Carnivora > Eupleridae > Cryptoprocta > Cryptoprocta ferox. The sequence goes on along the minus strand of CM053560.1, from coordinate 133,487,132 downwards.
CAGATCCCGAAGCGGGCAAACATTTTGAGACCGAGATAAATCAAAGGCCTACAGAGAAAAACGTGCACAGCATTAAAACAAAGAAACAGGCAAAGTTGGAGCCCCAAAGAGGTTCAGATCTGACCAGCAAACCCGAGCCTGGCTTCAGCGAGCGTGCGGGGCAGGGAGGCTGCCTCTCCGGGGCCCTTGGCAGCCAACACCCAACGTCGGCCGGAGCTCACTGGCTGGGGCCCGGTGTGCCGGCCCTGCCCCTCCTCCTTCAGGGACTCCTATTCGCACCAGTAGATTCCTCAAAATCCACGTGACGCGGCCTTGAACCCTATCCTCACCTTTGGACTTGCTGGACTGGTGTTATTGGCCAGATGTCCTGTCTAGAAGCAAAGAACACTTCTGGAAGGTGCCTACGAGCCAGATACTGTCACTGGTCACATAATGGCCTCAACAATCTGGAGCTGGGTGCTGCAGCCGGAGGCGGTTTCCCCTGAGAAGGTGACCAACTGGCCACCAAGCCAGGCCCTTCCTTGACAAGTTACCTCAATCCAGCATCTGGCCTTTGGCTTGGAAGGCCAAGAAACGGCTCCACTGAGGCAGCATCCAGAGGTCCCCAGGATCCCAGGGCATGAAGTGACCTGCCTTGGCCCAATTCACAGGAATGTGGCATCACTAGCACATAAGCCATATGCTCCAAGGTTCGTTTGCTACAGCGTATTCCTTCTACGGCCCTGCCCACATGGGGTGCATGGGACAGAATGTATCGGAAGGCTGACGCCTGGTGGGCATGATGGAAGGGTAGAGGCCGGATGGGGACAGTTCACCCAGACTGGGAGGAGATCTGAGGAGTTAGCCATCCCGTGGGCCATCAGAGCACACGTGTCCCGCAGGTCCCTTGGGCCTCACCACCCGAAAGCATGGCCCTGGATGGAGCTGCAGACAGCCCTTGCCCGTGTGCCCCGCCAGCCAGCCGCTTCAGCCAGCTCTGCTCTTCCATCAAGGTATGAAACTCAAGGTAAAATCCCAGTGCCGTCCCCACTCTGTGTGAGCATACCCAGATCAGGATGTAGAGTTCGGGGCGTCCCCACGCCTGTCACCAACACCGCGATGTGGGGACCTGAGTGGGGCTCTCGCCGCTCTCTCAGTGCACCACCCCCACGCACATCCGTATTTTCCAGGAAAAACCCCTGCCACTCGGAGACGTTACGTCACTTGGTCAACTTCACATGGGCCACGAGTGGGCGGTCTCTGCAGGAGCCATGACCAGTCGGCCCTCCCCGACCCCTCTGCAGCCCTGCTCCTCACCTGCAGCCCCCGTCCCTGCCCAGGGCCTGGCTCGGACGGACCCCGTGCTCCTTGGAGAGCTCTTTCGGCAGAGACCCTCAGGGCCGGGCTCCACGCGGACGCACCTTTTCTGTGTGGCAGCCTCCAGTTCAAAAATATCAAAGTCCCAGTACTCCTCATTTTCCATGGCCCGAGCGATCCGGGGAGGGACGTCGTGGAGGGAGAGGGGGGTGACGATGCTGCTGGGCGCCTGCTGCAGGCCTGCAGGGTGACATGATTTGGAGAATGAGATTAGCCGGGCTTCCCAGTGGCAACCGCTCCTGAGGGAGGACAGTCCTGCTTCTGGGGCAGCTGCTGTGTGTCGGAGGTTCATGCCCGACCACGAAACTTCTTACTGCTGAGAAAAGTTAATGTTATCGTTAACAGAGAGTCAAAAGATTCAAAAGTTAACACTTACTTTTTGTTGAAAGAACATATTCATTCCCAGATAGTCTTCGCAAACCATCCTGATAAAAATCAAGGAAACAAGAAAAAAAGTCACAAATATTCTTTACTTTTTTTTTTCATTTTTAAAAAATGTTTTTATTTATTTTTTGAGAGAAAGAGAGTACGAGCAGGTGAGGGGGCAGAGCGAGAGGGAGACACAGAATTCCAAGCAGGCTCCAGGCTCTGAGCTGTCAGCACAGAACCCGACGTGGGGCTTGAACTCGTGAACCATGAGATCATGCCCTGAGCCGAAGTTGGACTTTAGCTTCACTGACTGAGCCCCCCAGGTGCCCCAGCTATTCTTTCCTTCTTGAAAACGCTGGGAAGGACAGTTGGTCCCAGAGGGCAGCCTTTCCAGCAACGCACCCCAAGGCTCCCGGCTCCCCTGGGGTCGACCACTGAATGCAGTCACCTAACACAGACCATGAGGCCTGATGGCGGGAAAACTGGCTCAATTCAGGGGCAGCACCAGGGGGTGAAGCCCCAAAGCCCAGTGTTCTTGTGGGCCCTCAGCACTGGTTCAGTTGTTTAGGGACAACTGGCCTCTGCCCTCAAGCCCTTCCCCACCATTTCTTGCTACTCGCCCTCACTGCGATGGACACTGGGATTCCTTGAGAACACTGCATTCCTCTGGGCCCTCTGCCCCCTCACTCCGCCCGGCTGCCTCTCGGGGTGAGAGCCCTCCCACCTTCCCTCGCCTTTCCCCTCACCCTGGCACCCCATCCCACCCCCGGTGTTTCTGGCCCTCACATGCGGCTGCAGGAGCCTGTGCCTCAAATAGGCAAGACCACGGTTAGACATTACCGTAACTGGGCACCGCTCCACCCTTCAGATGGCTGCCCAAAACCTTGTTTTTAAGAAATCAGGTGAGCTTCAGAAAGCAGGCATGGGGAGGGGAATTTCTGTTGTTGTTGTTGTTGTTTTTTGTGGCGGGGAGGTGGTGAATTTTACTTCTGAGGAGATGGAATGAGGTTTTCCACAAAGTTGTTCTTCCCTTGCGAGACCTCTCCGCTAGACGGGCTTGAGGAGGCATCCCGGACCACCAAGAGCCCACGGTATGGAGCCGCCAAATCTGCGGAGGATGTCTGGGTGACAGCCCTGGCCAGAGCACAGCTGAGCCCGGGTGATGGCGGGGTTCAGGCCACGACAGCCCTACATCCACTGAGCTCTGTGCGGCCTAACCCCTGAACACATAACCTCTGGGAAAACAAACAAGAAAAACAGGCTCTAGCCAGCGGCCGGCTGTAACAGTCAAATACACTTACCGACATTAAGCCCCCAACAAGGTCATTGGCATGAGGATCATCATCCTTAGCACCGAACTGTGGCGAATACAATTCAGTGGTTCTCAGAATTTCCAGCACACGGTCTAAGGCTTCTGTCACAGGCATGGGGCTGCTTTCCTGGGCGGCGTTGATAATGTTGATAACCTGCAGAATGGAAAGAAGACGTGAGTGTTACACCTCCCGAACGGTGGGAGGGCAGTGCAGTGGGGCAGGCTGGCAGGGGCGCTCAGCGCGAACTCAAGGCCAACTACGACTTTCATGTCACATCCTCTCTTCAGAGGAGGCAGTTCTGTGCGACTATGAGAGCACGATTATCGGTGCGGGTCTGTTTCCTCTCTCTAGAAACAGTCTCCCTGGAGGACAAGGGACTGCCGTGCGTGCCGGGGGGACCGCACACGCTGCTTCACCTTGGTGATGGGCGCCTCGATCGTCATGGAATGTATCCGGGCCATGGAGGAGTGCCGTCTCTGGCTGCTGACTGTGGAGAGACCACGAGATGCAGAGCTCAGGGGACGCGCAGCCCCAGGTGCCTGCTGACCGCCCCAGGCTCTGCGCCCTCCCCCCCGTGCTCCGCTGCTTAATAAACGGATGGAATGAGAACTACGTGATCACCTGGCTTCCGCCCCGTCCCAGGGAGTCTGGGTTCTGCCAGAACCAGCCCTGCTCCCTTCAGTCCTAGGCACTAGGATGCACGTGTCCCCCTAGCCCAAACCTCTGAGGTCACAGGCCGGAGGAAAAACAGAGGAAACAATCTAGCAAGTCAAGGCCAAACACTTAGCCTCTTTTTGTGTTTATAACAATAAAGCTTTTAATATTCAGCTTGCCACGATCCAGGAGCAAAAATGTTCTGGAAGACAATGCCACACAGGCTCTTTGTTTCATATATGGCAGGAGCGATTACTACAATTTGCCATCAACCAAAATACGTGAATTTTGGGTCAAATTTCTCAAGGCACCTTTTGGGGTTTTCCACTATGATGCTTAATCTAGACCAACTAGGTAAATACTGTAAATGAGGCAGCACTTCTCAGGCTCTGTCTGAAGTCTGTAGGTTTTCTGTTTCTACGGTCAAGATACGGCTCCTCTGGGGTAAAGGGAAGGCTGGGCAGTGTACAGACAGGAACAAAATGGACACATAGAGTTCTGTGTGTCTCCCTTGAAAGCCCCACTGTCAGGCCAAATGCTGTTTACCAGAGACCTTCAGGGACCACAGGCTGTTCCAAAGCCCGATACGTCAACCTCGTTTTACCAAACTGAGGTCAAAGGAGAAACACTGTGCAAGATTAACAAACTCAGGAGCTCTTAAATGCTTGAAATTTGGGGGACCCACAACACTCCCTAAATCTAATTCTGGTGACCAGCATATGGATGCCAGCTTTCCATTCTACCTATAAGGTCATTAAACCAAAAATAATAACCACTATTTCATTACTACGTCATGAAAGGACCTGTTCTCATTTAAAAATGTAACGAAGGGGGTGGGGGACACCTGGGTGGCTCAGTCAGTTAAGTGTCCAACTTCAGCTCAGGTCATGATCTCGTGGTTCCCGGGTTTAAGCCACACAGTGGGCTCTGTGCTGACAGCTCAGGGCCTGGAGCCTGCTTTGGATTCTGTGTCTCCCTGTTTCTCTGTCCCCGCTGCTCATGCTCTGTCTCTTGATCTCTCAAAAATAAACATTAAAAAAAATCTAACAAAAGAGGCATCTACTTGTAAAAATGAAGAAAAAAAGCATACAGAAGAAATAACGGTCATAAAGACTGTCCTGTGTGTGCATAAAACCCAAAGGAATCTACAAACTCTGCCCTTACAGCCAGTGAGTAAGTTTATGAAGATTACTGGGTACAAGGTCAGTACACAAAAGTCACTTATATTTAGGAATATATGTAAGGAAAGATGCATAGGATTTATACACTGAAAATGCAAAACACTGAGAGGAAATAAAAACAGCCTAGAGACACAGAGTATATCCAGGGTTTGAAAAATTCTGTATCACTGAGCCTTCCATTTTCCCTAAATTGATCTGAGGATTCGAGACATTCTTAGACAAAACCCCAGGAGGCCATGTGTGTGTAAAGGAACAAGCTGATTCTAAATCTTATATGGAAACGCATAGGACTTGGAACAGCCCAGACAACCTTGAAGAACAACTTAGTACTGCCAGATATCGAGACCGGAGAGGCTGCAGCAATGCATGGTGGTAATGGTGCGTGCACAGCCTGAAAGAACAACGAAACAGAAGAGTCCAGAAAATGACCGTAGGTTTATAGTGCCCTAATTTACAATTATGGTACTGCTGAAAAAGATGATTTTTTTCAATATGCTGAGGGGCCAACTGGATTTCCATATATGGAGAAACTTCAACCTTGAGCCCTCCCCTCCCCAGTTAGACTCATTTGAAATGGATCACAGACCTAAGGTGAAAGATAAAACAATAAAGCTTCTACAAGAAAAACATTAGGGAATATCTTCATGACCTTGGGACGGGGAAAGATTTCCTGAACAGGACATAAAAAAGCACCAGCTACGATAGAAAACCCCGATAGAAGGAGCTTTATTAAAATTAAGAATTTCTGTTCTTTAAAGACCACTAAGAGAGTGAAAAGGAAAACCACAGACTAAAATATATTTGTGATGCACGTATCCAAAAGAGGACCCATATCTAAAATATATAAAGAATTCCAGGGTGCCTGGGTGGCTAAGTGTCCAAGTCTTTTTTTTTTTTTTTTAATGTCTGTTTATTTTGAGACTGAGAGGGATGAGAGGGAAACGGAGGGAGAGAGAATCCCAAACAGGCTCCACGTCATCAGCTCAGAGCCTGACACGGGCCTCGATCCCACGAACCGTGAGATCATGACCCGAGCAGAAACCAAGGGTCAGATGCTTCACCGACTGAGCCATCCAGGGGCACCAGCCCCAGCATCCAACTCTTGATTTTGGCTCAGGTGATGATCTCATGGTTGTGAGATTGAGCCCCATGCTGAGCCCCATGCTGAGTGTGGAGCCTGCTTGGGATTCTCTCTCTCTCCCTCTCTCTCTCTCTCTGCCCCTTCCCTGCTCCCTCTCTCAAAATAAATAAGCAAACATTAAAAAATACAATATATAAAGAATTCCTATAAGCCAACAAGATAAACCCAATTATAAAAACGGGCACAATATCTGAACAGCACTTCACAAAAGAGGATTTCCAAATGTTCAGTAAGCGTGTGAAAGGGGTACTCAATCACATTAGTCATCAGGAAAGTTAAAATTAAACCATATGCACCAGAATTGCTGAAACTTAAAATGCTGAGCTAACCAAGTCGGGAGGGCTGTGGAGCAACCAGAACACCCACACCTCAGCCACAGGGGGTGACCTGGTACAACTCCTGCCAGAGAGGTGTCCGCAGCTGCCCGAGGGCCCAGCACCCCACTTCCAGGCAGGACAGGAACACACACGTCCACCCCCAGGAAGACTTGCATAAAAACATTCACGCAGCTGCCTCATTTTTCTTTTTTTTTTAAGTAGGCTCCACGCCCAGCACAGAGCCCGGTGCAGGGCTCGATGCAGGGCTCGAACTCACAACCCTGAGATCAAGACCCGGATGCTTCACCGACTGAGCCACCCATGTGCCCCTGCAGCCTTATTCTTAACAGCCCCGACGCGGAAAGATGAACACAGATGCCTCAGAAAACTCCGCGAAGCACAAGAGGCCAACCTAACTTACGGTCCTAGGATCGGGGCCGCCTCTGTGCGGTAAAAGGTGTGCGCGCGTTTTCTGTATCTGCTTTGGCGGGGGGTGGGGGGAGCGGTTACGCGAGTGTACAGAACTGTCGAAACTCACAGAACTGAACATTCAGTATCTGAATTTCACTGTAAGTAAATTGTAACTCCGTTAAAAAAATAATAGCGACTAAAAACCAGAAACATCACAGGAAAAATGTTTAACTCTTAAAAGGACAGAGATGGACCGAGTGAGCCTAAGGACAGACAGAAGCAAGAACGGAGGAGCGGAGACAGCTGTGGGCGTGGGTGACCTCGCCCCTGCCCGCTCTACCCGAGGGAGGACCACGGGGCTGTACGGGTGGGGGCCGCTCCCGCCGGGCACCACGCACCCTCACTTACCCCTCACACAACTCTCTGTGGGCAGCACACTTGCCCCCGGCTCACGGTGAAGAAACGCAGGCACACGAGCCTACCCACAAGGTTGCGCAGACAGTACACGAAGCTGGGACTGGACTCAAGGTCATTCTGAAGCCTGAGCCCATTTCTTGCCCGTGTAGCGGGGCGGGGCCTGTGCAGTCTTTCCAGTGCGGGACAGACACACTTGTGTTTTCTGAGCCTCGCAACAAACCTGAGGGCACTCGATCTCTTGTATAATCTGAGTTGCCGTCACCCTGGAAAGTTGTGGCTTTTTATCTAGTGACAACCGACCCCACACGCTTCCCTGTTCACCTCGGGCTCCAGGAAAGTACCCCGCCAGCAGGAGTATTTGCCTCCACTAACCATTTTCATTGCATTTTAAAAACTACTAAATCATTCAGGCCACATATCTATGTAATCTTAAAAAACTATATTCCAATTAAAACTTAAAATATTTGCTTAACGAGCGTCTTTCGCATCTCCAAATGCAGCTCACCTCCCCACCAAAGGGGAGTTTCCGTGGCAACCCACAACGGAGTAAGTTAAGAACTTCTAGATGCATAACGCATTACCCATCCAATAACGGAGATCAACGGCCATCCTCCGCTGTTCACAGTTTAGAAAATCAACTACAGGACAGAGAGTAAGATGCATCCATCAAAGGCTGAGAATGGAGCCGGCGGCAGGAGGCGGGGGAGGGGATACGGACACGGGCTGTAGAGCGCCCCCTCCCCCGTCCTGCACTGCAGCTGGACAGGGACCCGGAGAGGAGACTGGGGACCGAGGGTCAGGTGTCCCCCTGTTCCACCTCGTCTTTGCACCTACCTTCACTTGCTCGAGAGGCAACAGCTCGGACATCTAGCGAGCTTTTCCTTCTGTCTTTATGTTTGCCTGACTGATTATCTGTGGAGACAATTAAACTATAAATCACCTCTTCAAAGGGATTTTGACAACAGATTAGGAAAATTACCAATTTACAATTTTTCAATAACAAAATGTGGGAATTAGAATACCATTTAAGAAACCCCCCAAATCAACAGAATGCCCAGAGATGAAGGCTTTGACCAATGAGGTTGGGGGGGGGAGGACTTTCTCAAAATGTCCCACCTGGTTACAGTCACGAGCAAGTGCCCTACAGATTCCAGATGATGTCATTACAGAGTCCTGGGACATGAAGCCAAAACTAGAAGAAATGCACTCAGAAATTTTCCTATTCTACTTCTATATAATTGGGTAAAATGGTGAAAAAATTTTGATTCCCACCCATCCTTGCCGCAAAGGGATTTTTTTTTTTTTTTTAAACAATACATGCTCTAGAATGTCCCAGGGCGGAATGTCCCTCTTTTCAAGGGTAGCACAGGGAGCACGGACTGGGTTGGGGTCTATTTCAAATGACAGTTTATCTTTGTCCCCGACCCCACTGCTCTTCCAGGTTGTCTCTGCCTTCTGTCTCCCTCGACCCCGTGCCAATCAATGACAAGGCAGAGGTGACCTTCCTTCCCCCCCCTCCTCTGTGCAGGTGCTATACGTGGTACGGAGCCTCTCCAATCTGTCCCCACTTCACAGACGAGGAAACCGGGAGCGGCCCTGCTGATGAGCGGACACGGGGCCTCCCGCCCGCACGCACGTCTCCTCCTCCTCCTCTTGGCCTCTTCACCCGGAGGCCTGCTCAGCAGCGGGACGTGAAGGCAGGCGCCAAGCATCCCTCCCCGCCGTCCCCACCGTCAGGAAGTTCCTGCACTTGGCCTGGGCCCCGTCAGTGAGGGGGTGACTGTCAGGTGACTGAGGACCTCCTTGTTTCTACACCTGAAGGACACAGTTCAACTCTTACCAGACGTGACTGCGGTACTAGACACAGCTACGCACTCTTTCTGGAAACTCATGGTTTGCACACATTCACCTTCTCCTGGTTTTCCTTCTGTCTCCTACTCTTCCTTCCTAATCTCCCTCTTCCTCAGCCCCTTCTTCATGGCCCCCTCTTCCTCGATCCCAAGGTTCTGTCCTAGGCCTGCTTGTCTTCTCAGACAACACGTCTCCTCAGGAGATCTTGTTTCTTCCTACAGCTTTTAACTAACTGCTGTGCTGCTGTCCTACGCCAGGCCTCTCCTGACAGCCAGACTTCCATCTCAGCCGGCCACTGGCCACCTCCAGCTGGACCACTCCTGGTCTCCCCCACATCCTACATGACTTGTCCGTACCTGTCCCTCAACTGGTCAGCTAAGTCTACACATTTTATCTCCTCAATACCTCTTCAATCTACCCCTGCTCTGTCCCTGTCCTAGGCAGACACGTGCCATCCGCCATCCTCCTCTGGATTATAATGATGACCTCCCACACTCGTCTCATAGTCCCCAACCTTGTCCCCTTCAGCCCATTCTCTGTAGGCGGCCAGGTGATCCTCCTAAAACAGATCACTCTCCCAATTACAACAATCCAATGGCTCATCATTATTTTTAGGACACAATTTAAACCCCGCAGGGTGGCACCCAGAGTCTGGGAGAATTGGGTCTCCTCTTTCCAGCCATCACCACCTGTATGTGAAGTGCTCGTTCACCTCACAGCCTTCTACGCCTTGGTACAAACTGCTCACCTCCACTTGGCAACGTACCCCTTTACCTGGTTAACTCCTGATCCTCTTTGAAGATGTGGTTCAGGTACCATAACCTTGGGGAATGTTCCCCTAATGCCTCCCCGCACCCCCAACATTGCCAGTAATCACTTACTTTATTGTCTGCCTTCCTCACCTGTGCCAGACGACACGAGGGCAGGAACAGCCTTCCTCTCTTTTTCCTGGGGGGCCAGCACTGCCCAGCACGTAACAGACACTCAACAGACACCTGCACATCTCTGAGCGGGGGTGAAAGTGCCGTCTCACACAACACTGTGCTTCTGTGGCTCCTTGCCTGAAACCCTGCAGCGCCAGGGTCAGAGTAACTGGCTGGCAGCCGAGGACAGGACAGGCCTCTCGCCTCACCTGCTGTGACCACACGTGGCTGTCAGCACACCTGCCTCTCCTGCCTCCGACGCAACACTGTATTGTCTCCGATGCTCACTCCCTCAAGTTGGATCCTCCCCCGGCCACACACGACCCGGGCGTGTCTCCCCGAGCTCCATGGACGTTCCATCCACATAGGCCCGATACGGCAGCTTGGCACCTACAAGGTACTCCTGCACTCTCCTCCCCTGTAGCCACTCAAGGAGGAGTTAAGTTTAGCAGATGCAGCCAAGCAGAGGAAGGGGCATCTCCAGGAGGAGGAAGCCACTTGTGCTGACAGAGCAGGGTGTGGCTGCCCAGAAGCGAAATGCGGTGCATGTACCAAGGACGGGGCTGCGGCAAAAGTGGAAGGAGACACACAGGCTTTCATTCATACTGAACCTTCTAAAGTCACTTTACTGCTATGTAAATACTCAATCTTCCTGCTTCCCGTCCGAGACCAATCTGGAACAGCCCGCACCTGCCAGGATGCCCCTCCCCCCCGGCCGGCTCTCAGAAGCAGACTCGGGGACCGCCTAGGGGGGATGTGGGGTTCACACCTCAGGCAGACTGCAGGCCCTACGGAGCTCAAGCCAGGCGCGCACACCGGTGAGCGCACAGCAAACAGGAGCGGTGCAGGCACCTGGCCGGTTCCTGGACAGAAGGCTGCGCAGGCGTCCGCCGCCCAGGCTCAGACCCCGCACCACCTGCGACTTGCGCTCTGCTCTAGGCTCTCAATGTCCTGTTCCATCGGGTGCGATCCTCCCACGCTGCCCCATCTTTTTAGTAGAGAAAAATGAGCAACATTTCCTTGCCATGCTGGGTGAGTCCAGGGAGCCCTGGAGGAGCAGCGAGGGTGGGCACGGCTCCAAATCTACAAAGAGCCGCTGCCTCCACTGCCGTGTTAACGCTGTGCTGTTGGCGTGAGCGCCGTTAAAAAATTGTTTTAAAACAATGTATTCATTTTTTGAGAGACAGAGACACAGTGTGAGCAGGGGAAGGACAGACAGAGAGAGGGAGACGCAGAAGCTGAAGCAGCTCCAGGCTCTGAGCTGTCAGTACAGAGGCGGATGCGGGGCTCGAACCCGTGAACCGCGAGCTCATGACGTAAGCCGAGGTCGGCCGCTTAACCGACTGAGCCACCCAGGCGCCCCTCCCGCCCATTTTTTTTAATGTTTGTTTGTTTTTGAGAGACAGAGAGAGAGACAGAGTGTGAGCGGGGGAGGGGCAGAGAGCAGGAGACACAGAATCCGAAGCAGCTCCAGGCTCCGAGCTGTCGGCACAGAGCCTGATGTGGGGCTCAAACCCACCAACCGTGAGATCATGACCTGAGCCGAAGTTGGACGCTTAATGACCTGAGCCACCCAGGCGCCCCATGAGCTCCATTTTGGTTATGGGGAAGCTGAGAACTTGGTGTCTTGCATGACTTGCTTACAAGTCACTGCTGGAAACGCAGCAGACTTTCAGAGAACTTTCTTGGACATTCTCAACAGTTCAAGCATCTGTGGACTGCCCGCTCTGCCCCGGGACCACCGACCTCCCAAAAACCAGGTTAGCAAGCTGCCTGTCAGCCCTCCTCCCTGGCGTCTCTACCACCTCCACCTGAGAAAGCTCACTTCCCGCAGACGCAGAGGAGCACTCCAGGTCCTCGAAGGGCCCACGAGGGTGCCTGTAAAATATGCTGAAGCCCCCATTCCGCGCCGCCTGGCCTGGAACCTGTCCCGATCCTGGAGGCCTTTCCTGCCCATCCCGTCGTCCTGAGCTACCCAGTCCGCTACCCAAGAAACACAGAGTGCAGGTCTCATAAGCAGAGACACACGCTGGCAGGCGGTGGCTGTGCACTGAATGCTGGGTGCACGAAGGACTTGCAAGTCCTGCTTCCCTACACACGCCCTCCGCGTCTGCTACTGCCACCCCCACCCGCAGCGCTTGGCCTTCCTGCCTCACCTCCTCTCGTCCGGAGAGCTGCCAGGCCCGAGACTCTGGCCTCTCCAGACGCCACCGGGCATCCCCACCGGGCCACTCCAGGCACCTCAGATGGACCAAGTTCAAATCTAAGCTTGCTGTCCTCTGCCCGCACAAACCTGGTCTTTCTCCTGCACTTACTATTTTCATCCATGTCATCCAGTGGCCAGGCTAGAAATCTGGGTGACGTTCTCGAGCATTTTCCCGGCCTCCCTTGCACTGCGCTGGCTCCCAGTCCTCCCCACTGTACCAAGTGTCTCCTGAGTCCAGACTCTGCCTCGAGTCTCCTCTCCACACTGTCACCGTGACTATCTTTCCCGGAAGGGGTCCCCTCTCATTTACCAATTTAAAGAGAGACTCCCCGGCCCCCCTCTGCTTGCAGGAGGAAACCCAAGCTGGCCTGGCCCGGCATCGCCTGTCTCGAAGGCTCTGTGCGCACTGCTCGTCCCCGCAGGAATGTTCTTCCTGTCCTCAGGCTGCCCCCGCCCTCTCCCCAGAGACCAGCTCAACCCCCCCCCCCCATCACCACTGCTGGCACGTGACCCCCCCCCCCGCTCCCCCACTGTGGCACTAAAGAGTACAGTCTGTTCAGATTACTGCTCCCTCCCACCCCACAGTGAACTCCATGTTCGTTTCTGTGCCGAGAGCCAGGCTCAGGGCTGAACCCAGACCAACTCAAGGCTTACAAACTGGACAGATGACACAGCATCTTTGGTGACGCAGGGTATCATGTGAAAACAGCACACAGACCAGAAAAAGGGGACACGTGCTGGGAATTTATCACTTTTCTGGACACCCAGAATCCGACCCCCCTTTCTGGGAAGGCGAGGACCCCCCTACTCCGTACTGTGTTGGCAGCAGGGGAGCCGGTGACCAGGGCCCAGCCACGTGAGTGCTTCCAGCGGGATACGAACAGCCGCGAGCGCGGCAATGAAGCAAGACTGTGAGGAAGCCACCGTGCCCATGGTGACGGCGGCACCGTGCCAGGATGTCAGCAGAGCCTCGGTGATGTCAGCACACTGCTCCTAGCATGCCTTCGACAGTGGGGACGGTCACCCAGCTTCCTGTGCTGTTTCTCTCAGATCTGTTCTTAAGCTTTTCCGTACAATCTGTGAGCCACCCTGTTTCCTTCCACTAAACTCCTTTCCTGCTTCAGAAGGGACAGTGCCGTGTGTCACCAAAGGCCCTGGCTGGTCCACGGCCCAGGACTTCTCACTGTCTTCCCAGGGCAAGATGGTGGTCGGCAGTCTTGTGGAACTAAGGGTGGTTACAAGGCTGGGGGCAGGGGGGAGCCCGGGAGCCAGCTCCTTGGAGATGGGGAAGACTCCGAGGTGGGCACCGATCGGGTGCCCGAGACAGAACGGCACAGACGCAGTCTGGTAGGCTCTTCCCTTGCCCGACACCTAGGACTGGGTCACGGACTCCCCCTGCCAGTCCCCGCCCTGCTGCTGCTTGGTGGCTGACACTGAGGTGGCATTTAACCCTCTGAGCTTCAGTTTCTCTCTCTGTGATAAAGGGGTGTTGACGACAGCCAGGCCTACCTCACAGGGGCTCTTCTGAAAGAAAAAAATATCCAAGTAGAGGTGCCCCACGACCTTGCAAGTGTAAGGGTCAATGTCCTGCGCTTGCTGGCTCCACCCCGACCCCTCCAGTCCTACAGTCCGGCTTCTGCCCCCACCGCCCTCCTGACCCTGCACATCTACAGGTCATAAGCGCGTTCTTGGATGGAAGAGCCAAGGTCTCTCTCCACCTCTGGCTCCGTACAGCCCTCCCTCGCCTCTGCGTGGCCAGCTCTGACCACGACCCAGGCTTCCCTTCTCCCCTCCCCTGACCGCAGTAACACCCCCAGGAGCCTGGTGCAGGTGGGTCTCTGGGAACTGCCTCCCTGGCTCCTTTCCTGCCATCTCTTCCTCCGTAACCCTGAAGTCTCTGCTCCCCTTCCGACCCCTGGGCCCCACCTCATGAGTCCCACACCCGGGTGCCTCGTGCATGCTTCGCTGGCCAGCAAGTTTACAACTCTAGTCTCAATCTCTTTGCAGAACACAGAGGCAAGGCCTCTGGAACTCTAGAGAAACGATCACGCTGCTACTCGCCTGCTCAAAAGTCCTCAGATTCCCACTACCTGCAGACGAAAATCCAAATCTCCTACCTGGTGTCCAAGGATCCTTTGTGATCTCAACTGCCCTTCCCACACTGACCGGTCAAAATTTAGTCCTGTTTTTCCTTGAACATGTTCTGACCTTTCCCTCCTCTATGACTGTTCTTATTTCTGGAACACTTTTCCTTCCACACCCCTCTCCTTCTTCAAGTCCACCTCTCCCTGTCTGGAACTTTCCCCCCTTCCTCTGGGCCGCCATGGCACCGGTGGTCCTTTCCCACCCACCACCGATCACTTCTTCTAGCTGCTGTGTCCCCTGGCGATCAGCTGGTCTCTCTTTCTCTCGTGGGAAAGCCCTGACGGCTCCTGGAGCGCCCGCAGAGCAGGCCGCCAGCTCTGCCGCGTCCTACGTGGGTCACTCTTGGGCAGGTCATTTAGCCCTTCAGGTTCCCTGGCTGCAACAAGGGAACTTCATCCCCCAAATGTCTACCCCCCCACACCCCCCCCGCCAGTCACTGCAAGGCTTCAATTACATACACTAATTCAAACACTTAGTATGGGGCTGTGGGCACAGTACACGCTCAGAAAAACACCTAGAATGAGTGAATGAATGTTCTGGCACTGCAGGAAAACAACAGTCTTCTCCCCGGAGGCTCCTACGGCTGGCCGGGTGACCAGAGCACCATCTGGCACAGCAGGCCCCTGTCAAGCACCCACATGGGCTTGCTGCAGAGCCTGTGGCTGTCACGGCCCAGCCCCTCGCCCAGGGTGGCCAGAGCAGGGAGCGGGCTGGGTGAGGCCACGGCACATGGTGGGAGCAAAGAGGCGATTCCAGGCCAGGGAGAAACATCTGCGCTAACACAGACGTGGGCCTGCACGGACAAGGTCCAAGGTGTGACAGGGGACAGATACGGGGTGAGCCAAGTCTGATGGGGTCCAGCTCTCTGCCCACTGGCTGCAGGGGACTACTGTCAGATGAAGATGTCCCTGCTCAGTGCTGTGGCCTGACATCCAACACTGTTGCCTCCTGGAGCACAGATGAGGCCAACAAACCACAATTCCCTCAACCCATCTTCGTGTAAGTTCACGCACAGGAGGCGACCAGTTCTCTCCCCACCCAACGCCCGTCAGAATCGCCACGAGTGCTCGGGCCCCTGGACGCGTCACCCCGGCCAGGAAGTCAGGGAGACAAACACTGTGACACTGCGGCGGCGGGAGGAAAGCAGTCCCACCTGCGCGCAAGGCACCAGACGGAGTAGGGGTCTGTTTCTCTTTTTCTCAAAAGCCCGATGGCCCCTAGGAGTGAACGCGGAGCAGCAGAGCAGCGTACCTGTGTGAGGGTCAGACTGAACACTGTCACTTCGTTTCTCAGCCTGGAAATGAATGTAAAAGCCGTTAGTTCCGATTACTACTTATATAAGCAGGGCCATCTGGCTGGGGTACACCTGGGGGCCCAGGGCCCCTCTTACGTACCTTATTGTTGCCACTGCACACTCTGATAATGGACACATAGTGTCTAATTTTTCTGCAAGTAGAAAACAATGTGTTATTTCTCTCCCGCTCTCTATCCTGACGGAGATGTAGCTAATTTTCGTCGTGAAAGCTTCTTTCTTTCACGATGCACAAAATGCTTGGAGGAGAACATCTGTACTGTTTGTGGCCAAGGCCAACAAGAGGCACACCAGAGTCTACACACACCCTCTGGTGCCTCTGCAGACAAGAAGCTGACTCTCCAGTAAGAACAACACGATTCTTCCAAGTCATCACAACTCTGGATTGTGAGTCCAACAGACTATAAACACCTGTGTTTTAAAAATTGGACTGTTAACCAACCAACAGCCTTGAAGTCCTTAGCATGTTTTCATGGTCACAGGCCTCTGTACTGATGTTCTTTCTCAGGTTCTAACATACAGCGTGCTCACAGCCATTCAGGGCCGAGCCAGAGGCCACGCTGGGGTCCAAGGCCACGGGTAGCTCAGACAGCGTGGGGTGGGAGGTGCTTAAGACAAAGCACCCAGGGCTCATCCCGGAAGTCGAAAACTTGACTCCTCGCTTATTAGTAAATAAGGCCCCAGTAGGGCCTTCCATTTTTCCACTCTTCCCCTGGATAATTAAATCCCTAAATAATTACTGCAAAAACTTTGGAAAGGACACAAAAAGGCAAAGAATCAGAACAGAGAGCCCACACAGACCCGCCTCCCTGAGGCGATCGCCAACTGGCAGCCAAGGCTGGTGACCAAGCACGTGAGCCATGTGGTCACTGCAGCAGCCGCGCTCCACTGAGCGCTGGCGGCCAGACCCTGGGCCAGAAACCCTCAAGCCTCAAGTTTCCTCATCTGTAAAATGGAGATGATCAGGTGCCGACACCACAGCACGTGCTCAGGCTGCAATAAACTGACACCTCACAGGCACTGAGAGCCTGCCTGGGTGGGGGGTGGGGGGGCAGGCTCGAGGAACAGAGCAGCTGGTGGGACCCCCCCACCCACCACCACACCTCTTCCTGCTCTTTTCTTCCCTTCTTCTAGTTTCAGGAAAGAAATCACACGGTGGGTATGATTTTACATTTTCATTTTGCATTTATCTTAAGCATTTTCCCTGTTTAATTTCTAATGGTTCCACGTTTTATTGTTGGGTGTCCTGCAATTCACGTTCATCATCTCCCAGCGCTCTTCCTATTTAAGATGGACCGAGGGGCGCCTGGGTGGCTCAGGTGGTTAAGCGTCTGACTTCGGCTCAGGTCATGATCTCACAGTTTGTGGGTTCGAGCCCCGCATCGGGCTCTGTGCGGACAGCTCAGAGCCTGGAGCCTGTCTTTGGATTCTGTGTCTCCCTCTCTCTCTGCCCCTCCCCTGCTCATGCTGTCTCTCTCTTCTTTCAAAAATAAATAAAACATTTTAAAAAATTAAAAAAAAAAAAGATGGACTGAGACAAGCCACGGGGCTCCTGCTAGACGACGCTTTGCAATCCGCAGGCACCTGTGTTTTAGATGAGAATTTCTATAAAGGGCAGTGTTTTAAATACTTTTATCTCTTTGATAGGCCTATGCAGGAATAATACAAAGGCTATCAAATTAGGTAAAATTCTTCTAAATACAGGGAGTCCACCAGTTAGTGTTCCTCACGCACAGCTTAATAAAGTGGTGTTCTAATTTAAATACGTCAGTCTCTTTTGTGTCCGTGCAGCTGAAGCAAGACTGTCTGGAACCTGGTGGCTCCAGGTCACAAGTGGGAGGGCCAAACTGTAGCCACAAGAAATGGTCTGGAAGAATGTCATTCTTGGATGATGTCTGACTTTGTCATAAGTCTTTTAAATTTCTGTATGCAGTTCCTGACTTAAATACTCAGAGCAAATTCTGCAATAAAGCCAACCAGAGCATGCTGCCCGAAGTATGTGGTTTCCACTCACCCTCCCTGTCCGACGACAGGTATTATCTTCACGTTCTGTTGTATGCTGTCTCCGTTTTTCTTTCTGGCATGGTAAATTCCTTGCCACTCCTAAAAATGGAACATAAGCATCATTACATCGTGTGTTCAGAGCATAAACCCAAGAATATCTTCCGCCCCGGTCCAGATTCATTTCCCGTGGCTAAAGCAATTAGGATAAAAAAAATTATCCCAACCCCAAACGTGATTTTGGGTAATTGGACCACTTTCCCCAAGTCTGCCTCCTCCGGGGCTGCTGACAAACACCAGCCCCCCGCGGCCCGAGTGGTGACAGGTCAGCGGCTGGCTGCCGGCAAGAGGCCCTGGGCCCACAAGTGAAGAGCTGAAGAGCACAGGTTCCCTTCCACACACAGGTCCCTCTTGTCCTCGCTCCCGCCTGTGCAGGGGAGGAGCGGTGCGGCCTCTGCCCCTGCATTTGGGAGAGGAGACCCTCAGGACCCGGGTGGGCTATGTGAGGGCTGCAGGTCAGGAAGGGTAACAGCCAGGGCTGGGCTCAGGTGGAACACATCGGTGAGACCTTAAAAGCCGGGGCCGCAGTAACACCAGCCGGGCTCTCGTGGGCAGACAGAATGTACAGGGATCCTTTTAGAACAAAATCACAGCCCACGATGGCAGGTGCACACTCGCCGTGCCCACAGTGAGAGAACAGGGGCTGCGTGTGGCTCCCCTACTCCTGGGGTGGTGAGGACGGGCCTGAGAGGGAGCGGGATTCTGTCCCCACCTAAAAGGTTCTGAATCTCTCCACGAGTCACCAAGGTCCTCAAGCTATAAATATCCCTAAAACCCACTGTGGGACACTGAGCTCCTAGGGTGCTCCATAACCTTCCCACCCTTCTAGATCCCCAAGGACCTGGGGCTGACCCAGGAGGGAAGCCTTGGTGGCCTGGCTCCAATCTCCTGTCCAGACCCTCACATAGAGTCAATTCTGGAATCTTCCATGCTTACGGCATGGCAACCTGCATGCAAATGCCAACAGGAAAATCTTGTCTTCAGGCTCCTCTGAGAAAGCGGGTTGAGCAGACACCAGGACATTCTGACAGAAGCGAAGGACGGTTACTGATGCTTCCAAACATACTTCTGAGAACAGTGGGCACCGCGGGAGGCCTGAAGTAAAAGCCTGAGAGCCCAGCTCAGGGCTTACGTGGCCCAGAGCAGAAGGGAGCGGAGGCTCTTACTCGCTACAGTTCTGAGGAGAGACTGGCCTGTGCCAGGAACAGGCAAGGACTAAACAGGGGTCCCTGGGCAGGAAGGTACAGCGTTCCTACATACCCACAGCCCGCGTACCCCGCCCCACCCAGGGGGCTCCAGCAGACGGGTCCAAGACTTACTTCTGAAGCTCGCGATCAAGAGAAATATGGGAAACGGACTGTGGTGATGTTGGCAAAACTCTGTAGACAGAGCAAACACCACAGAACTGTAGACTTTACGTGGGTGAACTGTGCGGTATGTGAATTCTCAATAGAGAAGAATTCTCTCAATAGAGCTGTTACATATAAGAGAGAAAGAGGGAGAAAAATGGGAGACCAATTCACGCCATCGATTAGCACTTTAAAATGTATTTGCAGGATTTTCTCCTCTAAGCCTGTCTGAAGAGACGCGGGCACCAAGCAGAGGTGTAAGGAGCCAGTTCGGCCGCAGCCCAACAGTCCAGCTATGGAACAGGCGGGTTGAGCCAGGGGCTCTGCTTGGAGAACAGTTGCACACCTAAGTTTTTCAGTTACCAACAGAAACAAACAATAGTTACTTATCACAGATCGCACTTCTTAGCAGAAACACTTGTCTACCGTAAATACCTACGTTTTAGTTCCTGAGAATAATGAAGCGTGACCTTAGAACGCGGTTACTGAGACTGCACCTGGGAAAGCACGGGGTCCTGACAACTAGTAAATGGGCTGCTTCGGCGCAGGTGGTTTTGCGCCAGCCTCTCTCCCCGGACTGAGCCCCCCTCAGAACTTCCCTGGGGCCCGCACCTCGCTTCTGTTCGGGGGCAAGCTAAGCACCGAGCTCGCGTCTCTGACCATCGCGACAGCCCCTCCTTGGTGCCCGGGGTCTAAGAATGAAATCTCTGTCATCCGCTGTCCTATCCCCAGGGTCTGCAAGAGGTCAACAGTCCAGGGACACTGGAGCCTCTGTTCACTGAATGGAAAAGGCAGGCCGAGGTCAGACTGGAGAATGCTCGTAGCCAGGCCAAGGGATGTGACCTCTACACTGGCAGCGGAGTGACATGATCAGACGAATCACTCGGGAGTGGGGGGTGCTCCCACTGGAGGTGGAGGTCACGGGACGGGGAGACCTGACTGGATTCAGCCACCACGACCCAGGGGTGGCAAGAAAGCCCTGCACCAGGTCAGGCCCAGGCAGCGGACTCTCCAAGGCAGGGGTTTAACAGCATGACAGGTGATGATGGATCTGACACGGGAGGGTAGGGAGGAGCCAAAAGCTCTCCAGGGATGGGCGTCCTGGCAAGTGTGAGGACGGCCAACAGGCAGAGACAGCAGAGGCTGGAGGGGACGAGAGGAAGTCGCTATCAGACAAGGTGATTTCAAGATGATGGCGGGACATTGCACGAGACCCTGGAGGAGAGGCGGGGGCTAAAAGCAGGGGACCATGGGACATCCGTGTGGGGTAGCAAAGGTGCCTCACCAAACGGGCTGCTTTCTGAGGAGCACAGCAGGGACGAAGAACCCTGGTAAATGCGGAGGAAAATGTGCAGGAAGAGCCGGAGAAGAGGGAGCCGGTGATGGAAGAAAGCAGAGGAACCAGAGCTCAAAGTTCTGAAAAGCTGGGGGGGGGGGGGCTCTGTAGCCATTCGTCATTATGACAGGCAGGCACCCGAGCAGCTGGCATTTGCTCAGCGCCAAGGGACATAATTTCGAAGGGAAGAAATTCACAATTTCTGAAGGAGAAGGGCCTGTGTAAGGCTTAGGTATCTGAGAAGAGGAGGCCGTACGTTCGGGAGCCTGAGAGATGAGTGCTGGGGATGAGGAAAAGGAGCAAGTTGGGAAGGATACAGACAGGGATGCAAGGAAGCCTGAGCGTGGAGGCTGAAAATTAAGGTCACCCTAATAGTAGCAATGTTCTCCCAAAGAGGAGCCACTGGCTGGGAACACGGGTGGAGGGAGTCTGTGGAGGGGAGTGTCTGCAACGCTCCCTGTTTGCACAGCATCAGAATTTCTTCTCTATCACCCAGTGGCACACCTGGAATGTGACCCTCCAAAGCCCCCACCGCTGTCACCTAACTACTATCTAAGTCCCCATTCTGGTTCCCAGGGCCACCTGAGCTCTCTCCACTGAACCCGGGGCAGGCCGACTCCTCGGCAAGCCCTGCTCCGTCCCCAGGAGACCCGATCAGAAAGGCCACGTATTTCTTCACATCAGAAACCTGCCCAGCTGGGCGGCCTGTCCTGTCGCAGCGCTGGCCAAGGGAACCAGCAGGTTACTGACGAAGGACAAACAGCTCTCCCCAGGAGCTCCGAAACACACAAAACAGACAACTATGTTCATGTCTGAAATAAAACCGTATTGGGGTATAATATGATAACCTTTCATATCCTCTGCTCACAACAGATTTCAGGAAACAGGTCTCAGTTGTTCAAGCTTGAGGCCCTTCCTACCTGGGGTCAACAGCATGATGGGAGGCAAGATGCCGTTCACACGGATCTGGATGGATCGCAGGGTCTGGCTCTAGCCTGCTAACCACCCCATCCCCACTTCCACTTCCTCTCCTCGGCGACGGGCGAAGGGCCTTCGAGTTCGTGTTACTAGATCAAGGCGTGCGAGGCCGTCATCTCTGGCTGGTGCCCAGCTGACCACACGACATAACCGCCGGCGGACCCAGCGGCGGCACGGGGCCTGAACGCCAGGATCGGGAAGGCCATGGGGAAGTCATCTCACGGCTGTTGGGACTGTGGCTCGGTCACCCACCCTCTGAGGACGCCCCTTCCAACCAAGGACCCCGAGTGGGGCCAGGCAGGGAACCCGAGCACCCGAGGGCTCTCGTCTGCCTCGGCCTCCATGCTCTTTCTGGAGGACCTGCCACTCTCTCCAGCAGGAAAATCACCATCCTTGACAGAAAAGCTGAAGGCAGAATGGGATTCGAGAAGTGCCCACTTTTGTTACTCCCCAGACAGCACGTCACTGGGCCCTCGCAGCCAGCCTGCCCTGTCCTTGTTCTCTGTGCTCAGCGCCACGGGAGAGCCAAGGGACAAGAACCCACCAGCGGTGTCTCCAGGGCCCTGGTGACGTGCTCTGCTGGGCTACGGGACAGGCACTGGCCAGATGCCACAGGGCAGCGGGCAAGAGTACCACCAGTATCTCAAGTGTTCGGAGTGAACAGAGTAACAGTCTCTCCCAACTTCCACAACTTCAAAAGAACCCAGCAGGAAAGACTATGAAAAGCACCAGTCTTTTCCTGGTCATCACCCAGGAAAACCCAGTAACAGTGAGGCACTGGCAGGAGCCACTGCTCTGAGAGATAACCGTTCAGACTGGGACTGCCTTCCGCCTGTCCCTCCGGCGCTGCGATCATGTGACCTGTCCTGTCTGCACCCTTGGAACACGAGTTCTCTAAGGCAGGAGTCTGTCCATACCACAATCTAGCAGGGTGTGTGCACACAGGAAGCATTCCAGAAGAGGCTGGACGGATGCAGAAGGCTCCAAGGATTGTTGGGCTCAGATGTGTTCCAAGTCCACGACCTCACTGGCTCTCCTCTGCCCAGGGCCATGTGCCAACATCTACCACTCAGGAGGTCAATTATTAGAAAGATCAATTTATATTATAATGATGAAAAGAGTAATTTTAAGTGCTGATTAAAATTACTCTCTGTAACAGCTAATCACATTCTACCCTTTCTTGCCCTTGGTTTCCTCATCTGCAAGATGGGAAAAATAGGGACGACACTACCGGCACTTCCTTGGACTTCTGCGAGGAGTGACTCCGATTCCTGGCGTGCGCAGTGCTAGGTTCCTTTCCTCTTTGTTACGTGGAAGTAAAAAAGGGACTGACCTCTTACTTACCTTGCCTATCCTGATGCATGAATTTATAGTATCGAACAAATCAGCCTTCTTTTCATTTATAGGCACTTCTGCTAACTCCTTCCCTATTAATTCGCCTGCCTGATAGCCCATGGTTGTTTCAAATGCAGGATTCGCATACTGGCGGGAGACAAAAGAAACAGTATCAACCAGATTAGAAGAGACTTTGAAAAGAGGACATCACAGGTATTTACCCCAAGCCATCCTGTTTCCCTTCTAGAAACCTCAAGGAGCCCGGAGCTCCCCGTGACAGCATAAGCCCAGTTGAGCCCCAGAGAAGCCTCTGCTCCAGGGACACCTGGCTGGGCTTTCTGCCGTGGCCCCAGAGGCCCCGGGGGAGGAGCTGGCCCGATCCCACTTGGACACCAACAGAGGAAAGAAGCCGCAAGGAGACAGGCCGGGGTTGCCACAAAAGGGCTTTTTTGGATTCTGATCCGGTAGAATAAAGCGCCAGGCTGAAGTCTGAAGCACTCAGACCCTCCTCTGCCAAGTTCCTTAACTCCTCTAAGTCTCAGTCTGCCTATCTGTGTAATGGGAACAGAACACCTATCTTGCCGCTCTCCTGGGATACACATGAATACTCAAAGCAGGCTATGAACTGCGAACTATTTACAGATGTAAGGCTGGATGGCTAAATTTCAAAGAGGACTATAAGACTAGAAGAAATGTACAGGAAAGTTGAGCATGTGCTAATAATAATAATAATAATAAAACAATAGAACAATAAATGGTACTGCTTAAGGTCTGCTTTCCTTGCTAGACACTATAGTATGTACCTCATACACCTTAACCCACTTAGTCTTCAGAATATCCTTACAAAAGGCAATAATTAATATTGTGAGTATTAATATTATTTCCATCTGGGGTGCCTGGTGGTCCAGTTGGTTAAGTGTCCAGCTCTTGATTTCAGCTCAGGTCATGATCTCACGAACTGTGAGATAAAGCCCCGTGTCTGGCTCTGCACTGACAGCACGGAGCCTGCTTGGGATTCTCTCTCTGCCCCCCCACCCCCAAAAATAAACTTTAAAGGAAAATTATTCCCGTCTGTACAGCTGAGAGAGCACATTCAGAGAGATTAAGTAACTTGCCCAACGATGCTCAGCTACGAAAGGGCCAAGCTGACTACAACCCAGCCTGTCTGACACCAGCTTGTACCCACAGCTACTGGCCCAGGTTGCCTCTCAGGGCACCAACTCCTGAAAGTTGCTCTTTACTGAGGATCAGGAGCTCTTTACTGAGAAAGTCACAAGTTAGATTAAAGTGAGGAGCAGGAGTGCTCGGAACCAAAATCAAAACGGAGCCGATTCTCAGACAAAAGGAGCATTTCCTCGGCACAACCCCTCTCATTATCTAAAAAATACAAGCCATGTTACCTTAAGCTGCTTTTATGAATCCACTTTGCTAATAATGGGGCATTTGTTCAGCAACTGCTAGGTTGTTCTGGAAATTCTGAGAAGTTTCTGGTAATTTCTATAGGTGTAAACTATCTTCAAAACCAGTGAGAAAGGCAAGAACTTGCAGACCTTGCGGTCAGAGCCTCTGCTCACCCTGGATACAAATCTCCTCTTGCCAAACAAAAAGGCAAAAATTAATAAATGCAAATGTGCTAGAATATTTTCTAGCACCTAAAGTAATTATTAGTATCTTTTCTTACCTATAGGGAACTTAGTTTAAATTACATATTTTATGGATTTTGTTCTGATAATCCTCTAAGGAAAACTTGGTCTCTTGAACTTCAAAAAGAAAAAAAAAAAAAAAAGATGATACCGGAGAGGTTCAATCCTAAAAATAAGCGCAAACAAAACCAGAAATTCAGACAAATGACCTTCCCAAATGACAAACCTGTATAACACGGTCTTCGCTTGTGATTTCAACGGCTTCTTGACTTTTCTCCAATGCAGTGAATATTGAGTTACAAGCCCTTAATGGGTAGGAAGAAAAAAAAAAAAAAAGACTGGTTAATGTAAATACCACAAAATATAATACAATCTGGCGTTACTACGTTAACTTATTTAGATGTTTTTCATCTGATTACAAAAGTAACAGATACTAATGCAAGAAACAGAAGGGGGGAAACATTAAAAAGCATAAAGAAAAAGTAAACACCGTCGCCAACTCTGCTACTTGACCATGACTATGCCCAACGGGTGCCTTCCCTTCCAACGTGCGGACCAGTGGACCAGGATGCAGTACATGCCAGGGCTGGATCACAGCTTTCCCCAGCTCCAGGGCCCTGGGCGTGTGCCTGGACCTCCTGAGTCTCCCTCCTCCCCATCTGAAGAGCCCTGGTGAAGACTAAATGAGAGAAGAGAAGCCAGAATCCTGCACAGAGCCTGGCAGAAAGGGAGCAGTCAACCGTTTGTAGCTATTTTACTTTTTTTAATGTAAAAAAAAGTATGTATTTGGAATGATGAAAGAAATAACAGCAACTTACAAACTTAAAAAGATGATAAATAGGAAAATCATCAAAATATCCAGGAAAATAAGCATGCCGTTAACCCTTGAACAAGGCAGGGATTAGGGGCGCCGACCCCATGTAGTCAAAAAGCTGCATGTGACTTTTGATTCCCAGTAAGTTAAGTACTAACAGCATACTGTAGACCAGAAACCATATTGGTAATATAACCAATTAACACAGATTTTATATGTTATATATATTATATACTGTGTCCTCACAATACGGTAAGCTAGAGAAAAGAAAATGCTATTAAAAAGATCATAAAGAAAGGGAGCCTGGGTGGCTCAGTCAGTTAAGCACCTGACTCCAGATTTCAGCTCAGGTCATGATCTCGAAGTTCATTAGTTTGAGCCCTGCATCGGGCTCCATACTGGCAGTGTGGAACCTGCTTGGGATTCTCTCTCTCTGTCCCTCCCCAGCTCACTCTCTCTCAGAATAAATAAGTTTCTACCACATCTTCTTTATCCATTTACCTATCGATGGACATTGGGGTTGCTTCTATGATTTGGCTATTGTAAATTATGCTGCAGTAAACATAGAAGAGTATATATCTTTTCAAATTAGTATTTTTGTTCTTTGGGTAAATACTCAGTAGTGGAATTACTGGGTCATATGGTAACCCTATTTTCATTTTTTTGAGGAACCTCCATACTGTTTTCCAGAGTGGCTGCACCAGTTTGCATTCCCACCAACAGTGCACAAGTGTTCCTTTTTCTCCATATCCTCGCTAACACTTATTGTTTCTTATGGTTTTTATTTTAGCCGTTCTGACAGGTGTGAGGGGATATCTCATTGTGGTTTCGATTTGCATTTCCCTGATGATGAATGATGTTGCACATCTTTTCATGTGTCTGTTGGTCATCTGTAGATCTTGTTTTTTAAAAAAAATTTTTTAATGCTTATTTTTGAGAGAGAGAGAGAGAGAGGGAGAGGGACGGAGGGAGGGAGGGCACAAGTGGGGGAAGGGCAGAGATAGAGGGAGACACAGAATCTGAAGCAGGCTCCAGGCTCTGAGCTGTCAGCATAGAGACCAATGCAGGGCTCGAACTCACGAACTACATGATCATGACCTGAGCTGAAGTCGGACACCCAACCGACTGAGCCACCCAGGCGTCCCTGTAGGTCTTCTTTGGAGAAATGTCTGTTCGTGTCTTCTGCCCATTTTTCAATTGAATATTTGTGTTTTTTTTTTTTTTTTTTTTTGGTGTTGACTGTCTTTTCATCATTGTATATTCTTGCCTCCTTCATTGTAGATTAGCTGAACATCTCAGGATAGGTTTATTTGTGGGCTTTATAATCTGTTCCACTGATCTATAGGTCTATTTTTGTGCCAGTACCACACTGTTTTGATTACTACAGTTTTGTAGTATATTGTGTTATCTGGGATTGTGATACCTCTAGTTTCATTCTTCTTTTTCAAGATTGCTTTGGCGTTTTGGGGTCTCTTATGATTCCATACAAATTTTAAGATTGTTCTAGTTCTTCTATGAAAATAAATGCTCTTGGTATTCTGATAGGGATTGCATTAAATCTGTAGACAGCTTTGGGTGGTATGAATATTTTA
Organism: Cryptoprocta ferox; assembly: GCA_028646485.1. Lineage (NCBI taxonomy): Eukaryota > Metazoa > Chordata > Mammalia > Carnivora > Eupleridae > Cryptoprocta > Cryptoprocta ferox. Next base: position 133,460,428 of record CM053560.1, on the reverse strand, counting down.
ACAATATATGATCTTCCAATCTGTGAGCATGGAATATCTTTCCACTGTGTCATCTTTAATTTCTTTCATCCACATTTTAAAATTCAATACAGGTCTATCACTCCTTGGTTAAGGATGTTCCTAGGTATTTAATTCTTTTTAGTGCAATTATAAATGGGATTGTTTTCTTAATTTCTCTTTCTGCTACTTCATTATTAGTGTATAGAAATGCAAAGGATTTTTTAATTTTGATTTTGTTTCCTGTGACCTTACTGAATTCATTTATTAGTCCTAGTAGTTTTTTTGGTAGGGTCCTAAAGGTTTTCTATATATAGAATCATGTTATCTGCAAGTAATTGAAAGTTCTACTTCCTTCTTAGCAATTTGGATGCCTTTTATTTCTTTTTGTTGTCTGACCTCTATAGCTCGGGCTTCCAGTACTGGATGGAATAAAAGTGATTAAGAGCAGACCTCCTTGTCCTGACCTGATCTTTGGAGAAAAGCTCTCAGTCCTTCACCACTGAGTATGAAGTTAGCTGTGGTTCTTCACATATGGCCTTTATTATGTTGAAGTATGTTCCCTCTAAACATACTTTGTTGAGGGTTTTTCTTTTTTATCATTAATGGATGCTGGCAAATGCTTTTTCTGCATCTATTGAAATGACCATATGGTTTTCATCCTTTCCCTTCTGATGTGATGATGTATCAGGGTGATTCCTTTGTGAATACTGAACCACCCTTGCAACCCAGAAATAAAACCCACTTGATCATAGTGGTAAATTTTTTTAATGTGTTGGATTTGGTTTGCTAATATATTGTTGAGAGTTTTTACATCTATGTTCACTGAGATATTGGTTTGTAGTTCTCTTTTGTTGTGCTGTCTTTATCTAGTTTTGGTATCAAGGTAATGCTGGGCTCATAGAATGAATTTGGAAGCTTTCCTTCCTCTTCTATTTTCTGGAACAGTTTGAGAAGAATAGGTATTCTCATTTTCATAGAATTTACCTGTGAAGCCATCTGGTCCTGAATTTCTGTTTGTTGGGGTTTTTTTGATTACTGATTCAATTTCATTGCTAATCCATCTGTTCAAATTTTCTAATTCTCCTGGTCCAGTTTTAGGAGGTTCCATGTGTCTAAGAATTTATCTATTTTTTCTAGGTTGCCCAATTTGTTGGCATATAATACTTCATACTCTCTTATAAAATGCTTTGTATTTCTGTGTTGGTTGTTATTTTTTTCTCATTTTTAAATAAAAATTTTTAAAGTTTTTATTTTTTTTTTTTGACAGAGAGAAAGAGAGACAAAGCATGAGCAGGGGAGGGGCAGAGAGAGAGGGAGACACGGAATCTGAAGCAGGCTCCAGGCTCTGAGCTGTCAGCACAGAGCCTGACATGAGGCTTGAACTCATGATCCACGATAGACTTTTATATATTAATTTTGCATCCTGTAACTTTACTGAATCTCTTATTAGCTCTAATAGCTCTTGGTAGCATCTTTAGGATTTTCTACATATAGTTATCATTTTATGCGCAAATAGTGAGTTTTACCTTTTCCTTTCCAATTTAGATGCCTTTTCTTTTTGTTGCCTAAATGCTCTGGTTAGAACTTCCAATACTGAATTAAATAAAATGGGGGGGGGGGCATTCTTGTCCTGTTCCTGAACTTAAAAGAAAAGCTTTCAGCTTTTCGCTACTGAGTATGGCGTTATCTGTGAGTTTGTCATCTATTGCCTTTCTTACACTAAACTACGTTCCCGCATAACCCACTCTGTGGAGAGTTTTTATCATGAATGGATGTTGTACTTTATCAGATGCTTTTTCTACATCTATCGAGATGATCATAGGATTTGTAGCTTTCATGTGGTTAATGGATTTGGTGTATCATGTTGATTGATTTGCAGATGTGGAACCATTCTTATATCCCCAGAACAAATCCCAAACGATCACGGTTTAATGATCCTTTTAATGTACTGTTGAATTCAGTTTGCTAATATTTTGTTGAAGATCTTTGCATCTAAGTTAATCAGGAATACTGGCCTGTCATTTTACTGTTTTGTGGCATCCTTATCTGGTTTTGGTATTAGGGTAATGCTGACTTCATAAATTGACTTTGGAAGAGTTCCCTCCTCTTCTTTTTTTTTTTTTTTTTTTTTTTTTGAAAAGTTTGAGAAGGACTGGTGTTAATTATTCTTTGAATTTGTGGTTGATTTCACCAGTGAAGCCATCTGGTCCTGGACTTTTGTGGTTGGGAGGTTTTTGATTACTGAGTCAATCTCCTTACTAGTAATTGGTTATTTAGGTTTTCTCTATCTTTAGGATTCAGTCTTGAAAGATTTAATATTTCTAGGAATTTATCCATTTCTTCTAGTTTGTTGACATATAATTATACAGAGTTGTCTCTAATGATTCTTTGTGTATCTGTGGTGTCTGTTGTAAGTTCTCCTCTTTCATCTCTGATTTTATCTGAGCTCTCTTTTTCTTGGTGAGTCTAGCTAAATGTTTGCCAATTTTATCTTTTCAGTGGACCAGTTATTTTCATCGAGTTTTTAAAATCTCTATTTATTTATTCTGCCCTGATTGTTATTATTTCCTTCCTTCTACTAACACTGAGATTTGTTTGATCTTCTTCTAGTTCCTTTAGATGTAAGGTTATTGTTTGAGATTTTTCTTGTTTCTTGAGGTAGGCCTATATTGTTATGAATTTTCCTCTTAGAACCACTTTTGCTGCATCTCACAGATTTTGGTAAGTTCTATTTCTTTTTTCATTCGTTCCTGAGCATTTTTTAAAAATTTCTCATTTGATTTCTTTGATGGCCCATTGGCTGTTCAGTAATATGTTGTTTTATTCTCCACATTTTTGTGGTTTTTCCAGTTTTCCTCTTGTAATTGATTCCTAGTTTCATACCACTATAGTTGGAAAAGATGGTTGCTATGATTTCAATCCTCTTGAAAGTACTGAGACTTCTTTTGTGGCCTAACATGATCTATCCTGGAGAATGTTGCATGTACACTTGAGAAGAATGTGTATCTTGCTGTTTTGGGATCAAATGTTCTGTGTATTTCTATTAAGTTCATCTGGTCTAATATATTGTTTAAAGCCAACATCTCCTTATTGATTTTCTGTCTGGAAGATCTATCCACCAATTTAAGTGGGGTGTTAAAGTCCCCTACTATAATTATATTGTCAATTTCTCCCTTTACATCTGTTAATATCTGCTTTATATATTTTGGTGCTCTTATGCTGGATGCATATATATTTATAAATGTTTTATCTTCTTGCTCGGTTGACGTCTTTATCATTAGGTAATGCCCTTCTTTTTCTTTTACTACAGCCTTTAAAGTCTGTTTTGTTTCATATGAATATAGTTACAACAGTTTTCTTTTTGTTTCCAGTGTGGAGTATCTTTTTCCATCTCTCCCCTTTCATTTGTGTGTCCTTACTTCTCAAGTGAGTCTCTTGTAGGCAGGCACACAGATGAGTCTTTTTAAAAATTATTAATTAATGTTTTAATTTTTTTTATTAAAAATTTTTATTTATTTTGAGAGACAGAGAGAAAGAGAACAAGCACACGTGAGTGGGGGAGGGGCAGAGTGAGAGGGAGCGAGAATCCCAAGCCGACTCTGCACCACTGCACTGTCAGCACTGAGCCCGATGCAGGGCTAGAACTCACAAACCATAGATCATGACCCGAGCTGAAACTAAGAGTCAGATGCTTAACCGACTAAGCCACCCAGGCACCCTTTAATTAATCTTTAATTCAAGTGTAATGTCTTGATCAGAGAATTTAGTCTATTTACATATTAAGTAATTATTAATAGGTATGTACTTATTTGCCATTTTGTTAATTGTTTTCTGGATGTTTTTGTAATTCCTCTCTGTTCTTTCTTCTCTTTTTCTTTCTGGTTTGATAACTTTCTTTACTGTTATGCTTAGATTTCTTTCTCATTTTCTTTCTTTCTTTGCTATCATTAAGTTGATAGCAACTTAAATTTGAACATATTCCAAAAACGCATTTTTACTAACCCCTCCATTTTGTTTTTGATGCCACATTTTATACTGTTTAATTGTATATATCCCTTAATTACTGTAGCTTTACTTAATTTTACTACTTTTGCCTTTTGACCTTCATACTAGCTTTAGAAGTGATTAGTCTGCTACTTTTACTATATATTTATTTTTTCCAGTAACATTTTTACTTTCATGTGTTTTCTTGTTATTAATTAGTACCATTTCTTTTCTGCTTAAAGGTCGGCAGATTTTTTTTGCAGAACCTTTACAGGTCAGAAGGGAGGGGCACGACATATTCAAAGTGCTGAAAGGAAAAAACCTGCAACCGGAAAATACCCTACCTGGCAAGGTTATCATTTAGAATAGTCAGAGAGACAAAGAGTTTCCCAGATAAGCAAAAAGCTAAAGGAGTTCATCACCACTAAATCAGCCTTACAAGAAACGTTAAAGGGACTTCTTTAAACTGAAAACAAATAGCACTATTCTGTTGAAAGTTATACCATAATTTATTCAACAAATCCCATGATTAGACATTTAGAGGTTGCTTCCAATTTAGTTCTCTTATATGCCTCAGAAGATGAAAAAATGGAACTAATTGCCTACTTGTTCATAGTATGCAAAGATAACATTAAGGAAACAATAACAAGATGTTATTAATTCTAACTAACAAGGATATTAGTCAAGAATAGCGTTGACATTATTCCTGGTATTAATAAAATATATCACTAAACAAGACGAAGCAGCTTAGCCAATAAAAATTAGCTTTTATTTTTTGGAATATAAAAATCAAGTGATACTGTGAATTATACATCAACAAAGTTGTTATAAAATTTTTAATGAGAAATAAGTTCTCACTTCTGATATAACAAGCTTGGAGGAGATGGATCTGTGAGAAGCCCTACTTGGTTTTGGCATTCTTTTTACAATTTTTGCAGACTTGGTAAATAAGATATAATTGATCATTCTCGTTTTCAGTTAGGTGATTACTAGTAAAGCTGAACGTCTGTCTGTCCTATGTGTTACAGATATATTCTCCCCAGAATGTTATTTATCTAAAAGTTTAACATTATTTAAGGTTTTTAAAAAATTGTGGACAAGCTAGGGTGCCTGGGTGGCTCAGTCGGCTGACCATCTGACTTCGGCTCAGGTCATGGTCTCGTGGTTTACAAGTTCGAGCCCTGCGCTGGGCTCCGTGCTGACAGCTCAGAGCCTGGAGCCTGCTTCGGATTCTGTGTCTCCCTCTCTCTCTGAACCTCCCCAGCTTGTGCTCTGTCTCTCGCTCTCAGAACTAAATGAAACATAAAAAAAATTTTTTTTAATTGTAGACAAGCTTAACATTTTTATGTTGTTTAATCGGACTCTCCTCCTTTACCCAATCTGGCTTTTATGCCATGCTGAATGTGAAAAAATTCCACCATCTAATTCCATATGTTCACTTATAATTTTAGTAATCATGTGGCCCTACTTTTAACATCAAGTCTTTAAGTCACTGGAATTTATTTACTTTGGGGTTGGGTGTGAGACCAAGATATAACTTAATTTTTTTCCAGACGGTTAACAAGTCACAATTCTGTTCACTAAGAAGTCTGCCCTTTTCCATGTTGACTTAAATTGCCATGTTGATCATATGCTAAATTCTTAAATATACTCAAGTCTATTTCCACACTTTACATTCTAGTTTGCTGATCTAGCAGTAGCACTAAGGTGCTTGTTACAGCTTGTTAGTGCATTTTACCACCCGGCAGAACAAGTCTCTATTTCCCCTAGCTCTCTAGCCCCACATCTCCACGCTCCCTTCATATTTTCATACTGCCCTTGGTAATGGACTTCTCCCTTTGGCTGTCAGCTGGTACAGAGAACAAAGCAGGGCATGGTGACAGACGGGGACAGAGAGGTAAGCAGTAGATGTGCCACAGAGAGCTGAGCAGGCCACATCTTAGAGTTTGGACCTTATCTGGAAGCCCGTGGGGAGGTGCAGAGCCAAAGCACAAGCGAGTCACGTGTTGCTGGGGTGCGGAGAACGGACAAGGAGGAGCCAAGAAAGATGTAGGGAGACTGATGGCTCAATGATCCAGGTAGGAGAAGAGAGTGGCCTAACGAGGAAGAGGAGTAGGCATATTCCACAGATTCTCAGGATGCAAAACCAATAGGACTTGGTGAGTGACTGGAGTTGGGGACTTGTGAAACAGACACGGTAGTTTCCGTCTAGGACCACAGGGGAGAGGATGCTGGGTTCACTAAGCTAAGGTATTCAGGAAGAAAAAGTCAGAGGTTACAGTTAGATTTAGGAATGGAAGAGAGACGATGACTGCAGTTTTGCAAACACTGATTACGACCTCAGGGATTATCTGTGTATTTGCGCTTGTGAGATCTCGGATCTAAGTTCATCTCCCTGGGTGTCAGTTTCTGCACCCTGATGGGACAAAATAAACTCTATCACCAGCTACTGCTCCTAAATTCCGCTTTCCTCTCGGAGAGGCCAGGAGCTTGGTTCACTGTGGGAAGGCTGTGGACGGCCTGCGTCCACAAGTGAGGGATGACCAGGCTTGAACACGGCCATCCACCTCAAGGTTCCCGGCAAAACCTGGCAATCAAACTCTCTTGTGTACACGTTACTAGCCTCACACATGTGTGCTCATGAGAACTTCTCCACTAGCCCATGCTTCATTTCGTCTGTGATGTATTTTCCTTCCCTGCGTGTGGAGCCCTGTGCTGGTCCCTCCCGATCTCTGCACTCCAAGCCCTGACCCCGACATCTCAGTGCAGGCATATCCAAATAGAGTGATTTCATGCTCTCTCTCTGATCCCTGGAATATTCAAGAACAGGAGAGCACCCAAGGAAGAAACCTAGTTTGACAAAGAGCTGCTAACTTTTTTTTCTTCTGTCATACCTGTATAATTTTATTTTTCTTTTTTTCTTTTCCTATTGTACAAGGAACTCTTTACACGTAAAAAAAACTTTCTCAAGAGCAAATTACAGGGTGTCTATTAAAAGTATTTTTGTTTCTTAAAAAAGTTACACAATTCGGTACACGCCTTTGTAGACCGCTTTCTCGTTTACCGTTGTCTTGGAGCCCCGTCTCTAAGTGGGCCTCCCATCGCTAATGGGGCCGCTTATTAGGCATCCAGTCCACCACCCATGTCAGCAGGTCAGTTAGAGCCACCAGGCAGCCACCCACAACCGGAGGCCTCACTTGCAACCCTGGCCAGCGCAGCGGGCGCTCCGGAGGCAGCGCGGTTACCTGAGTTTCAGCTGGGACCGCACCTCTCCGAACTCCAGCTGGAGCAGTTCGTTGTAACAGGCCATGAGGCTGGGGTTTTCCACATACCTCTACAAAGACAAGGGGGATTGTGTGGATGAATAAATGTGCATCTTTAAATTATTATGACTATCAGGAAAAATCCTTTTAACAGACGTCTCAACTGAGTAACTGAAATCTAAAAAAAATACATGATCTTTCATGATGAACAGGAACTGAAGAGATGAAAATCTATGGGTACTGATTAGCTTTTTAAAAAAAAGTAAGTTTATTTTTTTGTGAGAGAGAGAGAGAGAGAGAGAGAGAGAGAGAGAGAGAGAGAGAGATGGGGGGGAGGGAATACATGTGAGAGTCAAGAGAGAAGGAGAAAGAATCCCAAACAGGCTCCCATGTGAGCCTGTGCCCTGAGCCAAAATTAAGAGGGGGGGGGGCGGTGAGCTACCCAGGTGCCCCAGGTACCAAATTAGCTTTTAAGAAGACAGGGCATGGGCACTTGAATGGCTCAGTCAGTTGAGCCTCTGACTCTTGATTTTGGCTCAGGTCCTGATCTCGCCATTTATGAGATTGAACCCTGCATTGGGCTCTGTGCTGACAGCATGGAGCCTGCTTAAGATTCTCTCTCCCTCTCTCTCTGCCCCTTCCCCGCTCACGTGCTCGCTCTTGCGCTCTCTCTCTCAAAATAAGTAAATACACTTAAAAAAATAAAAAGACAGGGCTTAAGAATGCTTTGTTTGGACGAAGAGGATTTTGGTTATCTGCATGGCACTATCAGAGGCTAGAATATGTAGAAGGAAAAAATTTATTTAACTGAACTCCTAGTTTATATTCACTTCCAGAGTCACTTAGACACAGTATGCTGTCCTCTTTAAAGTCGTTCAAGCCCACAGTAAGCAAAACTACGCTTGCACTTCTCTGTGCATCTGCATTTCACAAAGGTAACCCCCACCTGGGCAACATGTTCCTACACTCACCTCTGACCATGGCTCAGTCAAGCCACTGAAGGATGGTCCTCCACAGCCCAGTGCCTGGCTTTGCCCGGTAGCCCTTACTGCTGTGGACAGTTGCTCCCTTGTGTAATAACTTTTGCATCTCACCACAAAGCAAGCAATTTACATGGTTGTGAGGAAGAGGGACCCATTCCCCCACCAAGTTATGTACTCCATGAAGACATCTTAGAGGTCACTGTGTCCTGTCACATAGTTCCATTCAGGCGGAAGAAGCATTGGGGAACATTACTCACCCCTGTTTCTGTGAGCAGCTCTTGCTTTCACCTGATCGACACATGGATAACACTCTACCAGCCAAGGACGAGGCTGAGGACTGAGAGGCAGGGCCGGGCCTATGCAGGCCACTACCTCCAAGCCAAAGCCAGACCCAGACCAACCTGGGACATGGGCCCCTCATGGAGCTCCTGCCACAGTGAAAATGAATAGAAGATAAAGAGCCCCCCATTTAAACAGTGATCAGGGTCTTGTCTGAGCATCAAGCAACCCAATTAATCCAGCCCCGGGATTGTGCCTTATAAGCTATATGACCCTGAACGAGGCACCAACCCTCGGGGGCCCGCTCTGCTCTTGCACAACAAGGCTATCCTGCTCCTACCCGCTGCAGGTGACCGTGAGGACCAAGTGAGGCGGAGGGAGAGAGCACTCTGACTGCACACCGCTGCACAACCATAGAGCGCGGTGACTTCCAGCCCCAGGAGAGGAGGGGTGGGGAGGGGAGGGGAGGGGAGGGGAGGAGCAAGCCCTGCAGGCCATGGGCACGGTGGTCCCTGTCCCACAGGCCAGAACACAGCCCTTCTCACCACAGAAGTCTGAGAGCGGTGCCCCGCCTACAGCTCTCAGCTACTGGGAGAGGAGACCGCTGGCCCTGCTGTCCGTTCCTCCGTCAGCCCTGAGTCCACAGAACTCCCGAGAATGCTGTCCCCCTGCACAGGTGCCTGGTGCTGACTGGGCAGGAACAGGGAGGAGATCCCTGGGCTTGTGCCACTGCCAGCAGACCCGGGGTGGGGACCTGAGCTGTCCAGGGGCCTGGCTGCCTCACCTGCTCTGCAGGGGAGATCCTGGGACATGGGGACCCGTGTATTTATAAACGGTCTCCCAGGCATGCAACGAGACTTTTCACTGGGTATGAACATATATACCCGAACTTCCAAGGCAGGCCTCTCAGTTACAAAATAGGCACACGTGACCAAACGTACAGCAACCTGGCCCTGCTGTCCGCACCACCCCCTCGCCAACCCCTGCTCTGTGTCTAAACGTCCAGTCTTTCCTGCCCTCCTCCAACTTCCTTGTATGTCCCAAGGACTGCACAGGGCATGGAGCGTGGAGAAGGGCACCGGGTCCAGGGACGCTTGGCAACAGGCTGCTCTCCGCACTGCTCCATCGACAGCTGGCCTCCTCTACGCCCCATCCCACCACGGGGCCTGGGCCGCAAATCCTGCACGCTCCTGAGCTGACCCCACCTCACTTTTCCAGAGCCTGTCACTCCCGCACTGCCGGGCCCCACCCGGGGGCTCTCAAGCCCTGGCTGCGGGTTAGAATTACCTGCAATCGCGCCAAATAACAGCGACGCGAAGGCCTCTCCCAACACCACCTGAAAGACACTCTCTAGGGAAGCTTTTCAAGGGATTCTAACGCACAACCAGTGCTGAGAGATGCCACACCCAAACCTCTCAGGTGCTGTCAGCACATGCTCAGCCACCAAGTCCTGCTGAGGAAGCAAGCAGCTGTCCGTCCACCCTGAAATCGTGAACACTGGCTCATCCGCAAAACAGCTAGGCGCCCCCTGAATACCAGAGATCCCACTATGGTGTCGGCTATCGGGTCTAGGTCTGGCTCGAGGTTTGGCACCACTACCTCCCTGCCATGGGACTTGGGACGGTCACCTTCCCTCTAGGTCTAGATGCTCTGCTCTGTCACCAGGCACTCAGCCACCTCGGTCTCCTGTTGTTACGGGAAGGTATGGGGGTCTCCATGAAGGAAGATTAGCTTTCACCTGTGGTCTCTGGGGACTGGCCATCCACTTGAATTCGTCATCTACAAAATGGTGAGCCTGCTGCTACCTCCTGATTTCCTAGGTCATGTACCTCTACAATGACTACCTCAAAGCTTTTGTGCTTAGGGACAGGCACCTAAGACTGGTTCCAGCAAAGGCTTCAGACAACACCATGACCAAGTATGTGGGTGAGAGGGCAGGGACTGGGTGCATCAGCTACTCTTGCATTTTTCAAGCGTCATGATAACTCGATTATATTAAAATGTAAGGACTGAGGTTTCCTATACCTTCTACCAGGATGCTCCTTCCAGTCCACGCAGCTGTGCCAACACACTTCCTTGTGGAGAATTCCAAACACACCACTTACCAAACACACGTTCCCTTCAAAGAGACCTCATACAAACAGATAGCTTAATGACTCCTGGTGGCTGGACATAAGAATACAAGGCAGGGCACATCACCTACCCGTAAGTTTCTCTAGAAAGTGGAGGTTTCAGAGCTCCTTGCTAAAAAGGGTAGCCAGTTTTGAAGCCTAAGAGTTATCATATAAACATCTTCAAAATTAGCTGGGAAAGATTTTCCCCCCTTGTGTGAATGCTTTCCCAAGTAGGTTTAGGGGACATGAGCTAGGACCCACTAGCAAGTGGACTGGAATATCCACAACTTCCAACTTGGGATTCTGAACTTAAAAGGAACACTCCCCTTCACACTGGCTGACTTGACTGTTCTCCTACAATTTACTATGGAATTACTGGAGGTGAGGGAATGGGGGTAGGTGCTGATACGGGTGTATGTTTTGGGGGTTGTTCTGGGAACCACAAAACTATGTAGTAACAACAATAATCCAATGTGTGCTTTTTATAGAAAACTGTGTATAAAGTAAAACGTTGCGATCCAACTCATCCAATGCTAATACTGGAATACCTGGGGGGTTTTTTGGTCTGCATTTACTTGCTACCTTTTTCATTATTAAGCTTTTATCACTCTGTCTTATAAACGTCATATGGTCGCATGTCTGTAACCCAGTCCAGAAGGCCTTTCACTGGGAGAAACAGGCGGTTCACCCGAATCTGCTTCTAGCCCTTCTGTCTTACTTCATGTTTATGACTGGTTTCACACGGCTGCTTCCTCCTCCTCATGTCAGCCAGTCCGACCAGGGTGCTGTATGTAAATTTCACATTTCCTCTTGTGAATTTGGAAGGTTTGTTAAATCTTTCCGTTCTATTAATGGCTGCGCTGCCTTCCTTTTCACTGACCTCAAAAGCCACCATTGATTTCTTTGCTACTGTTTGAAAACAAGATCCCGACCCCCCCCCCCAAGAACAGACGATCTCCCACAGAGCACATGTTCTAGTCTGCGCATTTCTACCGCGAACAGCTTCCAGACACTTCGACTGCCCGCTCCCTCCCGTGTCTGCCAGACAGAGCCCTGAGAACGCTTTCACCTCCACCTCCTCCCCACAAACCTTGAAGACGCCTTGGTTTACAAAGATAATCTAGAACTTAAATACTAAGCTGAGCTATTCAAATTTTCTTTTGGCATGTCCCTTTTGTTAGAAGACTATTATATATTCCAGCCTGCATCTTCCCCTGTGGGTCTAACAGCACACCTTCATGGATCTAGAGCTCATGTTTCTCACGTTAGGTAACTGCAGGTGAAGCTATACTAGACAGCACTCACGAACACGCAGGCGCAGACGGAGGGCGGCAGTAGGCGGGCCCCTGTGGTCGGCAGGTTCGCCGCTCACCACTTCCCTCTAGTTCACCCTCCCTGCTCCTCAGGTGTCTTGTTCAAGTTCATCTGTTGTAGGAGTGGAGTCGTTTCTCAGTTCTTTGCTTCAGATAGGGCTCCTGGGGAGCCAGCACTCTGAATTTTATGTCCATCCCCTTTGGCCCTGCAAGGTGACCAAGGAGTCGTCTGGGCAGGAGTCTCGGGCTGCAGGACTCCTGGGGGAATCTCTCCTCACACAAGGCATTACTATTACTGTTATACAGTCAATGTGTGCTTAGATTTACCCTCATATTCACCACTGTCTTGCTGTTCACTCCTTCTTGTGTTGCACGCCTTCCACTTGGGATTCACCTTCCCTCTGCTTGAAGCACACCCTTTAGAATTTTCTTGTAAGGATCTGCTAGCTGGAAACTCTCTGTTTTCATATTGCTCAAAGTCTTTATTTCAACCACATTTTTGAAAGCTATTTATGCTATGGTTAACACTCTAGGTGAGCAGTTACTTTCCTTTATCACACTGAAAGGACTATTCCTGTATTTTTATTATTTTATATTATTCCTATTTTCCATTTATCACTGCGGAGAAGCTAGCCGATAGTCGTCATTCTTCTGAAGGAAATCTTTCTCTTCTGGCCGATTTTAAGGTCTCTTTCCAGGGACACCTGGGTGGCTCAGTCAGTTGAGTGTCCAACTCTTGATTTTGGCTCAAGGCATGATCCCAGGGTCATGGGCTCGAGCCCCATGTTGGGCTTTGTGGGGAGCGTGGAGCCTGCTTAAGATTCTCTCTCTGCCTCGCCCTCTTCCCTGCTTACCGTCTCTCTCTAAAAAAAAAATCTGTTTTGTTTCATTATGATGTGTCTTTTTTATTTACTTTGGATTTGTTGGAATTTTTCAATCTGTGGACTACAATCTTTCATCAGTTCTAGAAAATTCTTTTCAAATACTGCCTCTGCCCCACTCCCTCTCCCGTTCTTCTCAACTCCAGCTGCATATATGCTAAACTATACAGTCTATCCTCCTAACTTCCCTAACTTCTTTTCTATTATTGAATCTCTATGCTACATGCTCTAGGATTTCTTTGGACCCACAGGTTTTTAAAAATTTTTCAGTTATAATGTGTTCATTTCTCAAAATTCACTTCTGTTCTGCTTAGAATTTGCTGTGTCACTTTTTATAGTTTCCTATTCCTTGCAGACGTTTCCAAGCTTGTCTTGTCTTTTATTCTTTACATGTAAGTATAACTGCCTAATAATTCATGTCTGAGAATTCTGGTATCTGTGGGAGCCCGTTTCTGCTGCCTTTCTCCTACTAGCTCTCGCTCCCAACTCCTCACTCCTGTGTGCACGCGGCCTGCCACCACCCTGGGGCAGTTACTTGTGGACATTCCCTGAGGCCGGAGATGAAGGCCTCTTCCTCTGAGGCGGATCTGTAATTGCTTCTGCCAAGCACCTAGGAGTACCATGTACCACCTAGAACCACCTAGAACCACTTTAACTAACTTCATTGCTTGGGGGTGGGGTCTTGACTACCTCACGGACATAAAACGGGGCCACATATCTGCCCCAGGATCAGCCTTACGTTAAGTTCTCTCCATCATGACTGCCAGTGCTCACTGGCAACCAGGTGACCAAAGCCTTTAGAAGTCCTTTGGCTTAGGGCAGACCAAGAGAGCAGGGCTGGGGGGGGGGGGGGAGAGGGAGTCGTGTTTGGGCTGCCTCATTTCCAGAGTCCTTGAACTGCCACGTGTACATGTCAGCGTCACCACAACACATCCTGTGGCATAACTTTTCATGAGTATGTCATTAAAGGAGACTGTATGATGTTTAGATGACTTTGGCAGACAGAATTTTGAGAGAACAAAAAAGTAAAGTGTTATAGAGTTTTAGATGGCCAAGCTCTAAAGCTAACAAACTGTAACAGCACAACAAATTTTTTTCTTCAAATGAATTTCAAACTTTCGCTGGCTCTGAACGGAGATTAAATAATTTCTCAGGCTGAATGATGACCCGCATAGAAGACAGAAGAACAAAGAAGTGGGTACGTACCCTTGTAAAGCCAGCAGCAATGAGGGGCATCACAGAGGACTCCTCTCTATCCGTCCTTCAAAAGAACACAGTCCAGTGTTAGAGACAGTTTTTATCATAGCTCACCTCTTTAACTATTCACTAATTTACATAATACTATGACGTTCATATAACGTCAAACACTTTTAGATGAATTAGATTAATACCCATCAGAAGTATAAAATTGAAAATAGTTTTCTTTTAGTTTCGTATGTCACTTTCTGGCAGCATACAGTGATGCTTGAAATATGGAGCCCGCACTAACCACCAGAACACAGGAGCAACCACCTATCTATTTGATATGTAAAAATTTAAACTTAAATACTGCCCTTCTCCCAACAGATTTCTATTCTTTCCTTACCTTCAATCTCAAGATGAAATAGAAGATTTCTCCCATCTATGTATGAGGCAAATCTTCATACATACTTGGGAGTTAGAAAGCCCCCAGGAGGTGTCCCTGGTAACAGTCATACTTTTAGGAATGGAACTCTCTCATGGGCTATTTCTAAAGCGAACCGCAGTCCAAAAATCACAAAACCTCGCATGAGAGCAGAAACTCCCTCCACGGAGTTAACTGGCGAGGTAAAGAAAGAAAGAATAAAGAAGAAAAGGCCAAACTAAAAAGGTGACACCCATCACAGCCTGCAAGCTGTTAGGCCCCTGCTAAGACATGGACATGTCTTGACATGTCATGACATGGACACCTGAACTTCAACATCAAAAACAACGAGGGCTTACCTGCGTACTACACCAATGATAATTGTGTTTTCAGAGAGTTTTGATGACCTGATAGACCTTTAAAAAAAAAAAAACAAATTTTAAAATAAATGTAAAGCAATTCTTTAAAAAATACACTTCATTTTGGTAGAAAATTAAAGCTGGGAAGAGGTAGAAGAGGGAGGAGGTCACCCTCTGGATTTACGTTCTGGGCTACTCGTTCTTCCTTCCCTGAGGGGACAGGCCCCCGCTCCACGGACGAGTAACCCTAACGCTCATGGGGTACAAACATAACAGCTGGCTAGAGACAGTGTGCCTGCTACTCGCTCTGGCCTTTGTCAACCTGAGTGTCCTCAGCTGGAGGACGTTTCCTACCTTGGGCTTATGGGACCGGGGTTATCGGTCTCTCACCGTCAAAGGGACATGCGAGTACATGTGTGTTACCACATGCTGACAGCTGCAGTATCAGTGGAGACGAAGCCCAAAGGCCTGTTCCCGATGCGCTCCAGAGAGTTCCTAGGTAGAGCGTGGGCTAGAGTGGTAGCTGCAGAAATTCAGAAATAGGAAATGCAGGATCTCCGAACCCGTCAGAAAGAAGAGACTGGGAAGATTGGGGACTGATCAGGAGAAGCGGGGGACACTGCTCCACCAAAACTGCCCCCGGAGTAGAAGGCTCCTCACAGGACGCATTCACCCCTCACCCCTTCTGGAGAAGCAGCCTCGCCGGGAAGCACACCCAGCCAGGAGATGAGACGGACAGGGTGGAATGAACGTGCGTAGGGGAGGCGGCGCTGGGAGGTGCCCCAGCCCTGAGCTCCCCCTACCCTGGGGTAGGGGGCCTCGGCACATGGCCCCGGCCCCGTGACAAGCGTGCTGGCCTCCCGGAGGACGTGGGCAGGATGGGACAGAGAACGGCCACAAGTGACTGCAAGACTTCGTTCCGATGGTTCAAGAAACAGAACCACTCCCGAGTCACAGAACACAGAAGACAACCTGAGTGACTCTTTCTCAGTTCTCCCAAGGATGGCCCGTAACTAGCCATTCCAGAAGCATCAGAGAGACGTTAATTGGGCATACACAATGCACATCTCGGTTTGGCACACTTCTTCTGCAAAGGGCCAGGTACTTCTGCAAAGTATTTTAGGCTTTGTGAGCCAGGCAGACTCTGTCACAACCACCCCACGCTGCCACTGTGGCATGAAAGTGTCCAGAGACAATCCATAAATGAACCGTGTGACCGTGTCCCCCTTGCGGAGCCCTGCCCCTGGGCACCCGGGCTTCATTCTCTCAAGGAACTCAGGTCGGGAAGGCTGAGCCCATCGACAGATGCAGACTGGGTGTGGGTACGGAAGTGGCTCAGGGATGGACACGCTGCTCTAGGGACAAGCCGGTCTCTCTCAAGGGCCACGAGGCTCACACGTCTCTCTCCACACTCCTGCTTTTAGAGGTGTCCACCCAATCCCTCCAGCTTCCATCTGCCCATCTGCTCCAAAACAGGAGCTGCATGGCTGCTGTATCAGAAGGGTCCCCGCAGCGACTGCACCCAGCTGCCCGTCCCCAGTCTTACCGAGGTCCCCCTCAGTGAGCCGTGCTCACCTTCCTGAAGAGGGAGCCCTGGAGCGGCTCGCACAGCAGACACTCGCACAGACCAGGCCAGCTCACCTCTCAAAACTGGGCTAGTACGGACCTGTCACTCATCTTACTCAGGGAGAGACAGGCACTCACAAATGGTATTTCTGTGACTTCTCAGGACACTGTATTTGTGTTCCTCTTTCTGTCTTGTCACAAAGATTTCAAGAAAGAAAAGGCAAATTTAAGTACACAGCCAGCCATCTCAAACTGGCTCTCATCTTTTTAGAAGGAGAACAGAGATCTGAGTGGTAGAAACAGCAAGTAGGTAACCGTACAGATAAACTCAGGAAGTAGTTCTGGATAACCTACTCAGGACACGGGAATGAGGTAGGCACTGGGCTCAGGACAAAGCAGAAAGGAAGACCGTGTTTACCTGGAAGCAATCTGATACTGCCGAGGAGGCCTAACACTGTATAAAAAGGCTGACGTGCACTCTTGACTTTTTCTGGTCCACAAGGAGGAAGAACTGATTAGAAAATAGAAATGTCAGGAACCTGGGTTGAAAAATAACACCCTTGACTGGAGAATCCAGGAACACGAAGAAAGAAATGACTTGACATCATCACGTACATCCAACATTAGTAAGGCACGTCTCAAGAACTCAGGAAAAAGAGAGGGCATGAGCTCCCGAAAGACCAGGTCAACACGCCGGAAGGCTCTCAAAACCACGCTAGCTGGTGCATCGCTAGGATTTTACCAGGTTATTATGCCTAAGAGAAAACTCCCAAGAACAGTGGCTTAAACACGAGTTTTCTCCCGCATAGAAGGCGTGCAGAGGTAGGCAGCCCAAGGCTGTGGGGGCACGCTGCACCATCAGACACCTGGCTCCTTCTGTCGATGTTTCCCGATCATTGCCCATACGTGGTTCCTTCCTCATGATCCGAGATGGATGCTGTGCTCGAGCCATAACCTCCACATTCCCGACAGGAAGAAGGGCACTTGCTCTCCCTTGAAGGATACTTTCCAGAAGATGCACGTGACATTCCCACTGGCCAGCTGCAGGAAAAGCCCAGGAATGCACGTATTTTCCAGGCAGCCATATGCCCAGCTACACACTAAGAATTCTGTTATCAAGAAACAGTAGACATGGGTACTGGGGGCAATGACCACTCTCCCGACACACCGGCAACTACAGATAAATCTGATGGTGGTCTCCGCCCAACTCTGACGGAGGCTTACAGTAAGAATACAGCTAAGCCCTTCAAGGAATTAAATTTTACAAAGTACAACTCCATGACAGGTGCTTCGCCACTGTTCCCTCCACCATGTGGAATGAGTTTCAGATTGAAAATGGCATTTACAATGCTAACAATGAGCCACAGACCAGGGTGAATCCGGAGATCGGGCAAAGGCGTCTGGCCCTCCGAGTTCAGTCTTGCTCCTGCCACTCAACATGGATTTAATTCTGCTAATGCACTCTGGGTTTCCGCGCACTGCTTTAGCTCCTTTACCTCCCTTCGTAAAATCTTCCCTTCCATTCCAGAGCCCTGCTCCCGGTGCACAATAGTTCATTTCTTCAGAGCGCACCAGGCACGTGTCTTCTGAAAGATTCTGCAAATTTCTCGTGGTGAGTAATTTTCTTAGTCTCCAAGGCTATTCTTTCCCCGTCCATTATTTGGCAGCTTTTCACAGCTCCCCGCCCCTCCCCCCGCCCCCCGCTTCTTTACCCTGTTCCTTCATCCCTGAACAGAAGTGATACGAGCCCAGGCCGAGAGCCTGCAGCGGAGAGCACCACAGGAATGTCCCTTGCACCCCTTGGCCAGGCCCTTGGCACGAGCGGCCCTCCTGGGATCCAGGCGGCAGGCGCGGTGCTCTGAGGGCGCTGCCAGCAGGCAGGCCTGGGTTGGCTGCCCGGGTGGGGGGCGGGTGACCCCTGGCTGGCTCTCACCCTTCCTCTAACCAAACGTGAGAACTGATGCACTTTGGGGTTGTGAGGCCGCAATACGTGAAGGGCCGGTCCACACTCCTTAGGCCGCTGCCCCTCCTCACGACGTGGTAGAAAATTCCACGTCTCTGTCCACCCCCTCAGCTCGCGGTCTTGGGTTTCCCAGTGGAGGCAGAAAGGAAAGAAGGAAGAGGCATCAGGGACTGGGGGGCCGGAGGCAGGACGCCAGCAGCGCCCAGAGGCAGTGGTGCACCCCTGAGCAGGCTGTCGGTCTCTGCGCAGCACCAGTAGCCCAGGCTCAGCACAGCCTCCTCCCACCTCATTCCTTTAGGGCCGTGGGGCACTTGACCTTCAGAGGCTGGAGCGTGCATGAGCTGTCCCCCGGGCAGGCCTCTGGGACAGGCTTCTTCGTCGGGCCCCGAGGTACAAGGCAACCAGGCAATCCCTGTGTCCTCTGCTCTCCCAGCTCTGACACACTGATCAGCCCGTCTCTGGCTGGTCGGCATTTAGCTGTTACCTTCATGGGCTTCTGGACAGGACACTGGGAGGAGGCACTGAAATCAGGTGCGTATAAGACGCCTCCAAACAGCCTCACAACTGGTCGACGTGCCTCAGCGCCTTCTGCCCTTCCTTCTACGAGGTTCTCCAGCCGGCAGCCCTCAATCTCCCACCTGCGCTTGACGCTCCCCTGCACAGACTGCGGCAGTGTCTCCACCGCCTAGAGGGTGAAGTCCGTGCCTCTGGCTCAGCACCCAAGGCCCTCATGATGGGGCTCCCGTCTGCTGCTCTAGCCTCAGCCAGAGCCACGTCCCACACCCGCCCAACCCAGCAGCCGTCGAGCACGGAGCAGAGAAGCCCTGTACACCTGCCTCTTCCCACACGTGCTGCACCCTCCACCTGGCATGTCTGGGTTTTTAATTCAAGTTAGTTAACATACTGCACATAGTATTGATTTCAGGGGTAGAACCCAGTGATTCATCACGTCCATACAACACCCAGTGCTCCTCTCAACAAGTGCCCTCCTTAGTGCCCATCCCCACCTACCTCCCCTCTAGCACCCCCCCACCGTTTGTCCTCTGTATTTAAGAGCCTCTCATGGTTTGCCCCCCTCTCTGTTTTTATTAGTTTTCCTTCCCTTTCCCTGTGTTCATCTGTTGTGTTTCTTAAATTCCACATGAGTAAAATCTGATACCTGTCTTTCTCTGAGTTCACGTAGCATAATACATTCTAGCTCCATCCACGTTGCTGCAAATGGCAAGATTTCATTATTTTTGATGGCCGAGTAACATTCCATTGTGTGTGTGTGTGTGTGTGTGTGTGTGTGTGTATACACACATCTTCTTTATCCGTTTGTCAGTCGATGGACATTTGGGCTCTTTCCATACTTTGGCTGTTGTCGATAGCGCCGCTGTAAACATCGGGGTGCGTGTGCCCCTTCGAATCAGCATTTTTGTCTCCTTTGGATAAAGAGCTCATAGTGCAATCGCTGGGTCATAGGGTAGTTCTATTTCCCGCCATTCTTCCTTTCAAAACTCCTGCTCGTCCTCCAGGACTCCACCCAAATACCCTCCGCGGAGCTCTCCCTGGCACAGGCCTCTGCCACACTTCGGATGCACCTCCTGCAGGCACTGCTGAGCCTGTACTGAAGTCACTCGCTCGCCCTGCAAACCACAACATCAGCTCCTCACTTACCTGTGTGGCTCTCGTACCAAAGACAGTGCCCAGAACTGAGAAGACTTGCAAAGCAGGGATCCCCAACTGGGGAATTTGGAAATATCACAGACACAGAATACTTGGCCTTCGGCAAAGCATCTGATAAGGAGTGTAAAGAGTTCCCAATTTCCCCAGTAGAGAGACACCGATGAAGGCCAGTTGTTTAGACAAGTCGGCAACTGATGAAAAACCATTCACAGGCAGTGCTGGTTAGGTATCCCAAAAGCCGGAGGGAGGGAAGGAGCTCTGCCAGGGCTAAGGTCTTGTGAGCCATGTACGTCAGCAGAGGGCGAGAGTGCGAGTGAACAGGTTCAGGAGGGACAGCCTGGAAAGGTTCCTTGAAGGAACACTCCACAGCGGGAGGTTTCCTGAAAGGGATGATCTTAAGAGAGATAAAGCAGGTAAGGCCAGAATCGAGATGAAAGTGACTCAGGGAAATAAATCAGGGCCTGCTCGTGCCTCTAGAAAATTCACTAAATGTGGCACAAGTTCCTCCCCCACCCAACTACACACACAGACACACACACACACACACACACACACACACACACACACAGGCAACAAGATGGAGACGATGTGGTAGAACACAGCCAGCAAGAAAAACCTGAGACTCAGATTGTTGGCCGGGGCTGCGACACAAGCACCAGGAAAGGAATGTGCTCGGCGGTTGCATTTACGCGCGTTTGCTCTGTGGACGGCACAGGGAAGATGGCTATTCCGCTTACGCTTCACTGGTCCACCCAGACCTGGTGCGACTGGTCAGGTCTGGAGCCCTGCTTCCAAGAGGTACTGCCTGGGGGAGGACACTCAGAGGACGCACCCGGGGGAGGGGGGCGGCGTGAGGGGCCAGTAATGGCAGGGAGGGGACATGCTCCATCCAGAGAATGCTGGGAATCTGGCAAAGGGGACTAAGGTGGGCTCACCAAGAAGGAGAACTGAAGCTCAGAGCGCTCTCCGGGGAAGCCCTGACCCCGCAGCGGAGGCTGGATGGAGGGCGGGGGGCACTGTCTAGAGCCCTGCACACACGATGGTCTGGGTTTCTCTGAAGCCTCCTATTTAAAGCAATCCAGTTCGCATGCTTTGAGAGTCTGCACGTATTATGAGCGAGGCACATTCACCTAACATCAGAAGACAATTTTCCCAGTTTTTACAACTTTACAAACATCTGGAAAACTTTATTGGCTCCTGTTGGGAGTAATGTGCAGGTGACGGTTGTGGTTAATTGCAGACTGGGTTTCATCTTAACCCTGGATGGTTTTCATTCTTTTTTTTTTTTTTTTAACTGTTTTAAGCAAAGCAAAGTAAAATGAAACAAAACAGAGGAAGATCAGTCCCAGAAATAATGGTGTCCTAATGTCTTATTTTACACGTGTGGAAGGCAGCCTGAAAGACCATCAATTCAACCTGGTGTATTTCTTACCGCGCTCACTGTCACATGTGCCGGGGGCTACTTGGGCCTGAGTCCCAGGCTCACCTGCACAGCGCCTCGGCGTCCAGCTGTCGGGGATTTCTGTGGTCTATGATGATGATGTCGTGATGTTTGTCCAGGAAACAGGCGAGGACAGCCTGAGCCTCCTTGGTAACTGTGCACTTAAACCCTGCTTTTTCACACGCCCTGCAGAATCCATTACACTGGTTATCTTCTTTGGTAAACACTAAAAGTACCTGAATCAAAAAAGCGCGAACACTTTTTAAAAAAAAAAAAAAAACGTTGTTAGAACTGTCATTTCTTAACACGCCACAGAAAGCTCCCAGGGTTTGGACGGCAAGTACACAGACGCGAACATACTCTGTTGATAGAAATCTTCCTTCAGGTAACTCGGCGACCTTATCACTCAGCTCCCCAAAATTAGTGCTATTTGATCTGCATTCATCTGGAAGTCCAACATGGGCCCTATACTTATTCTTTTGCTAATAAGCCGACTGGCAGAATTCAACAAACGCTTGAGTAAGCATTTTATCTTGAAACTACTTCAATGAAGGGGCGCCTGGGTGGCTCAGTCGATTAAGCATCCGACTTCGGCTCAGGTCATGATCTCACCGCTCGTGGGTTCGAGCCCTGCGTCGGGCTCTGTGCTGACAGCTCGGAGCCTGGAGCCTGGAGCCTGCTTCGGATTCTGTGTCTCCCTCTCTCTCTCTGCCCTTCCCCCACTCGCACTCTCTCAAAAATGAATAAATGTTAAAAAAAAATTAAAAAAAAAAGAAAACTACTTCAATGAAAACACAAATACTTAAGTTTAGTTAATAGTAAATTAACTAGACAAGACCTTAGATGACAAAAACTAATATTTCAGTCAAACTTTTAGATACTTAAAACTTTAAATAATGTATTTAAATGTTTTGACTCAAGGGTTTATGTAATTCCTCCAAATTAAAAAAAATTACTTTGATGATAAGAGAAGAGGTTTCAAGTAGCCCAAAATATAACACCTCACAACCGGCCAGGTAACCCCTCAGCCTCCCTTCCCCCTGAAAACCAGCAGGCTGTTCTCTAGAAGTCTGCTTCTGCTTTTCGTTGGTGGAGGTGGTGGTGGTGGTGGTGGTTTGTTTTGTTTTGTTTTTCAGATTCCACATGACATCTGTCTCAGGGGAAAGGGATTAAAAGGTAAAGCTTCTAGTCATAAAACAGGGAAGACCTGGGGATGCGATGGACACACGGGGAATACAGTTAATCATCTAGAACAACATTATATGGGGACACATGGTGGCTAGGTACAGTGCTGACCACTTCTGAATGGATACAAATGCCCGATCCGTCTGTTGTGTGCCTGAACCAGTGTAACATCGTATGTCAATTCCGTTTCAATAAAAAATGTAATCAAGTTGTGATCGATAGCAAAGGACAGATTGTCAGTTAAGTGATGCAGGAACAGCACCAGGTGCCACAGACAGCACTGCGCCTCTGCCCAGGACAATGGCTTGCAGTCCCTGCTCCGCGCCCACTGCGTCCCCCCCAACCCCGTCCTGCCAGCGCCCCCCTCAGCCCCCGGTCTGGTGCGGAAGCACACTGCTCCATCTCTTCAGACCCACCCAGGCTCATGAGGGCGACGGTGGTGAGGTGGAGGTGGGGCAGCCTGGGAGAAGGACACTACAAGGCTGACAGAGACCCTGTCCCCCAGGGCTTAGTTCCTCGAAGTTTCCTCAAGTGCACAAATACCACTAATGCAAAGAACTAAGAGCATATTCCCGCCGGTAGCTCTGCACAGGTTTGAAAAATGTAACAATGAACACGGTTTGTGTGCAAAAAGCATCAAGTAACTCTGGAGATCAATTCCAACTGGTTATGTTGTCTAATATTTTGGATTTGAGAATTTATAGATACTTTCTGATAGAGCTGATTCACCAACACAGAGAAGACCAAGCTTCTGCTTCTTTTATACTGGAAAATTCCACTATTCTCATCAGTTGTTAATGTTTGCCCCCTTTGCTCTCCACCCCCACAATTACGCACATTCTTTTATTGCTGAACCTTTCAAAGTAGGTTGCAGACATCTCTTCATCTCTACCTCCATGTGTGATTCTATAACTAGAGTACTGTTATCAGGTTTAGGAAATTTAATGTTGATCCATTACTATTATCTAAAATAGGAAACTATTTTCAATGTTAGACCCTCACCCTCCCCCTCTTTGAAGAAAATCAACATGTGAAGATTATAGCATGGTTTCTTACTAACCTGGAGTTGATCTGGATGAAATCTCATGGGGCCAAACTGCACGTCAGCTATTGCTACCTGTAAGAAAAAGATTTGTTTGAAAAAAAAATGTTTTTAAAGATAAACTCGCTTTAAAATTTCTCTAATCAGTGCCACAGATGAAAGCAACTTTTCTAGAGAAAAATTACATAAATTTAATAGTTATTAGACAGATTCCCAGGGACCTGCGTATAAAGCCCAGGAAAGGTGCAGAGTAGGGAGGGAGAGGTAACAGGAATCTGATCTTGGCTCTTTTCCTAGCTGCGTGGGATTCTAAGTCATTTACTCAACCTTCCTCAGCCTTAATTTCTCATTTGTTACAAAGATGAAATGAGTTTACAATGTAAAGAGCCCCCCAAAATTAGACACTGAATGAACATTGATTCCTTCTATCTTTCCCCTGATGGACAATGAAATCTTACATCTAAAATGGCACACAGAAAGTGAAACCCAGCAGTTAGAACCATGCGACATCAGAGGCAAGGAAACCCGGTCAAGAAGTAGTCAACACTTTCATTTTACAGGAAGCAGAGTATTCATCAGTAATTGCTTATCTATTTGAGAACTTAGCACAAAACAGCACAAAGATAAATGTCACAACCAAACCCCAATGAGTAACAACAATCACAGCGCCAACGGAGGGGCTTAGCGGATCCTGGGGGTTAAGCTAAGAGCCGAACATACGTCATCTCGCTGAATCTTCGCAGTTACCCAGTGAGGTTTATGGCTGGAAAACTGAGGTTCCAAGAACCTCGTTTAAGGCCACACAGTCAGCAAGTGGCAGCAGAGGTTTCGCTGCAAACCCAGGGTCCCTGGCACGTTTGGGCAGTCTGTGCACTGCATGAAGGAGCCCAAGGGAGGAAGAACATGGGGCTCAAATACGGCCCCCAGTGATGGACGCTGGCACTGACTTGCTACCCAGAGGATACACATTTCCAGAAACACTGTATGTATCGGGGGATCCCCAGGCCTCTGGGTTATGATTCCATGGCAAAAAAGTAAAATAAAATAAATTCTGCAGCGGAAGACCTAGTTGTCGGAGCCTTCCCGAAAGGTATTTCCTACCTGACTGCCCACCTCCAGCCTCTCCCCTCAGGTCACGATCTGTCCTACAGTAAACCCACGGAACAAAGCCTGCTTAGTGGTGGTGGGGAGGGGTGTCTATGTTTATTTTTCACTGCTAGAAGCTGATGTCTACCAGTCACGGGACACCAGCTTAGTGTCTGATTTGCTTTATATTAATTTCATCTCTCAGAAGGCCTACGAAGAATGAGGGCCGCCATTACTGCAGACTAAGACTGAGGAGGATTCTGTGACCAGGTGGGCGGCCCAGGGGAACAGACTTCCCAGGGTACCGCCTACCCTCCTGCAGGCCAGCCTCCCAGTGAGGGGCACCGCTGGGCACCGAAGCCAGACGTCTCACGACGTGATCCAGAGGGCCAGGAGAGTCCTGAAAGAGAGGTCTGGTCTAAATCCTCAAACTCCTACAGCGCACTGAGAAGGAAAGCAAGAGGCACCGAGAGACACCAATCTGAACAATGAGTTTCTTGTTGGTTTTTACAAAGTTTGAAGGAATGAAGGAATGAAAGAAACTAGGAATGATACGGACCTACTGCTTGGAGAAAACAAGGAGGAATACAGGAAAAAGAAAGGGAAGGAAAATCACTGACGTTCTATAGTATGGGGGGCGATTTCATAGGAGAAAGCAGACACCAGAACAGCAAGCACGATGCCGCCCCACCCCTGCCAAGGTAAAGAAGTAGCCAGGCAGCACTTGCATCCTTGACCTGAATCGGGAGCTGAAGCCTCTGAGAGAGGACACTTATGAAATTGGCTGTGAAGGATCAAGTAAATAAAAACTGAAGTCTGAAAGGAGAGAAAGAAAATATTTATCAATAGTGTAAAAACATGTGATATTCTAGGTCACAGAGAAAACCTTGAAACATATTCCCAAAAGTAAAAATGGTACAGTTTTTATTCTTCAACCATAATGCAAGCACACCGGAAATTAAAAACACTGACTTTAACAAAAATCAACAAATACCCCTGCCCTGAAAAATTTTTAAACATTAACTTGTAATCGCTGGGTCAGAGAGAGAAATGCAAACTACACCTTTAGAGTACCTGGAAAATAATAAAAATGAGAACATCACATAATGAAACTTATGGGACACTGCTACATTTTACTCAGAGGCAAGATTCACAGCCTTAAATTCTTTTGTCATGAAACAAGAATGAAGTAAATATACCAAGCTTCCAAGTCACTAAGTTTGAGAAAGTCAACAATACGAACTTAAGGAAACCAGGAGCAGAAAAATTAAGTCAATGGTAGTCATTCATAAAATTTAAAAATGTTAGTGACTAGCATATTTTAAAAAAATACACGTATACGTGCATCTAGTGTTGGTCACAGGCTGAGGGACAAGATAAAAAGTGTAAACGGCCCAGGGCAAAGCCTCGTCTTTCCCAGGCAAACAACTTCTGAGCTCATGGTCCACACCAAAAGTGGGCTATGAGATAACTCTCACGGGCAAAGGACGTATAATTTTATGATCTCAACTTACAAAACTGGCACACCACTGCATTAATTTTAAGAAATAAAAGAAGTTATAGATGTTTAAAAGATCATTAATTTTGCCTCAGTAGGATTTTAACGGTATCATTTTAAAGCATTAGTGTTTCAGCAGCTCTATTTGACCACTGAACACTTATTTTATTTACTTAACTAGATTGCATTTTAACCTTACATCCTGTCTACGGGGTGTATCCGGCTCTCAAGACCTCTGCTGAGCAGTGTCCCAGCAGAGCCGGACAGCTACTTACCACTGCCCCCCCAAAATAACCTCCACCAGGAAATGTGATGACATTACTCAGCGAGTGGACGTCAGCAGTGGGCCCTTAAAGAGTAAACAACTTCCCAACTGCTCTGGAAAAGGGGATCAGAACTACAGAACTCTTGTACTCTTCCTTCGTGTGTGAAAGTCAGAAGCCAACTGACCTCATGTTTCAAAGTCGCAAGCCTTTTAATAATAACTTATTGTGCACGTTAATATTTGAAAAGGGAATCGTCGTTTTTAAATCAATTTTACTATCACAGCTTTGATTTAATCTTCCACCTTCAACAGTAATTGTTAATTTTAGACAGTATAGAAATAACAGTATGTTCACTGGCTGCTACTGGTAATCATACAAGTTGTTTAGTCTTCTGGATTTTTAAATATTTAGGTATTTATTAATATTTATTGTTAAAGAGAGATTGTAAAAAGTCTATTTGTATTTTAATAAAGTAATATTTGTAAATATGGCTGACAGAAACATGAAATAAATTATTAGAAATTTTGGCAAACCACCTATCAGATTTCTTTTGTTTGCCTAACTGCCCCAACATTCACAAGTGACAGCAAGGGGCACCTGGTGGCTCAGTCAGTTAAGCGTCCAATTTCCGCTCAGGTCACGATCTCGCAGTTCGTGAGTTCGAGCCCCACGTTGGGCTCTATGCTGACAGCTCAGAGCCTGGAGCCTAGTTCAGATTCTCCCTCTCTCTCTCTCTCTCTCTCTCTCTCTCTCTCTCTGCCCTCCCCTGCTCACTCTCTGTCTCTCTCAAATATAAACAAACATTTAAAAAATAAAAAACAAACAAAAGTGACAGCAGAAGGCCATCTGGGTTAGGAATCTGGATCTAGGGTGGGGGTGGGAAAGAAAAGAGATACGTAACACTAACCTGCCTAAAATCTCTGTTCCCCCAACCCTCCCTATCCCTGGCCTGCTTTGTTTCTTCTCTCTGTAGCTCTTAATCATCATTTGCAAAACTCCGTATTTTACTATTTATCTTCTTTATTCTCGGTCTCTCCCACTAAAATGTAAGTTCTATCTATGAAGACAGAGATTCATCTGCTTTATTCATTGCTGTATTTCCAATACCCAAAAATAGTCCCTGGCCCATGGCAGGCATTTAAGAAATCTTTTTGAATGAATGTTTACTCATCAGCTAATCTTTCTGAATCAATCATTTATCTAGAAATCAGTCATACTAGTTTCTACATACACATGTATATGTAACACAGCACTTCCCGTTTTCAGAGTATTTTCATGGATACTTTATTTCATAAAGGAACATCAAGGAAGGAAGGATTTTTATGAAAGCCTGAGTACCAGGAACCACAAAAGAATCATGTGATCTTTTTTCTACATCTCCTTTATTAGAAACAAAGTTAATGCTGAGATCAACTTATATTAATTGTACACAAACCTAGGAACTATAGCACAGGCATAAAACAGATTTTGGCCTGAGCCATCCTGTCCCTCCAGGTTTGCCCTGTACTTTGATCTGCCCTCTTGTCTGTCTTTCTCTGGGCAAAGAGTGGTAACTTGGTCAAAAGAACACAACCCAGACAAGAGTCAGGAGACACCAGTTCTTGGGCGAGAAGAGTCAAAATTAACGCAGACATCTGGGGACCACCTACTACTCTGCTTTAAGCCAAGCATAGAGCTAGATACTAGGAGTACAAAAAAGTGCCTACTCCTGGCCTTGAGTAGGGGAAGGGGAAACGTACGCAATAACAACAAGGTACAATTTTAATAGAGAAAGAAGGCACCTATTATGTGCTCAATACTCTGCTTCTAATCCTATTTAAATCCAATTTAGTCCTTACTCTATGAGTAAGGCAAGCTCATTAACTGCGTTTCATTGATAAAGAAACTGAAGCTCAGAGCAGTGTGGTTAAACAGTTGGCATGTGACAATGGGGAGAACAAGTCCCAATTCACAGGGACTGGATTCCTGTGGTCTTTTCATCCTCCATTGGGAAAAGGCCTAAGATCACCTGACCCTAGCCTAGATCTAGAAAAATAAGACCAAGAACCCAGAAATCAGCATTCACCCATGGTCTCCTAGGCATTCAACAACATCCAATAGAAAACAAGACAGGTAGTGTCTCTACCTAACAGGGGCGCTATTCTGCATCGGAATCCAGGAAGGCCTCTCTGCAGCAGCAATGTGGAAGAGAAGATCTGAATGATAAAGGAGCCAGCCATTCAAGGAACAGAGGAAGGAGTGCCAGACAGAGGAAATGGGGTGCACGGGACCTCTGGTGGGAATGGGGAGCATTCGAGGAAAGGATGGGGAAGAGGGAGGAGATGAGGTCATGGCTAGGAAGGAGCCAGAAGATGCAGAGCTTTCCAAGCCAGAACAAGAAACTTGGGTTTTATCCTAAATTTCATAAAAAAGCACTAGAGAGTTTTATACAAGGGAATGATAGGATCTAATATTTTAAAAAAATTTTAATGCTTATTTCTGAGAGACAGAGACAGAGTGAGAGCAGGGGAGGGGCAGAGAGAGAGAAAGATACAGAGTCCGAAGCAGGCTCCAGGCTCCGAGCTGTCAGCACAGAGCCAGACACAGGGCTCGAACTCACGAACTGTGAGATCATGACCTGAGCCAAAGTAGGCTGCCCAACGACTGAGCCACCCAGGCGCTCCCTCTAATTTTTATTTTTTAAATAGACCTCTTTAAATGGATCCCCTTTATCTTTTAAATAGATCCCGGTGGGGAATGGACAGTGGGAAGGTGACAGCATAGGCAAGGAGACCAGTGAGGAGGCCTCCGTAGTCCAAGTGAGAGAGGACGGCAGCCTGGCCCAGGTGTTGACACGGAGACGAGTACATGGGCTTGGGCTGTTTTGGAGGAAGGGGGATCAGGAGCTGCTGACGGACAGGACATAATCAAATCTACTGGCTCCTAGACCAGAGCTCTGATATCTAACTTGCAGTTTTATTTCAGTGTTGCGTGGAAATTTGGGGTTATGCAAGGCATCCTGGTAGAAGCTGGTGTAGGTCTGCTTGGTCCCTTCCAGATCCACCCACAAGATGGCACCAGGATCCACCCTGAGGCAGAGCTCCTACGGGCTCTCCCAGGTACTCCGAGAGCCGGCCAAATGTTCCCCATCTACTCCGACTGCCCCCATCTCTTTTTTCTCTCCTTACCTGTTCCTAACTGTCACTTCCATCAATTCAAACAGCAAATATTTACAAGGAGCCTTTTATAGGTTTCCCCATATGAATGCCAAAGTCAAGTCACACGCTAGGGCAAAACTATTCAGGTCCTTTTGCCCCAAACCCATACTGTTGAGCAAAAAATGATGCCTGGATTAAACGAACTATTTAAAGAGTTTAACCTGACTGTGAGTAAATGCCCAATACATTCTAAAGTATCCACAGAAAAGATTTTCCAAGGAGTTTTTGCTATGAAACTACAACTTTACACACATATACATAGACACAGTGTAAGGCATTTTTATTTTTTCTTTTTTTCTTTTATGTTATTTGAGAGAGAGAGAGAGAGCATGAGTGCACATGCTAACAGAGGAGGGCAGAGAGAGAGGGAGGCTCTGTGCTGTCAGTGCAGGGCCCAACATGGGGCTCGATCTTGCCAATAATAAGATCACGACCTGAGCCAAAATCAAGAGTTGGACACTTCACTGAGCCACCCAGGCGCCCCTGAAAGGCATTTTTAAAACTGTAGTTTTCCAAAGAGTTATTTCTTTCAGAGCACTAACGTAATCTCTAATAAGAACCATTAACTTCATGATATCTTGAAATAATGTAAAAAATAGAACCTATTTCTTAAACATCATACTAATGTACTTGGTACAAGGGACAAATAAAGATTTTTCCTGAGACCCTGAAAGAACACTGCCTCCGAAAGTGAAACAAGAAAATCGAAACATAAAAAATGAGAACAGCCAATTGTAAGATAACCCAACCTTAAGCTTCTCTTTAAACATGTCACTGACACGGAAGAATCCTCAAATCCCAACTGCGGCCATCTGAGGAGGCCTGGGACCTACCTCTCCCCCCTCAAAAAAGAGGAGCCCATCACTGATGTATCATCCTGTCAGAACGAGAAGGGGAGGGCGACAGGCTGCCGGGGGAGGGGAGCCAGAGGCTCAGAACTCCCTCCAGGACAAAAACTGAATCAGCAGGTATAGACGAGCCGGACACAGACGAGAAGTATTCCTGACAATAAATTAACAAACGAGCGTCCTGCCTCTCACTGGGCGGGTGTGTTATGTTCATCGCTCGTGTCCGTGTCACACGCTTCACGGACGACAGCGAGCCCTGTTCGGGAGGCTCCCAGCTGCCCGCCCACCTGCTGACCGCTGCTGGCACCCGCA
This sequence comes from Cryptoprocta ferox, assembly GCA_028646485.1. Lineage (NCBI taxonomy): Eukaryota > Metazoa > Chordata > Mammalia > Carnivora > Eupleridae > Cryptoprocta > Cryptoprocta ferox. Next base: position 133,429,577 of record CM053560.1, on the reverse strand, counting down.
TGGCTTCACGGGGTCAGCCAATGCACCTCGAAGATACCCGACGGGACGAGGCTAGCAACGACCACCCCCACGATAGAACGGATTATCTGCGATCAGCCCCACAGTTCCCATAATCCGTATTCCTGAGGTTGGACAGATGGGGTTTACACTCTGAGAAGCTGTGTGTCTTTAGGCAAGTTGCTCCACTCCGCTCAGCCTTGCCCAGAAAACCGTGACCGTGAGGACGAAAGGAGGGCTTGACCCGGCCAAGGGCGCCACAGCAGCCCTCTACTAGCCCAGCGGAAGGGGCTGCACGGGCATTCCCGGCCCCCCTGCTCTGGCTCTACAGCAACCAAGAGACCCTTACCAGGTGTGGCGGGGACCCACGTGGGTTTGGGCAGAAAGCAGGTTTCTGGACTGAACGGTACTTGAGAAAGTCCACCAGGGTCCCACCGCTCCTCCCAACCGCCTTGCCGTGTTAAAGCAGGAGACTCAACACAGTCCACGGCCCGAGCTCCCGCTGTCGCCACCCTGTCTCATAGGAGCCCTATCTCAGGGCTCCCGGGGTATTCTCACTAACTGACCTCCACGGGTCATAAATAACACCAAGTTCTTTAAAGCTTCTTTTTGGAATACTTTCACTACCAATTATGTCTAATTCTAAACTGCAAACATCCAGCTCTGAAAAATCAAGGAAGAAGTTGTTCCAAATCAGACTGAATTTTGGGTGTGAGAGGAGAAAGCCCAGGGCAGAGCAGAAGTATCCGGCAAAGGTCTAACAACATCAACAGTGAAGGGGAAGAACCCCCGAGGCAGATGAGACCTCAGACCAAGGAGAAGATGAGGGACCGGGGGGGGGGGGGAATCTTGGCCCCCGGCTCTGGATAATCCCTGCCTCCCCGCTCACTGCAAAGAGCAGCAAGAGCCTCGGACAGAGGTTTCCCAGGGAGAATGTATTCTGCCAGGGACACTGCTTTTTGAGGGGCTTAAGGTAAAACCCTGAGCACAAGTTATCTGGTACTTATATAGGAAAAATGTATGTTTACATCCTCCGAACATCCTCCCAGTACACTTTTAAGACTATTTTTTTCAGAGCAGTTTTATGTTTACATCAAAACTAAAAAGCAGGTACAGGTAAGGTATATCCCTCACCCTCATACCTGCATCGCCCTTCCTCCCCATCATCATCATCACTCACCAGGATGGTAGTTTTGATTTTTTTTTTAACCAAAGATTAACCCACACTGACACATCATAATCATCCCAAATCTGTATTTTACCTTGGGCTTCATTCTTGGCGTGGTACATTCTAGACATGCGAACAAATGTATAATGATGTATCTCCATCATTCTAATATCATATGGAGTATTTTCACCGCCCTAAAAATCCTCCATGTTCTGCCTCTTCATCTCCTCTCACCCCCGGCCGCCACTTCCGCCACTTAGCTTTTTATTGTCTCCAGTTTTGCTTTTTTTCCAGACTGTCATATAGTTGGAATCATACAAGTATGTAGCCTTTTCATATTGGCTTCGTTCACTTAGTAAATGCATTTAAGGTTCCTCCACATCTTTCATGACTTCATAGTTCATTCCTTTTTAGTGCTGTAAAACATTCCACTGTCTGGATGTAGCAGTTTATTCATTCACCTACTAAAGGACATCTAGATGGCTTCTAAGATTTAGCAGTTAAGAATGAAGCTGCTATAAACATCCTTATGCTAAGGTTTTTGCTTGGCTGTAAGTTTTCAACTTTCTTACGGTTGAGTTTTTGGGAGTTCTATAAATCAGATACATGTTTTGCAAATATTTTCTCCCAGTCTGTGGCTCATCTTTTAAAGCTCTTGATGTTGTCTTTCGTTGAACAGAACTTTTAAATTCTAATAAAGTTCAGTTTATCAATTATTTCTTTGATGGATGTTTTATCTATTTGTTGGCATTGTATATAAAAAGGCATCAATCACCATACCCAAGGTCATCTAGGTTTTCACCTCTAGAAGTTTCATAGCTTTGCATTTTACTTGTAGGTCTATGATTCATTTCGAGTTGGCTTTTGTGATGCAAGTAAGGTGTGTATCTAAATTCATTATTTTGCACATGGATGTGCAACTGTTCTAGCACCATATGTTGAAGCTACTACCATTGTTCCATTGTACTGCCTTTGCTCCTTTGTCGAAGACCAGGTGACTCTATTTATCTGGGTCTATTTCTGGGCTCTCTCTTCTCTTCCACTGGTCTATTTTTTCCCCAACACCCCAATGTCTCAATTACTGTAACTTTCAGTAAGTCTTGAAGTCGGGTACTGTCAGTCGCCACGCTTTGTTCTTCTTCTTTAAAGTTGTGCTGGCTATTTTGGGTCTTTTGCCTCTCCGTGTAAACATTAGAATCAGTTTGTCAGTAACCATAAAGTAACCTGCTGGAATTCTGGACTGGGAATGCACTAAATCCACAGATCAAGTTGGAAAAAAAACGGACATCTTGACAATACTGAGTCTTCATACCCACGAATATGGAGTATCTCTCCATTTCTTTAGCTCTCCTTTGATTTGTTCATCAGAAGGTTGTGGTTTTCCTCCTACAGATCCTATACATATTAGACTTATACTAATAAATATTTTGTTCATTTTTTGGGGTACTGAGGTAAATGATATTGTGTTCTGAATTTCAGATTCTCCTTGCTCGTTGTTAGTATACAGGAAAGCAACAGACTTATACTAACCTTGTATCCTGCAACCTTGCTACAATCATTTATTAAGTATGTCAAATGTTAGTTTTTCTGTCGACTATTTTGGATTTTCTACATAAATGATGTCATCTGTAAACAAAAACCGTTTTAGGTCTTCCTTCCCAACTGTGCCCCTTTTATTTCCTTTTCTTGTCTCACTGCATTGGCAAGAACATCCAGGATGATGTTGAAAAGGAATGGTGAGAGAGGACACATCATTGCCCTGTCCGTGATCTTGGCAGGAAAGCTTCAAGTTTCTCATCAAGTATGATGTTAGCTGCAGGGTTTCCTTACCACATTGAGAAAGTTCCCCTCTATTCCAAGTTTACTGAGAGAGAGTTGTTTTGTTTACCATGAATGAGTTTTGGATTCTTTCAGATGCTTTTTTTTTTTTTACTGCATTTATTGATATGATCATATAATTTTTCCTTTTTAGGCTGTTGATGTGCTAGATTATATTAACTGATTTTCTAATGTTGAACCACCAGCTTTGCTTACCTGAGATAAAGCCCACTTGGTTGCGGTATATAATTTTTTCTATACATGTTTTTATTTGATTTGCTAATAATTTGTTGAGAATTTTTACATCTATGCTAATGAAAGATATTGGTCTATAGTATCCTTGTAATCTGGCTTTGATATTAAGGTAACGCTGGCCTCACAGAGTGAGTCAGGAAGTATTCCCTCTGCTTCTACCTTCTGAAAGAGATTGTAAAGAATTAGAATAATTTCTTCTTTAAATGTCTGGTAGAATTTACCAGTAAAGCCATAGAGGCCTGGTACTTTCTGTTTTAGAAGCCTATTAATTATTGACAATTTCTTCAAGAGATCTAGGCCTATTCAGATCATCACGTTCTTGTGAGTTTTGACAGTTTGTGTCTTTCAAGGAATTGGTCCATTTCATCTAGGTTATCATATTTGTGCGCATAGAACTGTTCATAGTATTTCTGTATTACTTTTTTAACCTCCATGGGATCTGTAGTTAAGTTCCCACTTTCATTTCTGATGTTAGGAATTTGTGTCTACTCCCTTTTTTAGCTAGCCTGACTTACCGATCTTTTCAAGGAACCAGCTTTTGGATTCATTACTTTTTCTCTACTGATTTCAGTTTCACTAATTACTGCTTTAATTCTTATTATTTCTTCTGGTTACTTTGGATTTAATTGCTCCTCCTTTCCCCCCAAGTTTCCTAAGGTAACTTAGATTACTAATTAAAAAAATTTGTGTGTTTATTTATTTTTGAGAGTGAGAGAGACAGAGCACAAGCAGGGGAGGGGCAGAGAGAGGGAGATACAGAATCCAAAGCAGGCTCCAGGCTCTGAGCTGTCAGCGCAGAGCCCGACCACAAGATCATGACCCGAGCCGAAGTCAGACGCTTAACTGACAGAGCCACCCAGGCGCCCCATTAGATTACTAATTTTAGATCAATCTTCTTTTTTAGTATATGCATTCAATGCCACAAATTTCTAAGCACTGCTTTTACTGTATCCCACCAATCTTGATAAGCTGTGTTTAATTTTCATTTAATATTTAAAAATTTTTAAGGTATCTTCTTTGACCCGCGTATTATTTAGAAGCGTGTTGTGTAATCTCCACATACATGGGGATTTTCTGGTTATCTTTCTGTTATTGAGTCCTAGTTTAATTTCTATGTGGTCTAAGCAGACACTGTAGAATTCTGTTCTTTCAAATCTGTTAAAGTGTTATGGCCCAGAGCACCATCTGTTTTGGTGAATGCTCTGTATGAGCTTGGGGTGGGGGAGGAGGGGACATGTACTTTGCTGTCAGATGAAGTCATCTGTAGATGTCAATTATATCCAGTTGACTGATGGTGGTGTCGAGTTCCGTTACGTCCTTACTGATTTTCTGCCTGCTGGATACGTCCATTTCTGAAAGAAGGGTACTGAGGTTCCCTACTACGATAGTGAACTCATCTGTTTCTCCTTACAGTTCTACTGGTTTTTGTCTCACTGCAGTTTGATGCTGTATGATTGGGTGCGTACATGTAAAGGACTGTTATGTCTTCTTGGAGAGCCCACTCGCTTATCATTACGTGGTGTCCTTTTGTCTCCCTGATAACTTTCCTTCGTTGGCAGTCTGCTGTCTGAAATTAGTACAGCTGTACTTGTTTGCTTTTGATTAGTGTTAGCATGGCATATCTTTCTCTATCCGTTTACTTTTAACGTATATGTGTCTTTGTATTGAAAGGGAGTTTCTCGCAGACAACATATTTTCTTTCTGGTATTAACCAGGGGAATCTTGTAAAGCCCCCAGGGGCAAACCTCACAATATTACGCGCCCTCCTCTCATGCCACAGTCCCTCGAAAGATTCTAATTCTCTGAGTTATCTACACTAAGCCTCCAGCAAGTCATCGATTACAGTTCAGGTTTTCCTACCCCAGCACTCCTGAGTGGCTTCCATTCCTGAGACTCTGGTAGGCAGTGACTCCCTGTATTCTCCTGGCTCTCCAATCTTGGGAGCACTGTGTGTTCCCCTATGGATTTAAGAAGAGCTATGGGGCACCTGCGTGGCTCACTCAGTGAGTGTCCGACTTCGGCTCAGGTCACGATCTCACAGCTTGTGGGTTCAAGCCCTGTGTCGGGCTCTTGTGCTGACAGATCAGAGCCTGGAGCCTGCTTCAGATTCTGTGTCTCCCTCAATCTCTGCCCCTCCCCACTAGTGCTCACTCACTCTCTCTCTCTCTCTCTCTCTCTCTCTCTCTCAAAAATAAACATTAAAAAACAAAAAAGAAGAATTGTTGATTATTCATTCTCTTCAGTTTTCTAGTTATCGTTAGGGCAGAATGTTGATCCTCAAGCCCCTTATGTGTAGATCCAGACATTCCAAGTCCAATACATTTTTAACAAAATGATGGGCAGGAAGGCCTCAAGTTACAACCCAAATACACTCGTCAGAACATTAAGTAGTCAAACTTTACAAGCATTCTGGGAAGCATGGAGTGGCGAAGGGGATGTGCATCTCCCAAGCTGCTGTGCCAAGGACGCCTCCGAGCCCCCCACTCCATGGGGCTGCTCTCCGCCTTCCTTTGGATCGCGCCGGAGCGCAGGCAGCCCACTCCCATCAGTGCGTCCGTGGCAGCCGCTGGTCAATAACCACAACATCTGCTGGTCAGACAGTGATGTTTTAAGCACTTACATGCTAACATGTTAGAATGTTATTTACGTACAGGGCTTTGGTAAATTTCAATATGCTTTAGGAAACAGGTTGGAGGTTGTGAGGTGACTTCCAATGAATTGTCAGATTCTCCCACTTACAAGAGTAAGTAACGGCTCCTAGCTGAACTTTTCACTTAGAGCATGTGATGTTCAGGAACCCATTACAGAGGTTAAGCCAAAAAAGCCGGTACCTGCATACCCTATGACCCAGAAGTGAGGATTTGGGGTCTATTAAAAATCTGTAAGGGATATGTGCAAAGATGTTTGTCCAGAGTTATGGATAGTAGCAGAGTTGTGGGCAATATGGGTATATCTAACTGGGAGACAGTCATATGCTGATCTTAAAAACATATGCTAACCAAAAAAAACAGAATGAGATCTGTAATACAATACCATTTACAAAAATTAAAAATACGAAAGCACATAACAAAACATGCCTTATAACAACACGCAAAAATGAAATAACATATATTAAACACATAAGAATGATGATCTATAGCAGGCAGGGAGGGAAAGGGAGTGGAAAAACAGATAAAAATAACCAAACCACAAGAAAAGAGAGTAACCTTGGGAACAGGCAGAGATTTCTTAAGCATAAACAGCATTAGCCATACAGGAAAGACTTGATAAATTAGATTTTAAAATTAAGAGCTTCTTTTCATCAAAAGATCCTAGTAAGGGAATGAAAAGGTCAGCCATAAGGATGCCTGGGTGGCTCAGTTGGTTAAATGTCTGACTCTTGATTTCGGCTCAGGTCATGATCTCACAGTCGTGAGATCTAGCCCCGCATGGAGCTCAGTGTGGAGCATGGAGCCTGCTTGGGATTTTCTCTCTCTCTCTCTCTCTCTCTCTCTCTCTCTGCCCCTTCCCTGCTTGTACTACCTCGCACTCTCTCTCAAAATAAATTAATAAACTTAAAAAAAAAGGAAAACAAAGAAAAAACGTCAGCCACAGAATGGGAGAAGGTATTTGCAGAACATATGACTGACAAAGGACTCATACCTATGACATATTAAGAATGCCTGAAGATTAAGAAGAACTATCCAGATGACCTAAATGGAGAGCCTTGCACAGGCAGAGGATGCTAATATGCTAAGTACTGGGCAGGATAATTCAATCCTCTGAATCAGAATTCAACTAGAAAAAGAAAGCAAGCTTATCAATGACTGTTAGATTCCAGCAATTTTTAAAGAAGGTATGTAAGCAGTAAATTTGAACAGATATTTTAAATTTTACAAAAAATATAAACAAAGATCACTGGCTAAAGTCGCTTTTTTTAATGTTTTTATTTTTTTTTATTTTTGAGACAGAGAGAGAGAAAGAGAGATAAAGTCCCTTCTATTTTAAGAGCGTTCTTGAGAGAAAATGGAAAAGAAGAAGCATCTGCATCTACAATTTGTGTATCTACAAGGGGAAATGAGTTACTTACGCAACTACTACACAGTAGAAAGCTTTGTTTCCATAGAGATTATGACACAACTGATTTAGACCTTAAATTAGAATATTCCGATTTGAATTGAGAAATGATCTTTTTGTCTAAATGAATAGTGTATTCAGTCCGAATAAAAGCTCCGCACATCTGCTGATATCATTTCCTCTTTACTTCAGTAATAATAATGAGAAGACATCCACACAAGTCCTAAAAAGGAATTCAGACACCCAAAATTTCACAAGTGCCTGAAAAATATATGGGGAATGACATACTTCTACAGGATGTACAAGAATACTGACCATAAAGAGCATAAAACATTTCAAAATAGCTTTCTGCTCCCTTCACAGCTATTACACTTAAACATTCTCTTGTATTAACTATGTGAACAAGAAGACAAAAGTCAGTTCTGTCTACCTTCTGTCACTACTACCTGAATTCAACAGATAAGCTGTATTTGGGGAGGGGGGGACGGACAGGGGGTGAGGAACGCATGAAATTATTAACCCAAAGCCACAAGAACATCAGAATGTTCAGTTTCAAAAGGAGTGGAATGGGTGATCAATCAACAGAGAGCAAGTAAATCCTTCAGGGGGCCCAAGCTGCCCCGGATGCAGCCTGGCTCTGACAGGGCATTCAAGGGTCCTGTAGTGTCTGCCCTCGTGACTTGTGCCCTCGAAAGCCCATGCCTCTTACTACTGTGCCATGACCATGGGGCCCACCTAGCACGACACAGTCCTGCTCTTTCGTCCTCTCCCCCCTCAACTCCTCCTCATCTGCCACACCTCAAGCATGCTACGCCTGTGGGCCCAACCTCCGTCTGGCTGCAGGGCCAAGCCCGTGTGCTCCCAAGGCATCCTGGGATGCCTACCTTCATCACGGTGGAACTTCATTCCCTTGTTTCCCTGCCAGCCTGAGCTTCTGGGTTCACTTTCATAAGACTGGAGCCTAGACAAGCACAGTGCTTGGTAACTGCTGAATGATTATGGAATAATTGATATCCCCAACATTTCCTCATGTTTTGATAATATGTGTTCCTAAAGGAAATACCTAAGAAAAAAGGATAAACAAGCCCGGGCGACAGGGTAAAATGAAGACTGGCTACGTTTCCTGATAGGCTTATATTATAAATCATTCTGTTCTGGTTCTAATTCACTGTGAAATCTCTCCAGCTGAATGGATATTCTAGCTGTTTCTCAAAGGTCTCCACAGGAAAGATACAATCTTTAATTTCGTTACAGTTCAGTATATCCTCAATTAACCAAGTATTCAAAGTTCTGTTTGATTAGATTCTTGCCTTGTTGGTTCTCTGGGCATTTTGGCTCCCCATATCAACTGCTATTTTCAACTTCATTTTCTTCAGCTCTCATCAAAAGGGCCTGACTTCCTTTTGAAAAACAACTTTTTCCACTTAAATTATAACATATAATAAGAAATGAATCACAGTATTGGTTTTGAGCATACAGCACTGAATCTGAAAATAAAGCACATTGCACAAAAAGCAGGAAGCAAGGCTTCAAGTTCAACCAAAGGCACAACGTTTATATAACAATGTCAGAATAGGACCATGTGATTTTATAGAAAAATCTGTAAGACCAATAACAAAAACAAATGTGGCCATTAATAAGAAATTTTGGATGTACACCTACATAAACTTAAAATATCTTTACCTATCAAACTCAAGGAAACTTTAATTTTATCATGCTGACTTAACAGTGTAGGAAAAGTATCCCAGTAAAAAGAATTATTAGGAATGAAAAAGGATCACACATCCCTGGTAGTGATAAGGAACAAATCGAAAACATGAAATTCTAATTACCGTCAGAAAATGAAACGAGGGCAGACCACTTCTGCAAGCGGCTGGTCTGGCTCACTACATGTTAATGTTCCCTAAATAGTTTCCAGTACCCAGCTGGCTGAAGGCCTTGGGGAAACATGGATTCCCAGCACCCTGAAAACCCATCAAGAGAACGGCACTGCGGGGCAAGTGCACAGGGCCAGCCTCTCTACCCAATTGTCCGGGGCCTGAGCAAAGACTGGTCGCAGGAGAGGACGAGTTGAACGACCTCTCAACTTTGCTCCAAGCAGAGCAATCACCTGGGGGACATCTGAGGTGTGGTGGGTCTAAGGACAGGATCCCATCAGGAAATCACGGAGGAACTTCCCACTCCCGGCAGAGGAGAGCAGAACCCACTCCCGGAGGCGAACGTTGCCTGGGGACAGAGCCTGGTAGTAAATGACAGTGCAGGAGATAAATCTGGGCACGCCTTTACCGCCACTGCCCCGCCGCCGTACACATAAGACTCTGATAGTCTCGTAGGCCGACAGCTGGCTTCTGTATTGGTAGGTTCAATACGCAGCGCTCTCCTTGCAGGGCAACCAAAAAGGTGATTTTAAGTCATTTCCCCACTTTAAACCTGTTTAATGGAAACAGTGCTTCCTCAACTCTTAAAACTGGAACAAGTCTCGTAAATTTTCCTCTGCTCACTCTTTCTTAACACAAAGTCCCAGAGATGGATTTTGTTAGTTCCCGGGGCCGCAAGAACATGTGACCACAACCTATGCGGCTTATGACACTCAGAGAGCTCTTTTCTCACAGTTCGGGAGGGCAGAGGTCCAGAATCGAGGTGCAGACAGGGCCGCCTTGCTCTGGAGGCTCCGGGGGAGAAAGCAGCTGTTCTGTGCCTCTGCCCTGGCTTCAGGCACCTGCCAGAGGTCCTTGGCTGGTGGCTGCACCACACCGATGGCTGTCTGGCGTCACGGGAGCTTCTGAGAAGGACGCCAGCATTGGATTTAGGGCCCAGCCTAATCCAGTACCACCTTATCCCAACTGGTTACATCCGCAAAGGCTCTATTTCCAAATAAGGTCACATTCTGAGGCTCCAGAGAACATTCATTTTGGAAGGACACTATTTAACCCGGTACACTCATTAAGTCACAAATGCAGCCTCAGTTCAGTAATTAAAAGCGGTTAATCCACTTCATTGACATAAAGATCAAACTGGGCAAAACTACAGTATATCTAGTGGGGGGTAGGGGGTGACAGGGAGAACATAAGGAGGCCTTATAGGGTCCTGGAATGTTCTATGTCTTGATCTGTGTGCTGGTTACATTTAAAAAAAATTCATCAAGTTGTACACTTAGGATTTCTGCATTAACTTTCAAAAGGCGTTTACTTTAAAAAGAAAGCGATCTGTCCAGTCTCTTAACAGCACTTCAGTTCTCATTCTCTCCAGCAGCTGGGGGCGCAGGGAGCCTGCCTGTCTCCCTCACTTCCTCCTCTACCTGTCAGCTGCTGTTTCTGAGGCAGGAAGCCTAGGAAAGGACCAGAAGTTCTCACTTGCCTGGTGCCATTAGACAATTTCTCACTCTTAGAGCCTGATGGATTTTTAAAGCCTTTTCTCTTTCAGAGCAGTTTTGTGGTCTCTTTGGAAATTCTCCTCCTGAGTCTCTCCCACTGCAACTGCTTCAGATGGGCAGCGCCTCTCTTCTGGCTAGTTTTTCCCAATCCTCCCTCACCTTCCACCGCAGGGTAGATGGCACAGCCTTTTGTGTGGGGTCCCCCCACCCTGGGCGCCTAGCATCTTAGGCAGGAAACCTCTGGGGATGACCCTACATCAACCTTCTACCTAGATCCAGTATCTGCCCAGAGCCAATCTGTTCTCACCGCTCTGCTCGGGGTCCTCATACAGTGTTTAGTGGGAGGGAAGGTTGATATATTCAGGTTCAAGCCCCCTGTCCTTTCGGGTAAAGTGGCTCTGCCTGACTGACGTGAGTGCTTTGTCCTCTAATGTCTGGGGTGCTTCCTGTCTATGCCCCCATTTTACTGATGGGCACCTTGAGGAAAGCATCCCCATTTGACACTCTCAGCACTGCTCAGATGTGTGCCAAGAGTGGAAGTGTCTGAATGGATGGAGAGCGAAGAGCCCACGGCTAGGAAGAGGAAGAAAGAGACTGTTGGTGAAAAGGCGAGGAATCTGGGCGGCTGCCAAGGTGAACCAGACGGGCAGACCACGAGATAGACAAAGAAGGCAGCAAGTCTTCCTGTCTTCTTTCAAGTTGGCAGGGCTGACATTCCTGTTGCATAGCACATGTGTGGTTCAGTCCAATCCCATCAGTTCTATAAACTCGATTAATGAGTGGCCTACTAGGTCTGCTTTCGGTGTTGTGAGTTTTCCACCTTGGGCAGTCACACTGAAGATATGGGAGGGTGATATCAAAGACTGCTAGATGCCGTTTGAACTTGAATCCTCATGTATCCTGCTGTCTGTTACATATACACACACAGAGTCTCCATGAAACCACAGATTAAATAATCAGTGAGGCTTTGGTTCTGTTGGTGAAACAAAGAATGTCCTCAGACACACTCATTAAAGAGCCAATATTGGAACGCTTCGGGAGGAGGGCCGATTTTTATCTCAGGAGCTTCCAAAACCAAAATACCACATTTTCCAGTGATAGCTCTTAAGGAACTTCATGAAAACCTCCAACATGCTGTTCTAGATAAAGAACCACGCAGCCTTTTCTTTCTTTGGGTTTCTTTCATTTATTAGTTGGGGATTTTTAATTTCTTCAAAGGAATGAAGCTAATCGCCTTAAACCAAACACTTCATTGCAGATGGCGGAGTAAAAACCGATCGGTATAAAATGAAGTGAGCTGGTATTCCTGGTGTCCTCAACACTTCTAGAAGAGTAAGTTTGAGCTGCGTCTTCCGGTACAGGAACCGTATTCGTGGAGTATGTGGTCCGACTTCCTGATGACTGAGCTGCTGGATGCCGCCTTGTGACCTCCAATTCCCATTTACATTTATCGATACGGCAGATATTGACCTTAGTTCTACCCATTACTTTTGTTACTCTTTTTAAAGGCTGTCTTCCTTTGGTGTGTGTATTTTGATATTTAACATGGTTTACATTTTTATCTAGTGGCCGCTTTTATTAATATTTGTAACCCTTATTTCTTTAGGCATTATCGATATTAATCCCCTATAAGAAATGATGACATTAAGATATTTTTCTCCACTACCCTACTGTAGCCCATGATATTCTTTTTCCTGTTTAGCTTTGTACTCTTAAATATACCTACACCTCTATTGGCTTATCTGTTAGTTCTAAATGATGCTCTTTGAACCCTAGCTAATAAAGACAAAGGAAGAACATTCTTTACCTCCCATCTTCTTTCCTTTTCTCCTCCCAAATTTGGCTGGTAAGATAATTTCCCACAGTCAGGTTTACATTCTGTTCTATTGCACTAATCTGCCAATTGGCTTTCACCTACAATTAAACAGATCCTGTGCTCATAACCAGTTCTGCTGCTGTAGTTTCTCCAGTGAGCTTTTGGTGGACTGGAGTCTTTAACTAGATTCCTCAAGGAGGGTTCATGAGAACATTCTCTCTCAATTTCTTACATTTAAAAACTCAAAAAAAACCCCCAATTTCATTGAATATAAAATCCTTTGGGCCCAACTCTTCTGAAGGATTCTGTCCGTGTTCTCTCGTGTTGACTGATAAGAACAGCCATAATTCCCCCTTTCATATGTGAGCTGATTTTTTGGCCTCGCTGCCGGAACAATTCATTGTGTTTGCAGTCCAAAACTTCACATCTCTGTTCCCTCCTTTAGGGAACTGTACTTTTCATTTGTACCTACCATTCGCTCTCTAATTCTAACGAGTCTATTTCATTTAGCTCACTCCCTCATTCCTGTTTTCTATACATCGTCTCAGGTCGCTTTCAACTTTGCCTCCGTGCCTTTGATGGTTTTCTTCTTTTCCTTCGCTGTCTTTCCTGAACTCAGGTTTCCTTTCCTATTGGCTTGTCATCTCTTCCCTGAGCTCCTGTACTTCTGATCTGTGCTCCAACTCTTTATAAAGGTGGACTGACTTCGTTTTTAATCTGTGAAGTACTGAGGGAGGCGTCACTTTCATGTGTCCTGGGCCAGTGTTTGTCTGGAGAGCGCTGTCCGTCAGCTCCTTGTTTGTCCACGCTTCCTTATCATCGTTTCCTTGTAATTACGTTCCGTTAGATCCTGAACTGGTCCAGTCTTGGATTACTCACTTTTGAAGGCAGTTTTTCCTGGACCAGTTACTTGAAGAAGATTCATCTGGGAGAAGAGCCAGGGCCACATTCAGAGACTCCTCTCTTTTCCTCGCAGGACTGAAACGCGTGCCTACTGGGTGTGGGAAGGTGTTAGCTTCTCTCTCTCCCTAACAAAAGGGACAAGCAGCTGCAGGGGGCTACTCACAGGGCAGGGTCTCTCCTCCCCACCTCCACAAATCAGATGGCTCCCTATGAACAGTGCTTGTGTTAAGTCCTCACTCAATCCAGCCTCCTCTGTACCTTAGAATCAGACTGGGTCTGGCTCCTGCCGCCAGCCTGTGGATTCCTTTCCGTTAGTGCAAACAAAACATTTTGGTTTTGAAACCCAGGGTATGTTTCTCAACTTGGAAAATGTTCTCTACTTTTTTTTTTTTTTTTTTTCTTTTCCTCAGACCTGCAGCTCTAAGTGTTTTCTGCGCACTTCCTCTCATACTCCTGATTCAATCTTTCAAAGACCCTTTCCACTTGTTTTCTGGCTTCGGGCTTCAGACCTCTCCTCATCTCTCCAAAGACGCCGTCTTCACTTCTGTTTCCTTTTCTCCTGGTTGCCAGGGATAATTCCAGGAAGGGACAGAGAAAAGGATGACTTTATAGCATGTTCAACTCTGAAGTTCTGCTGTTTTTCCTCCAAAAAGAAAACAACTTAATAATTTCTTTGAATATAAAGTAACACACGGCACTCTGAACTCCAGACAATACAGAAAGAGCGCCAAGGAAAAAAATGATTAACCTAAAGTCTTGTCAACACAGGAGCACATATCCTGGTGCATAGAACATCTGTTTTTTCCTGTGGTGTTTTTTCCCCCCCACTTAAAAGGAGTATTTTTGTGGAAATATAGATCTAAATTATAATTTTAATAGCTACATGGTATCCAGAAGAACTTCCTTTTAAACTAAGAGTACCAGGAGACACTGCAATGTTTAAACTTTAAAATAAACAATCCCATAAACCAGAAGTCATGCCCCCTAAAGATCAAATTTTCCACATTTTAGTTTCCTTGTAAATCAGAGAAAATGAGGGGTTTATTCCACAGGCTTTTAGAAATAAAACAAGAAGCCTTAGGTCTTTAAAAGCTAGGTAACTAAGGGTTCTTTTGAAAAGTTACGGTTTCCATGACCTTTGTTCCCTGTATAATAAATACACTGTATTTTCCTGGTTTCTCATTTACAAGACAGAGAAAAGCCAAACAACAAACCTACCCAAGTCTTACACAGAGGATGGACAATCTCTACAGGTTATTAAGGAAGGAAGACAGGAGAATTACGGACTGCTCCTCTGACCACCAGGGGTGAGCTGGTACCACGGGGTCAAACAGGGAGTGTGTGCAAATGGCCTGTGTGCAGTATGTGGGTTTTTATTAAAATGTCTTTTCTAATCCATTTCCTTAATTAGTAGAGACTTCGAGCTATGCCAACACTGAGCCTCAAGGCTGGTGGTAGCTGTGAAGACGGAAAACATTCTGTTCCTTCTCTCAGCAGACCGTAGGGACAACAACTTCTTCAACGAAACAGCCCCTACACAAATGAGCAAAGCCCCAGATGGCCGAGTACTGGCGGGAGCCAGCGAACAGGCTGTGAGTGAGTGCTACTCGCAAACACATTCCAACAAGTGCTGGAGCACAGCCTGAAAGTTAGGAGATGCCCCTCACAAAACTGGGGAACCCCTGATTCAATCAGCAGGCAGGCAGGCGTGAGAGGACCCACGAAGGACCACGGCCAGAAAAGGCCACTAAGCAGCCTCCAGTGATGTATTCATAGGAAATCAAGCAGTGCCAACACTAGCAATGAACACGTGGGTGTGTACTATGTACTAAAGAGTATCTAATTTAATCTTTACTCAACCCTATAAAGTGGAAAATGTTATTATTCCTAATTACAGACTGGGAAACAGAGGCTTCACAAGATTAATGTACTTGTCAGTCACACACCCAGTAAGTCAGGGTGTGGAACCCCGACCCCCAAGGCCCAGGCTCGCTCAGTTGTGCTAAACAGCTATGGACACTCAGAAAAAGGGAAAAGTAGTTCTGACGAAGGAAGGCAGAAAGGCAAGATTCAGGCTGGGTCTGGAGAGGCAGGCAGGACTTGGGCAAGCAGAGAGGTACAGAAAGGTCCACGTGAGCAAAAGCCCACAGAGGAACGCAGAGGCAGAATCCTGGAGGGCCACACGGCTGATGCGGACTGTAATCCCCCCTCCGCAATCTGGCAAGATGCTGTTACAGAAACTGGGAGACAAGATACGTCAAGACAAAGCTTCTAGTCTAGTTCTGGCTCTGCGTCTCATTATTATATGACTTCAGGTTAGACACTCACCAGTCTGGGCCCCGTTCTAGTCTGCCAAATGAGAAACATAATGGGCTATCAGGTTCAGGTTTAGGTAACCTAACGATAATTTACGTATTTTTTCCACTTATAATCTTCTAATATATACAGATTTCCTTTTGGAAGGAAGACAGGAAGTAGCTATTCAATCACCAGGTGTGGATGTGAAATTGTCATTCATTCCTTCACTTCAACAAATATTTAAGGGGCGCTTTTTATGCACCAAACCTATACTGAGTGCTGCAGTTCTGGAAATAAAAATATGGATCCTATCTCCCAGACACTAAATGTAGAAGGATGGAAAAATATAAACAAATAATTACAACACTTTGTGAATGTTTAACAACAAACGCTTGTACAGAGTGTGACTGCAAAGTGACTGATTAACTCTACCCGGCGGGGGAGGGGATGGTCACAAAAGTTTTCACAAGAGTGACGCCTGCTGAAATAAATCTGGAAGGGAATGCAGGGCTGGCCGGGTAAGGAGGGGGAAAGGAGCATTCAGGAACAACCACGGGCTAAGTGTGACTGAGATGGAAGATTCCATAGCAGAGGAGGCTACAGAGGGACTGGGGTCAGATGGCAGAGGGCCTAGTCCACGGGCAGGCAGCAGCAACTACCAGCGGCCGCACTCACGTGCCCAGGCGTGGACGCCAGGTGAAAACAGTAAATCAGGCTGGGAACACCGGCGGCTGGCCGGCGCTGCTCCTGGGCTCCCGGCTCTGATCAGGGCCAGCGCCGGACGTGAGTGGCTGGAGGTTCACGCCAAGCTGGGAAGAATTCCGTGGAGGCTACCGGGCCAGGTGCGACAAGGACCTGGAGACATTCCCCAAGAAGACAAAACCCAGGAAGAATCCCAACAGCCGTTTTCAGACACGTGTAGGACATCACAAGAGAAAAGACAGCTAACCTGGTCTCGGGGGCTCCGAGGCTCCTGACCGGGCCGGTGGAAGTCACCGAGGTCTGAGCTCCGCTGGAGGGAATTCCACCCGTGACCGTGGCGGCAGGATGCCTTCCCAGCAGCATGTCCCTCTCCCGCTTCCCCCCAGACAGCAGGCCAGCCGCCAGACGCTCACTGCTGAGCCCTCTCCGCAGCAGAGCACAGGCACACGTCACCCCCCAGTCCCTGGGACCTGGAGGGAAGTCACCTGCGGGGGGCGTCAGGGGAAACGTCCTCCTCCCTGTTAGGAGTGTCCCCGCCTGCCCGAGACCACGCTATGTGAGAAATCTGAAGACAGGGCTGCTACCTTGCATGGGAAGGTAGACATGTGGCCCCAGGGCTTCTGGATTCATCATCCTAGGGCCTCTGTCCTCCACACTTGTTAGGTGAGGAAAGTCGCTTTTGAGCTGTGGGGTGGCCGTTAGCTGCAGAAGAGCCCGGCCAGACACAGCCTAACCCGCAGAGATGGACAGAGGCAGAGTGCGGCTTCCAAGAGAGGTCCTGGCTGAGGCTCGCCAGGAATACTGCAGGCAGAGCCTGGCAAGAGAAAAGGTTAGGCTATCCCAAGATTTTATAGGCTGTTTTACCATTCTACCTTCTCACAGTTTCACCCAGCATCACCAAAACAATTCGAGTGGAGAAAAAAAGTAAATGGAAATAAAATGCAGTATACTGGGGAGAAGATGAAGGATAGAAGGAAAATGCAATGAATGTTACAAGTACAGAAAAGAGCCTTTTATTTTAAAAAATCATGGTATTTTGTACCATGTGCATATACTACATACACACAAAAAATGTCTTTTTAACGTAGGAAAAATTTAAGAATTATCATGGCGTGGGGAAAAAAGATCTAGTTCTATGGATTTCACCACCACATCGTTTCTAATAGTCAAATGTCAGCAAGTGGTTAAATACTGTCTCCATAAAATGGAATACCATGAAGTGTTCCCAATAATGGAAGTACATTAATTGACGTGGAATGTGTTCCCCTACGTTTTAAAGGCAGGTTTCAGAAAAATGTCATTAAGAGCCCATCATTTGTTTTTTTTAACGTATAGATACATCCTCAGAAAAACAACAGGGAGGATGCACAACAACAAAATAATCAGTGATTTTTTCTAAGCGGTAATAGATAATTTTTACTTGACTTCTGCTTAGCTGTATTTTGTAGTTTTCTAGAGTGAACATGTGTAATTTTTACATTAAGAAATAAAGACATGGGATTATGTAAATTTTCTAAGATAGGAGTAGAAATTTAGTCTTTTTATGGCACCCTTCCGCAAAAGCTGTTGTGTGACACATTGTTTTAGAAGGTGATGCTGAATGCCACTGCCGAGCGGTCTCTACACTCTGCCTTGACAGGGTAGAGGTAACCACAGGGAGGAGGGAGGGGAGGCAGACTGTTTTAGCAGACCCCAATCTCAGTCTTTCATTCTGGTTTTGATGTGGGACACCTCTCCTGAGACTGTTTTACTTCAAACACCACCTTCCTCGGAGAAGGTGGCTGGCCTTCTCTCTGCTGTGGACCATTCCTCAGCTTCCAGACCCTTACACATTTTCTGATCATCTGCAAAGAGATGTATGCCCTCTCCATTTCACATCAGGGAAATGGATGGGCAAAGATTAAATTAAAATCTGAGGGAGCTCTCGCTGCCAGACCTGACCACTTTTGAAGCCCGTTCTGAAGTGTGGTTACACCAGTGGGGCCTGGGGGTCTCCTAGTGGGTGCTGACAAAACAGCTCCAATAAAGAGAGGCCTTTCTTTTATCCTTACAGGCAAATGACAATCAATTCCTTAGGGTTTCATCTTTACAAATGGCTAAGTAACCTATTCATTGAGGTATTAAGAGAGAAAATGTGGGTGAGGCACCTAGGTGGCTCAGTTGGTTAAGCATCCGACTTCAGCAGAGGTCATGATCTCATGGTTCGTGGGCTCGAGCCCCACGTTGGGCTCTGTGCTGACAGCTCAGAGCCTGAAGCCAGCTTCAGATTCTGTGTCTCCCTCTCTCTTTGCCCCTCCCCCTCTCAAAAATAAACAAACATTAAAAAAAATTAAAAGAAGACATAAAATTTGGTGTTAATAAACCAAATTAGATCTTACTACAGTTAAACAGTATCTTAAAAATACATTTTATAATCCACAGTAAGAAACAAGTTACATCACGAGCCAGAATACACACATATTCTGAACATAACTGAAACACAAGTTTCACAATATTTATCCTTACTACATGAGCCACTGTTATTTTATATACCATCTCATTTTATTTTTTTTAGAGTTTTATTAATTATTTTGAGAGAGACAAAGAGCATGAGTGGGGGAGGGGCAGAGAGAAAGGGAGATGAAGAATCCCAAGCGGACTGCCCACTGTCAGTGTGGAGCCGGATGCGGGGCTTGAACCCACAAAACCGTGAGATCACGACCTGAACCAAAACCAAGAGTCAGACACCTAACCAACTGAGCCACCCCGGTGCCCCTCCAACTCATTTTAAAATAACCTATAGTGGGGCACCGCGATGGCTCAGTCGGAAGAATCTGACTCTTGATCTCAGCTCAGCTCTTGATCTCACAGTCATGAGTTCAAGCCCCACACTGAGGCCCACGCTGTGCATGAAGCCTACATTAAAAAAAAAAAAAAAGGAAAAAGTAAAATTAAAAAACCTACTGTAGTTTTTCAGGCAGCCACACATGTTGGGACCCTCTTCCGGCTGAGAGGTGGGGATCTATATTCCCTTCCCTTGAACATGGACAGGCTCATGACTGCTTCAAACAATAAAGGACACTCATTCTCTAGACACTTCCTTTTAGGAATCCAGCCACCATGCGAAGCAAAGTCCAAGCCACAGGGAAGGACTACAGATAGCACTTGGGTCAACAGTCCCGGCTGATCCCACCAGCTTTGGAGGCACTGCAGTCCCGGGAACCAGATATGTGAGTGAGGAGCCTCAGAATGATTTTTTTTTTTATTTTTTAATGTTTGTTTTTAAGAGAGAGACAGAGCACAAGCAGGGGAGGGGCAGAGAGAGGGAGATACAGAATCCGAAGCAGGCTTCAGACTCCAAGCTGTCAGCACAGAGCCCTGACACGGGGCTCGAACCCACGAACCATGAGATCATGACCTGAGCTGAAGTCGGAAGCTCAACCAACTGAGCCCCCAGGCGCCCCAAGCCTCCGAAGGATTCTAACAGCCATCTGAGTCATCCCCAGCCATCGGGATGCCCAGGGACTCCCAGGGATCGTAGAACAGGGGCAAGCCACGCCCTCGAGGGCCATGTCTGAATTCCTGGACCAGAATCCAGGAGCATAGTAAAATGTCTATTGTTAAATGCCACCAAGTTCAGGGTATTTGTAACACAGCAATAATATCTGGAACAACAGTGCCGGGCATGACCTACAAAACTGAGGTCATGATCCATTACTGCGCAGTCTGACAAACACCGGTTCGGAGGACACTAATTCAGTATCTGAATCTTGGTGTCCAACCCTGAGTCTGTGCATACTCAGGTTGTAACTGGAATGGATGGGATGGGTCGGGTGGGGGAAGGTAGAAAGTGGGGTGTGGCCCCATATGAATGGGCCAGCATCAAATAGGCTTGAGAGTCACTGGGACCAATCTCTAAAGCACAAGGTCATACTGTTCTGGTCTGAGTCTCAAGGTGTTCCTAACCTCCTAAGGATGGTCCAATGCCCCCACATAATTATCTACCAAAACAGATACTTAAGGTCCCCAAAGCCCCACAAAACCTTTGTGATCTAAAGGGTGCCTATTTACTTCTATCCACTTTCAACACTGTCAAGCCTGTCTACAGTTTCAGACTTTTCTGTTAATGGATAACTTTCATCTAAATATAAACTCAGATTAATCTGTTAAGGATTAGCAGATTCTTATAAAAAAGAGGGGGGAGGAGTAAGAAAAATTTTGGGGGGCCAGAGAACTTTAATTGGTTAAATGGGCTTTTGGTTTCTTTATTTAAATGTCACGAGTTAGGAGACTATAGTACTGGCCCTGAGGCCAAAAACAGGAAATTCACAACTAGGATAGGACTCCCGGGAGGACAGCCTGGAGTGGGAGCACCAGGGAAACCTCCCAGAGCAAGGGAAGCTCTTTCAGCAAGCGCTCCTCGCTCCTTGCTCCTCGTGGAAGTAGGTCCTTGCAAGAAACTGGCCTCGGGGGAGCGCCCCTTGAAAGGAAAGGTCCAGACCAGGGAGGAAATGGGAATGCAGCCTCCGGGAACTCTCATGTCAGAACTTGGTGGACTTCAAGGACTTGTGGTGGTCTTGTAATATGAAAAGCATATTTATATTATATTCTCAGTGACCACAAAAGCAAGAACATATACCCCGGAGCTTGAGACACTGGAAGAAAAGATCAAGCAGAAAGAACTGGAAACCAGTGAAAAACCCTAGACTAAATTTATTTATGCACAGCATGTCTCCCACAACCCATAAAGGAAAACGTTTTACTATTACACCAGATAAATCTGGTTCAGTTTTTCTTTTTGTTTTTCATCTGGATGTGCTGTCCACTGCCTTCTTTAATATATAATGGTCACAGGTCATTAAAAATTTCTGGAAAACCGTATCTGGGGCAACTGGTGAGCTAAAGTCACTGTCCAAAACAGCAACTAACAACCATGACAGCAGCTGCAGCCCCGTTAACACAGTCAAGCCAACAAGCATCAGCGTGCGACATCCTAGAAGCAGAGAACCTAGAATGAGTTCGAGTTTGGGCTGGTACCCAGGTACTCTGTAAGAATCAACAGAAGAATGAAATGCGTAGACAAACAGGCTGAGAAATTCTTGGCACCTGGAAAACGGAATCCAGCAAGTTCCTTTTTACCTCTTCCACCACGTGTACAGAAGAGCGAAAGAGAAGTTAACAAAACAAAAAGTCTAAGCAGAACGAACAGATGGACTGTGGCCCTCTCAGAAATCAGTTGGTAACCAAGAAACAACTCAGTTCATCTGCATGGAATTTAGCTAAGGCCAAACTTACTCCTCTTCCTAAAAATCTGACTTCCAATCCATTCACTCTTCTTTCTTCCCAATTCGCCACCTCTCCCATCCTCTATGAACCACCTGTCCCGACAAAGTGCTACCATCTCATTCCACCTTCTGCTCTCCCACCTGCCTTCCTGGCCCTGCCAACACAATGCGGGGCAAATTATACACCCTCATCAATGCAACTGTTCATTTCCTATGAAGCCCAGCTTCTACACCTGGGCTGCTGGGCCCCATGGAAGAAAAATCACACAGCTTTGTCAACTGAGGCCACCAAGCACTCGTAGTCTTCACCACCAGCTGCTTGGGAATCCTTCCGTAGGCCCTAGACAGCTCTTATCCCCCTCAACTCTCCTTATTCAATGGTGTCCTCAAGATGTATATCCCCTCATTCCTAGGATATGACCTCACTCCTGTTTCATAAAGAAAAATGAGGCAGTCACGCAATAGTAACTCCTTAACATTTGTGCCTGCTCGTAACCTGCAAAAACAGTGGTACTCACTTCCACGCACACTTCCTTTCTTCCAATGTCTTCCCTAAAAGAAATGTCCTTCCTCTTTCCCAGACCTAATCCTACCACCAAGCCTACCTCTTCAAGGATCCCCAACGAGAGTCCCCTGTGTCCTAATCGGTAATCTCTACGGACTCTTTCCCTTTAGCATGGAAACATGCTCCTCTATTTCCCATTTAACAAAGTAAACAAGGGGCGCCTGGGTGGCTCAGTCGGTTAAGCGTCTGACTTTGGCTCAGGTCATGATCTCACAGTTTGTGGGTTCAAGCCCCACGTTGGGCTCTGTGCTGACAGCTACCTCAGAGCCTGGAGACTGCTTCAGATTCTGTATCTCCCCCTCTCTCTGATCCTCCCCTGCTCGCACTGTCTCTCTCTGTCTCTCAAAAATAAAGAAAAAACATTAAAAAAAAAGTTTATAAAAAAAAAAGTAAACAAATCTTCTCTGGACCCCGTGATATGGAAACCCAGGACATGCTACCATGCCACAGACCCTTCTGAAAAAAGCAGCCTCGGCTGGTTTGCTCTTCTCGATATGCTATGACCTGTGTCACAGACATCACACAAAGCCACTGCCAATACCCAGGCATCACTGCAAGGCTGCGGACCAGTACTGGGGCCAAGGCAGCCTGCCAGAACCACACAGCAGGGGTGAGTGAGAAGTGGACCCAGCCAGGTCTTCTCTATGGAGAAACAGAAAGCACCCAGACATGTGTCTGGACGATGCTGAAGGACGGCTGTGCCACTGTGCTTCTCAACGAAAAAGATGTGAGGTGGACTGCAAGCTACTGATAACACACCAGCCAGGATTCAAAACGCACCATTTGGTAACCATCGTGGTAACAAACGTTTCAGGCAAAAATCATCAGTGGATAATAAAAGTAGGTGAAAGTTTAATGAGAAAAAGGGAATTTACATAGCCTCAAAATATCTGCCCACAAGATATTGATTTCCAAAGGAAAGACAGTGAGGTAACCCAGAAGACACCATCTTAATCAAGGAATCACAGTGAACAGCACCAGGAACAGGAAAAGGGACATAAAATGCCTCCTGATAGGATGCACTAAGAAGGCCACAACATCGTGTCTCTGGTATTCCTACCCCAAATGCAGAACCTGAATCTATCATGAGGGAACAGCACATAAAACTAAAATAGAGAAAATCCTACAAATAACTGGCTTGTACTCTTCAAAA
This sequence comes from Cryptoprocta ferox, assembly GCA_028646485.1. NCBI lineage: Eukaryota > Metazoa > Chordata > Mammalia > Carnivora > Eupleridae > Cryptoprocta > Cryptoprocta ferox. The sequence goes on along the minus strand of CM053560.1, from coordinate 133,406,209 downwards.
ATGTCTGATCCCAATAGATAAATACCAAGGGACGTTCCCAGATTAAAGACTAAAGAGACATGACAACTCCATGGGTGATCTTGGATTGGATCCTAGATTACAAAATAATAATTTTTCTTTCGTTTATAAGGGAAATGAGTGGAACAATTGGTGAAATCTGAGTAAGGTTTGCGGACTGCATCATCGCACTGTAACAATATTAAGTTCATGATTTTGATATCGGTATTGATTATAGAAAATGTCCTTGTTTTGAGGAAATACACGCTCAAGTATTCAAGGGTAAAGGGGCCTCCTGTCTGCAACTTACTTTCAAATGGTTCCAAAAAAGATAATTATAATACGGATACAGATAGAGAATAAACAATAAAAGCACACAGTAAAATGTTAACATTTGTGCAATCTGTGTGAAGAGTATCAGGAATTCATTGTACTACATTTTTTTCAACCTTTCTGTAAGTCTGAAATTATTTCAAAATTTAAAAATAGTTTTTTGTTTAAGCCCAAAATTGTGAGAAGTACAAGGAGAAAGTGGCCAAAACCACAACTGTGGTGGAGGACTTCAAAATGCCACTCTCCTTCTTTGGCAGACCAGACACATACAAAATAAACATAGACAGGATTTGGAAGATTAATAAGCTTAATTTAACTGATATACTTAGAACTTTGTACCTGAGAGAGACTATGTATTATTTGCAAATGACTGTGGACATTTAAATAAAGAGGCAATAATGAGCCTCCTTCTTGGACTCATTCTTGACTTTAATGGTGGCTCTATTTCTGGTGTGAATCACCACATCCCCTGAAGAGTGCCAGGAGAGGGGCTAAGTGAATCCCCCTCCCAAGACCCTAAAGAACCACCCCCCCCACACTAAGCCCTCCAAAGACCCAAGAGATTGTCAAAAATGTTTTATTATGAAATTTACAAACATACACAAAAATAGTATAAAGAAGTTCCATATGCCCATCACCCAGATTCAATTATAATTTTGACATACTCGCTACATGTCCCTTTTTTTTTTTCTGCTAGAGTTTTTATTTTTATTTTTTTTTAGCTTCTGAATGGTTTCCTGGTCAAATAGTTGAATTACTGGTTTAAGAAAAAGCCCCATGCCTGGGTGGCTCAGTTGGTTAAGCGTCTGACTTTAGCTCAGGTCATGATCTCACAGTTTGAGGGTTCGAGCCCTGCGTTGGGCTCTGTGAGGACAGCTCAGAGCCTGGAGATGCTTTAGATTCTGCATCTCCCACTCTCTCTGCCCCCACCCCCGGCCTGATCACTCTCTCAAAAATAAATAAAATATTAAAAAATATTTTTTAAAAAGAAAAAGCCCCAAATCAATACAGCGTTCACTGAATCTTTAAAAGATCACAAATAATGGGGATTAAGGAGAGCACCTGTTGTGAGGTAGACCAGGTGTTGTATCTAAGTATTGAATCACTAAATTCTATACCTGAAACTAACATTACACTAATAGTAACTGGAATTTAAATTAAAACTTAGAAAGAAAACAAAAACAAAACAAAAAATGGAGGCAGTTGGAGACTTTATGCTTTATCTGCCATTGTCAACCTATATATTTAAAATAAATGCACAATGAAAAAAAATTAGTAAGTAAATAAAATATCACAAATAGGTCCGAAAAACCATCTGGCATCTTGCCCTCTCTGTAGCCGAACAACGGAGATCTTACTCATCAGCCTGCTGAACTGTTCCTTTTTCAGAAACATAGACGCCACCCCAAAATTTTCTGATATCCTTGTTTTTAACTGTTGGGGTTTGCCGAATGCTGAGTCTGATACAGGCTCAATGTCATTTCCTTCAAGAATTAATTTAAGTCATCTTCCTGGGCTTGAGATACTGAATAAGCAACACCAGGCATCATCCAAACCCTGCGGATGTATTTTTCGCCCAAGAAATTTTGGATTTCAACCAGAAAACCATTCTCCTGACTAACAACACTAACGTGGCAGTGAGCAGCCCCGGACCTCTTGTAACAGAAGCCCCCTGTAATGCCCTCTATCAGGTCCTGTTCACGACGACAGACAGAAAACAACTGGCTAGTGTTCGCACTATTTCCCCATCACTTGACAAATTGGAGCCATTTCTTCTTTCCAAAGAGAGTAAGTCCTACTCTACACCGATGTGACTGAAGTCCCTTCGCAGGGTTCCTCTGGGGCCCTTCCCAATAACAGTGCGTCCCTTCAGAGTGATGGCGACATTTTCTGGAATGTAGACAGTCGTCTGAGAAGGGTCTTCCTTCTCGCAGTAGAGGCGGCAAAGAGAGTGCTAGAGTAAAAGCAATCCTCTAACACTTTTCACCCCAAAATACTTGTGCGTGTGTATAGACTTTTCTTCTCAATCACAATTCCACTACAACAAAATAAAAACTAATTCCTTACCACCTTCCATCACCCGTGCAAATTTCCCTGACACGAGAGCTCTGAACTCCCAAGCCCCTCGCACCGGAACTCGCAGCACGGGGGGCTCAGCGCGCTTGCTTCCTGGGGGAGGCGGCCTCTGTAGTCAGGGAAGCCAGGAGCCCGGAACAACGCAGCTACGAGACTCTGGACAAAGGTCAGTTTTCTAGGTGAAGCAAAAAAAGGAAAAATCTCTTTTTTGTTTTAAGTTCATTTATTTTTGAGAGAGAGAGCGAGCGAGCGAGAGCACAAGTGGGTTCGAGCCCCGTGTTGGGCTCATGGGCTAACAGCTCAGAGCCTGGAGCCTGCCTCGGATTCTGCATCTCCCTCTCTCTCTCTCTCTCTCTCTCTCTGCCCCTCCTCCACTCACACTGTCTCTCTCAAAAGTACATAAACATTAAAAAATATATATTAAAAAAAGTAGAGAAGATAGTATTTTGTTTTTATTACAAAATAGTGTGTTGTTTCTAACTTTGATGGGAAGGTTCTAGTTTTTGTCCATTAAGATTTAGCAGACGTTTACACTCCATGAAAGGAATAGTGGAAGGAAATTATGTGGAGAAAGTTCTTGTGTTTTGTTTTATCATGAGATTATGATAAACATTATCATGAGATTATGACCTGAGCCGAAGTCAGATGCTTAACTGACTGAGCCACCCAGGAGCCCCTCTTCTCTACTTTTTAACACTGTCCAATGCAACTAAACTAGAAAGAGACTGCAATTAGTGGTCTAAGTGTTGGAAAAGAAGTATAACTCCATTCACAAATAATGTAATACCTGGAAAACCCAAAAGAATTGATGAAATATCACAAACCAGAGATTTAAAATGTTATACAATAAACATATCAAAATCAATAGACTTCATTTACAAAGGGGAGATTCTGTTAGAAAGTACAATGGAAGAGAAAACTCTACTTATGAAAGCAAAATAAAAATAAAAATTTTAAACATAAGCTTACTAAGAACCTCTGAATAAAGGTATAAGAACACTGCCCCCAAAACACAATAAATTTGAACAAATGGAAAGACATACCACGTTCTTGGGTAGGAATATGAAACATCATAAAGATGTCGGTTCTCTCTTCACTAATTTATAAATTTAACACAACCCCAATAAAAATACCTTCAGTCCTTTTTCAGAGCTAAACAAGCAGATTATAAAGTTCATCTGTAAAAAAATAAAAATAAAGAAAATACGAATAGCCAAAAGAACCCTGAAAAGGGAAAGAAATGAGGGACGGTAGCCTTACCAGACATTGAAAAAGCATAACAATGGCACATAATTAGACACAGAGACCAGCAGACACAAAAAGAAGAAAATCCATAAATGGACCCAATTTGGTATGAACTTTATCACACGGGTAAGCATATCAAAACAGTAGTGAAAACAGACTTATTAATAAATGATGCTGAGAATAATTCAGCAGCAATATGAAAGGGAAATGGTTCTGGTCTTCACACACCAGGATTGTGTACATGGGTAAATATTTAATAACCTGGGAATGAGGGAAACTTTCCCACTATGACTCAAACTCCAGACGCAATAAGAAAAATAACTGTCAGAATTACGCAAAAATTTTGCAATTTGCCTAAGAAGACACCTTAAGCAAAGAAGGAATATGAAAAAAAATAATGTTTGCAATAGAGAAAGGGCGTCCAAAAATGGAAAGACAAGCCTCTGGAGAAATGTTCTAGAGGAACAGCAACAGATAATTCACAGAAAAAGGAATGTAAATAACCCTTAAACATGGGAAAAGAGAGATGTCCACTCAATCTTAATCATTATATGAGAAATACCAATAGAACGTCCAAACTATAGTGAGACCAGAAAAGGCAAAACAGCTGGGAAACGGACTTTCTGATATACTGCCTGTGAAAATCCAAAATGGTACAACCCCTACAGGAGAATTCAGCAACACCCAGCAAAATTACATACGCAGTTATGCTTGACCCAGCAATCCCATTTGTAGGAATCTAACCAAAGGGTACACTGGCCAAAAAAAAAAAAAAAAAAAAAAAAAAAAAGGATTTATGCACAGGCCATTTAATAGCAAATCTGGAAACCAGTTGTTCACCAACATGGGCTGGTTGATGGAGCAAGGTGAGGTGAAGCATCCCCGTGGAGCAGGATGCCACTGCAAGAAAGAGGAGAAACTGAGTCAAACTACAACGTGGAGGAACCTGGAAAACATTACACTGAGGAAAAGAAGCCAATACAAAGGCCAGAAAGCGTATGACTATGAAGTGTCCAGAATGGACAAACCCAAGGAGACAGAACCCAGATTCGCATTTGCCAGAGGCTTGGGGGACAAGAGGGAGTGGAGTCTGCCTGCTAAGGGCGAGAGGTGTCTTTGATGGTAATATTCTAGTGCTAGACAAATAGTGGTAATGGTTGGGCAACTTTGAGAATATACTAAGAAAACACCGAATTGTGCACTTCAAAGGGGTGAGTAGATGAATTATATCTCATTTCTTAAAGAGGAATTCCTGTCCATACAACTACAGAGTGATCTCAAGGATCTACCCTTAAGTGAGAAAAGCAAGACAAAGAGGAGTATGTTTAGTATGCTATTTATCTAAAAGGGGGACCATATAGGAATTACAAAACAGATTAAGTGCAAAAGACTGAAACCCATCAAATATGTTAAAATCCTTGAGTTCACAAGGACTCTTAAAAAAATAAAATTTAACTTGTCCCCGCTAAAGGATGCTAGAGAACCAAATCATCCTGAAAACTAGTAAATGAGGGGCAAGAAACAAGCATTTATCCTACCAATGCTATTCAAACTTTATTACGTAGTTAATCACGGAGTTAATGAAGGGAAGTTTCTCTTTAGAAAGTATTTCAGTATCAGGGCGCCTGGGTGGCTCAGTCAGTTAAGCATCCAATTCTTGATTTCAGCTCAGGTCATGATCTCGCCATTTGTGGGTCTGACAATGAGGAGCCTGCTTGGGATTCTCTCTCTCCCTCCCTCCCTCCCTCTCTCTCTCTCTCTCTCTCTCTCTCTCTCTCTCTGCCCCTCCCCCACGCGTAGCCTACAGGCATGTGCATGATCTCTTTCAAGTTAAATAAACTTAAAAAAATAGGGGTGCCTGGATGGCTCGGTAGGTTAAGCGTCTGACTTCAGCTCAGGTCATTATCTCTCGGTTTGTGGGTTCAGGCCCCGCGTCGGGCTCTGTGCTGACAGCTAGCTCAGAGCCTAGAGCCTGGAGCCTGCATCGGATTCTGTGTCTCCCTCTTTCTCTCTCTCTGACCCTCCCAGCTCTCGCTGTCTCTCTCTCAAAAAATAAATAAAAAACATTAAAAAATTTAAAAAAAATAGTATTTCACTATCAAATGAGAAAGGAATGATAGAGTATTACTTCTGCATTAATGAATTAAAGATGCAATGATCATCACACTTGTGTGATCTCCTCCTCAATTGAATGAGGGCAGATCGATGTAAACCAATAAAATATGACCGAACTGACTATACAGAAAGAAGTTCCCAGACTAGGTCAAAACGGGCATTGTACTCTGTCTTGGCGTACAGGGTCACTCTGTCTGGGGGAAGCCGGAACCATCTCCTGAGGATAGTCGAGCACCCCCTGTGAAGACTGTCCACGTCAAGAGGAGCTGGCCCCCACCCCAAGGCCTCTGGTACCCCATTCGGCCGGCCATGTGAGCAAACCACCTTGGAAGTGAACCCTCTGGCCCAGTCAAGCCTCTGGATGATGGCAGCCCAAGCCAACACCTGGCTGCAACCTCACAAAAGACCATGAACCAGAACCACCAACCCCACGGCTTCCAAATTCCTGAGACACAGAATTTGGGGGTGATTTGTTTGTAACAAACACTGTTTTCTCTCCTTTTATACGTATTGTAAACTCTCCATGATAAAATATTTCGAAATAGTAAGTCAGCTTGTTACAGAGAATCCTTTAAACAATTTCTTTGTTCCTGTCAGAGCAGACAATAGGTTAAACAGACAGGGCAGAAGAGCGAATATAAAACTCATACCTTTGCACATTATCTCACAGTCTCTTAGGAAAAGAGAATCATTGGCTATCTCAGTTCTCTCAAAAAAAAAAAAAAAAACTCTAGCAGGTAGAAATTATCATTCCTACTCTGCAAGTAAGAACATTGAGAAAAGTGCTAGAGAAATGAGCAACTTTTCACAGTGGCTGAAGCAGGATACGGAAAGTCTGTTCTCTCCACCACACCTCAAAGCGCTTGTGACCTGGTAACTTCGCTCTGGGGCCCATCAGAACCGAAGCTGCTACGGTCCGAGGTGTGCGTTGTGTGCAATGTGTGCGTTGTGTGCGTAAACCCACCTTCCAGCACTCACCTGTCCGCTGCCCTTCCCTCCCCAGCGGCACAGCAGTTAGCGCGGGCCTGATGCGAAGCAACCAGAATTGCTCAAGGAAGGAAACAAATGCCAAGAGCTCGATGCTCCAATTAATATCCCAGATTTCCGTGCCGTCGAGATGGGGCTGCTCTTCAGGAAACGATTATTAGAGTGAATGGTGGATCGGGTTCTCCAAACTTCTCTTTTCACCACTTATTTGTTTTCAAAGTAAAAGGGGGTGGGGGGGTGGGGTTCTACAAACCAACGAAATGCTACCGTATGTCCTTCCTTGTTCCCAAGGGTAAATCATGTAATTGGGTATTATATAATCATTTATATATTTTTAATTTTTTAATGTTTATTTATATTTGAGAGAGAGGGAGACACAGAATCCGAAGCAGGCTCCAGGCTCCGAGCTGTCAGCACAGAGCCCAACGCGGGGCTCGAAACCAAGAACCATGAGATCATGACTTGAGCCAAAGTCGGATGCTCAACCGACTGAGCCACCCAGGTGCCCCTCTATAATCATTTATAAATCACAAAATCACTTTCCAAATATGTTCTTAAAAAGAAAGTCCTATTTAGAGTCCAACAGATACTACATATTAAAATCATTCTTTTTCTTTTTATTTAAAAAATTTTTTAATATTTATTTATTTTTGAGAGAGAGTGCGCGTGAGCAGGGAAGGGGCAGGGAGAGACAGACACACAGAATCTGAAGCAGGCTCCAGGCTCTGAGCTGTCACCACCACGGAGTCCGTCCGATGCAGGGTTCGAACTCACAAACCGTGAGATCATGACCTGAGCCAAAGTCAGACATTTAACCGACTGAGCCACCCAGGTGCCCCTAAAACCATTCTTTTTCAAACAACAAGAACCTTTCATTTTAGGAAGCTACTATCTGTTAAGTGTTGTCAGCTTTTTAGGCATTGAACAGATTGTTTTATACTCATAATTTAATCCAATCTTGACAACTACCCCCCCGCCTTTTACAACTAAAAAGCTAAGGCCCTGAGAGGTTGTGCGAGTCTCCAAAGGTCAGAAGGCAGGGAGTGGTGGGGGGGCTGGGATTCAGACCCGTACCATCTGCGTCCAAAGCGCATCTTTCGACCACTTTACACAAGAAGAAAACACCCCACAAAGATCAGCCAACACGTAAAGCCTAAATGTAAATATATTGTCTTAAATTCTCCTTCTTTCTGGGTCCATCCGAGCGTGGCTCTTGGCCCCACATCTAGGTGAACAGGAACAACTGAAGTGCAGGGAAAAAAAAAAAAAATCACCAAAGAGGATATTGACATTACTTTCAAAGTTGTTTCTGAGCACAGTTCACCGGGGGATGGGGAAGACAGCCAAGATTTCCATGCTAAGGAAAGAAAAAGGAAATAGGGACTCTGGAACGAACTTCCAGGACATATTTCTCAGGCTTAAAATAGGCCTGACCTTAGGATTGTCATGAGAAATGCCAGAACAAATGAAGTCATCATATATAAACTGTTTGTTCTCAAGAGCATGACTAGTGGGCACACAACACAGAAGTAGGTTAAGGGACACCGATTGATTAGCCAACACTGCTTTGCTGCGTTTTCCTACAGGTCACACCGTTAGTAAAGTCACTAATGTTCCACGCGACTTCATAGGGGCTTCAAGTTCCCCGCTCCTTCAAGCCCACACTGCCCCAAACTGACTTGGAAAGGGGCAGAGAAAAAGGCCACGTCCCTTGAAGTCGGTCCGTTCGGGAACAGTGGATGCGGGCCCTGGGGACAAGGGCTGTCTCTGCAGCCCAGCCTCAGCCCTCCTCGGGCTTCCAGATCAGGAGGAGACGTGGTCGACACTCATCACCACGTGAGATCCGAGCTGTGCTTCAAACAGGATGCCAACAGAGGCACACAAGTGGGGACCCGGGACCTGCCTGTGTAGGGAAGGGAGGGGGGCAACGGCCTCTCAGGGGAGACCCCAAGGGGGAACAGGAGTCGAGTGCAAATGAAGTAAAAGAGTACTTGAGACTGAGGCCAAAGTCCACACCAGGTCGATGGACCAGAAGGGACACACACGTTCATGAAAACTCTGCCTCAAATATAATACATACTGAGGTTTTAATACAAATTTTTATTGAAGGTTAACAGAAAAGAATATAAATCATAAGTATGTAGCTTGGTGAATTGTCACAAAACGAACCCACCCACATAACTACCATCCAGGTCAAGAAATAGAACATTACCAAACTTAGAAGCCCTTGTGCCTTCTCCAAATCGCTATCCCGCCCTCTTCCCCTAAGGTCACCACCATGCTGACTCCCAAAGCCACACCTCTGCCTGACTTTGAAGTTTGTATAAATCAAATAATAGAGCATGTCATCTTTTCTGTCTGGCTTCTTTCACTCAACACTTTGCTTGTGAAATTGATCCATGCTGCCACACGCAGCGATGCGTCTTCCATTTCCGTTGCCACAGAATATTCCATTATATATTCCACAATACATATTCCATTACATGCCAACACCACGATTTATTCTCCTTTTGATGGATCTGAGTTACTGCTCGTTTTTGTAGCTATTGTGAGTAATATTGCTGTGAACATTCTAGCACACAACTTTGGTGAACACATGTACGCCCCTCTGCTGGGTATACGCCGAGGAGCAGAACTGGGTGACATAACACGCCCATGTTGGACTTTAGTAAATACCGCCACACAGTTTTCCAAAGTAAGTTTAACCAATTTACACTGTTACTAACAGCATATGACATTTGTTTCTTGTTTAGCTGGTTTTTGCCTAACAGACAAAATAATCTACCACAGTCCAGAGAAAATCTAAACTTTTGATGAAAACTGGCCATGAAAAAACAATGAGTCCCTCTCCAGCCTGAAATCCCCATGTGTGCTCCTTTATGTGAATTCTATTATTTATCACCCCAAATTCCTAAGTTTTACCATTGGTAAGCTGTTAAGACAAAACATTCCATTATAGAGAAAGATCTGTATAACATCCTTATTTCCAGATCACAGGAAACAAATGCACAGGAACAGTATTTTGTGGGTCTGATTATAAAATACTCTGTTATCACCTACAGCCGCAAATGGCTTTCTAATAGTCACTTTCAAAACAGGCTGAGTTTTTACGTCACTTGTATTCTATTAAAAGGTAGAGAGGAGAGAGCTAGAATGGTCTCCCTCCAGGTTGGCTTTTTAGACATCTCTGCCTGGTCACAAAGTAAAAAAAGCCCTTCAAGCCTCCCACCCTTCCCCACTCTGAACCTCCCCAGCCCTCAAAAAACAAAACATCATACACAAACACAGAGACACCCCAGGAAGAATGAGGAAAAGGGGGCAGAAATTGTGTGAAGGACACTTCCTTCCTTTTTCTTTTTACAGGACTCAAAACCTGTCCCTCCCATGTGCCCATTGTCAAAACAGGACTCCTGAAGACAAAGGACAGGCTGGCCTGGGAGGAGGTTGGCTGGGCAGCATCCTAGGCTCGCTGAGGTGGGGTAGGTGCCTGGCTGCTGGGACAGGGGGAGAGGGGGGCTCCCTTGGGCAGGAAAAGCACGGCATCCCCCACCAACAATGCTGGCAGACAGCGCTTGGGGACACTCAGCAGAAGGCGGATGGCTGGGCCAGCAAGGGCAGGACGGGGTGGGGCGGGCTGCAGGAGGCAGAGGACTGCGGCACACATGTCAGTGTGGGGAGGAAGTCCACGTTGGGTGGCAGGATCTTGTCCCTGGAACCCGGGAGCAGCAAAGCAAAGAGTGGACGCAAAGGAGGCCTCAGCTGTGGGGAAACCAGGGCACTGGCAGGCGACCAGCAGAGGACAGAAGAGCGACAGGCACACCCGGCAGTGGGATTAAGATGGGAATGTGTCCACGGCACCAAGGTCCAGGTATTACACACGGGACTGAGCCCCAAGGTGTGGAACAAATGACTGATTTCCTCCAACGGAATTGGGGTGGGTGAGGGGGTTCGCCGTGAGGAGGAGGAGGAGGGGTGTGGTGGGACCAACCTAACCCAGGTTCAAGGAGAAGGGTAGTGAGAGGGAGCTGGGCAGACCATGACAGGTATGGACGGAATGAGAATGGACTTCCGAAGATACATTAAGACAGATACAATTAACCTACTATTTCACTGTCTAACACACCAAATGTCACCTGGATTCTAACACCTTCCTGGGCCACTAACCGCACAGGCACCAAGACTCCCGGGAAAGCCTCACAAAGGCCACAGCTGCCCATGGCCAGGCCCCTCCGCCAGAGGCAGGCTGCTTCTGATGTCCCCACGGTCACTCCCGGCCGGCCCCTCCACTTCAGGCCCTGAGATGCTCATCGTCCAGCAATGCCACGGACCAGTCACATTCATTGAGGATCCTGACCTTGAGCTCAGTCTCCTCCCCCGCAAATCCTACCATCGTCCTGGGCGACCTCACGGTTCATTTGGTGACATCACCACCTCTCTGTTTCCTTCACCTTAACTGGGACTACGACCTGCAGCCCACGCCCCTCGCCCCAGGCACCACTGCACCACCACACTGCCGCCTTCATCTGGCGGAATGGACAACAGCTTCCCAATTCATCACTTCTTTCTCCTAGCTGTTCGCATTCATAACAACAATAACCATTATTAAGAAAAATAAGGAATAACGGGCAACACTTAGGGAGTGTTTACCATGTGCTATGCACAATTCAGGGTGCCTGACGCGTATCAATCCATTTACACCTCGCAGCACTCTTTAGAGATGAGGTGCAATTATAATTCTCATTTTATATGATTTGAAATCTGAGGCACAGAGAAGTGGAGTAATTTTCCCAAGGTCCCACAGCTATAAACTGGCTATAAAAAGCTGCAATTTGAAAACAGGTGGTCCGGTACCACAGTATGCTCATTCTCACATGTAGACATGCGCGGTGACCTTGGGAGCCACATGGTGACGATGGCAGAAGCACAGATGGAAGGAGCCCTGGTCCCTGAATCATCACTTAGAGGAAGACCCTCCGCTGATCAGGAACATCTATTTACATTTTACGTGCCAGAGACCCTTTCATCAAGGTTGAGGCTTTTGTATATTTGGGGGTTTGTTACAATGGTGAGCCTACCCCAACAGGTGAAAAAATGAAGGCCCACAAAGTCGGGTGACTTACCCGAGTTACAGTCAGACAAAGAAACAGAAATCCAAAAACACAGGGTGCAATGATCTTACCAGTGGAAGCGGAAACAGCACAGAGGACGTGTCAGAACTAGGAAAGCACTCGATAAAAAGAGAAGCAAGAGCAACAGGGAGTCAGGGAGTTTTAGGCAGACTGCACGAGGGAGGGAGAAGGTCACTGGGAGCCCTTTCTATTGCAAAACTTGTCATCTTCCCACAAGTTGTTATCCATTCTTCTCTCAGCAAACAGATAAATAGAAAGTTTCTCTGATAACTCAGAAAACAAACTGCCTCAGAATCTGAATTAGGAACAAGAACCCTTTTCCGCATGAAAGTGGTATTAGTTCTTCAGCCGAGGAGCATGTGGGGGGTCGGACTGAACCCCAGTGCAGGGGCAGCTATTGCTGTCTGAGCATCAGCCCCTTCCTCTCAGAGCTGCCCCCCCCCCACTGTGGTGCCCATCAGGGAAGCCACCCGCTGGTGGCAGGAGTGGTCCTCCCCAGGGTCTCCCCTACTGGAATCAGACGAAGGGGCTCAGTCCCTCTCCGTGCACGAGGCTGGGCAATGCGAGGCCATCAGCTGTTGGTGCGCACGGTTTCCTGCTGAGCAGAATCGAGCAGCCCAAGGAAAGGAAGAGGACAGCAAGCGAGCGAGGGGGCGAGAGCCCTCACTGTCTGCCCCGGAGCTGGCGCGCCCGTCCTTCCCCTGATTGCCTTGCACAGCCAGCTTCAAGTGGCTGCTTCCGATCGGGCTCATCTCACCTACAGCCAAAAGAATCCTGACCAATATGATCAGGAAAACAGTATCAAAACACAGACAAACGAACAAAAAACTCATGACCTCTCAAGCACCTCAAAACGTAAAATGAAAAATACAGAAATAGCAAGGTCTAGTACGGACTCAGGCACCAGACCACGGAGTTTGAATCCAGGGCTCCAGTCAGGAGCAAGGAGGCCCTGGGCAGACTGTTGAGCTGCCCACTTGCCAAAGGTGAACCTTTAAGGTAACACCAAGCCCCAGGATTTTCATAAAGATTAAACTGGTCAACACTCGAAATGTACTCAGAACAGCACCTGGTATCAATACGTGATGGCCTTACTGTTGTACATCAATCTTAGTGTATATCAAAGTCAGTGACCCTCGGGTTAGTAAGTTACGGTGTAACAAGCTAGACCAAAACAGGCATGGAGCAGATCCGAGAAAAGCATGTTTATCCCACCCGACCTGACAGCAGCACCAGTAGAGCCGGGAGCGCTCTTATTTGTAATAAAGGGGTCATTTCTTCAGGTGTCCACCACGGGGAGGCCACTTCTGCAGCCTCAGACCCCCCTCCCCAGGTGGTCAGTTAAACAGGCTGTCAGCCGCAGCCTGTTCCTCTAGCCCACAGGCTACCCGTTCTCTGGTCTGCTGCCCTCGCCCAGCGCCCTGGTCCTCAGGGCCACCGTGAAGCTGCCGGGAAGGCAAACGCTGTCCCACAGCAGCCCACAGGGACAGTTCTATCCCCTGGGCATTCGAGACCTTGACAGTTTGAACCCTTCATCCTATCTTCTCTCTCTCTCTTCCTGGAATACCAGGAACACAAAAATCTCAGGGCGTTTCTTCCAGACAAAAAATACTTCCTCCAACAGTTACTTCCTTCCTTCTTACAGCTCTACCTTCACCAAGGCACTTGTGCTATTTCTGCTGATTAAGGCAGGGAGAAACTCTCGGCAGAGCTCGGGATGAAACTGCACAGTCAAAAGTCCAGAGGTCGTCAGTCCCTGAACGTGTGAGCACTCGAGGTGCTCGGCACATGGCGGGATGAAGCTGGAGGCGGGCGGGAGCCACAGGTTAAAAAAAAAAGAATCTGAATTTGATCTTGGGGAGCCACGGGGGACTTTGGGCAGGGAAGAGCGCAATCAAACTAGCATGTGGTCACTCCGCCCCTTCTCTGAACCTCCGCTTGCAGGGCAGCAGATCCCCGGCCCTCTGCATGAGGGTCCAGGTTATCTGGAACCTAGAGAAATACAGTCTGAAGTTTTACAGACAAATAGCTTAGATGGGGGTAGAAATTCCAAAACATTTCCTCATGAAGGAAAAAGAATAAGGAGGTAGATCATTTCTGCCAGCTGGGTCTACACCAGTAAAGGCCAAGAATGCTGGAGGCAGGGGCAAAGCCCTCAGGCCACCATTGAGCTAATCCCAAAGCAATCGGGTGGAGAAGAGCCAGGGCCCAGCGCAGGTGTCATGGTCACAGGGCTTTCTAGAACCTGGCTATGGGACAGGTACGCTGCTCCAAATGGTCAGTGCCTACACATTGGAAAAACAAGTTCATTCGATTCATATTAGCCCTGACCAGACCACCTCCAGCCAGCCCACATAATTTTTTTACTATAGCAGAAACGGAGCACAGTGAGCAAACTACACTGTAGCAAAGCTAGCCCTATAAACAGCTGAACCTGAAGCAAAACCCTGTGATTACCCAAGAGATCCACCGTGGGATCTGGAGCAGTCCTACATTGTAGAAATATTCTTGGCCTCTCAAGACAAACACGGCTTTTGGCACTGGAAACTGGTTTTCGGTTTCCAGGCCAGAAAAGCAGTGCACCCCTGTTTATTTTTCCATCATCAGTATATTCAGCAGCACTCAAACGATTCCTTCTCTTCTGACCCGCGGGTGAGAAAACACAATTCCGATCAATAAGCAAAGAGAGTCGAGAAACATCTGTCACTTCAATGGTGTGCCACGATCAGAAGGCATCTTCCACACCTTCTCTTATGCGCTCACTTTACATACCAGGAACAGGGGCTTGCAGACGAGTCACATAACACACAGCACAGTACCGGAGCCAGAATTCAACCCCAAGTCCTCTGATTCCAATCCCCCTGCCCTCTCTGACTATCAGCACGGAAAT